>CAUYUJ010018046.1:27500-216091 GCA_963575745.1 Prorocentrum cordatum
GAAGACAGGAGGAGGAGGAGGAGGAAGAGGAGGAGGAAGAGGAGGAAGAGCAGCAGGAGGAGGAGGAGCAAGACGAGGAAACGGAAGGCGAGGATGAGGTGGACGAGGAGTAGAAGAGTGAGAATGAGGAAGAAGGGGAGGGGGGAGGAAGAGGAGGAGGAGGAGGAGGAGGAGGAGGAGGAAAAGGAGGAAGAGGGCTCTCTTGGAGCGCTCGTGGGCGTTTGGGGGGCCGTCGTGGGGCCCTCTTGGGGCCCTCTTGGAGCTCTCTTGGGGCCCTTCTGGGGGCTCTCTTGGAAACCCTGGAGGCCCTCCTGGGGCCATCTTGGAGGTTCTCGATCAAATGATGGGGGATCCTTATATCCGTCCCCCTTCTGGGGCCCTCAAAACCGTCTTTTGGTGCGTTCTTGGGGCCCTCTTTGGGCGCAATGGGCGTTGTTGGGGCCGTCTTGGGGGCTTCTTGGGCCCTTCCTGGGCTTTCTTGGGCCATCATGGCGCCATCTTGAGACCTCAGAAGCACATCGGAAGCGAAAAGGCGAGAAGGAACACATCGCTGATTGTTTTAAGGTTGTTTGAAGGACTTTTGGTTTTCGGTGAGGTCCTGAGTGGTCCTTGGGGGCACCTGGAACCGTCGTGTAGCCCTTGTGGGGCCTCTTGGAGGCATGTCGAAAGCTGCCTTGAAGCATCTTCGGTTGGCTTGAGCCGTCTTGGAGGCCATCTTGGAGCATCGGGGTTCTAAATTGAGCTGGGGTACATAGGGAACGGAAGCGAACGTGTGCCCGCCGCCGCGTGGCTCAAGCGGCCGACCGCCCAGATCTGACTACACTTCAGCGCGAGTTGTACTATTTGCCATCGATACCCAAATACTGCTTGAGATGGTTTGCCCCCTACTACTGGGACGATCGCTACTGCGGTACAGCAGAACGGGAGCTGGGCTTCGCCGAAGGCGAAGCTGTTGGTTGGGTCTCCCAATCCCATTCAAACTTGGTAGCGGAGCTATGGTGGTCAGCTCTAGCCTTAATCCTCACCATCCACGGCACTATCTGGTGGACTGCAGACATGGAGGAATGTATATAACTACGCAGCATAGCAAGGACACTCGCAGCGAGACCTCTGCTTACGCG
The DNA here is from genome assembly GCA_963575745.1 of Prorocentrum cordatum. Lineage (NCBI taxonomy): Eukaryota > Dinophyceae > Prorocentrales > Prorocentraceae > Prorocentrum > Prorocentrum cordatum. The sequence continues at coordinate 28,622 of CAUYUJ010018046.1, forward strand.
GAAGCCTCTTACTTACGTCCTACATCCCTGCGCTACTACACTCCTGAAGTCCACCCAACTACTCCAATTGGAAACTTCGTCGAAGACGTAATGCATGGAAGCATGCGATAGGATGCGGTGCCGCCTCCACCCCCACACAGGCTCACGACCACACGTCGGGAACCCCAACCGACTACATCCGACTACGACCTGCGAGGCCATTGGATTGGTGTTACGACCTTTGGGCTCATATGGGTCGCTACCGGGCGCGCGGTAGGACATATGCGTGGCGGAGACGACGCAAGAACGACCGGCCCCCATTGGGACCCAGACGGTCAGGTGCCTTTCCACGAATTCGCCCGCGAGGTACATGCGTGGATCAACGTGGCCACAGGCAACAGGACGCCCTCCCAGCAAGCTGCAGTCCTGCAGCGAGGTTTGGGGGGTCTCGCACGGACCATAGCCGCGGGAGTCCCCCCAGCAGTTATCAATTTTGGCGGTAACATAGGTGGCCGCCATACCGACGGCGCCACCTACAGCATGTTCTTCTTAAGCACGAAGTTAGAGAATTTAGAAGAGGAGCGCCAATTCAACTCTGGTACAGCTCTCATTGACTTCCGAATCCATGCGGGGGAACGAATCGACCAGACGTTAGCACGCTTCGATATAGCCCGCTACGAAGCTGAAACGGCAGGCAGCAACATCCCCAAGTTTCAAATCTTATCAGTTATTTTGTACAGGGCTTTTAGAGTGGGGGCATCGCGCGCACAGCAACTCCTGCAGCCACTAAACCACCACATACCGAGAGACCAGCAACAGTTTGACGCCCCACTTGAACGCACGAGGTCACATGCACACGTTGCTGAGAGAACCCCGGCAATATTGGTGGCATTTTCAGTCACGTCATCGAACCGAGATCTTCCACGCTGAGGCAAACGCAGGGCGGCCTCAAATTACGTCTGGAGCGACGATCCACAACCAATGGAGACCACTACGCTACTGGCTCAGAACGGTGGATCGGCCTCGGGGTCGCAAGACCCCTGGGCCAGGTTCCGGGGGCCACCCGACGCGGCGCCCCCCGCGCAGGCCACGACCATATTGGGCTCAGCGGGGCAACCCGCCGAGTCTGACATCGACTCCGCTACGGACACCGATGCGTCTTCGGACGTCGAGGCCGCAGCCCTTGACTATTCCGATATGCCTACGTACCTCACGGAAGAGCAACAGGCGCAATGGTTATTCTTGGGGCTAGAAACAGAAGCGCAGATGGCGATTCATGAAGAAGCCAGTCCGCAAGGTAAGGCGCACCGTCCGACGAGCGCGCAAGGGGCAAGACAAGGGTCGAGGCAAGGGTAAAGGTAAGCGTCGGCGATTGCATGGTAGAGCCATATCAGCATTCCTAGCATCCCCTACCGGGCCACAATCTGAAGACATACTTTTAGGCGCAGGCAGGAATCGCAGGCACACATCAGGGAAAGGTAAGGGACGTCGGGGAAAGCCGCAGGATGCCAATGGCAAAACTATGGAGTGCGACATATGCCATTGCAGGCATCACTTTCGCCGCGAATGCCCTCAGGGCGATGGCAGAGTCAGTGGTCCGTCGATGCATTTGGCTCAAACTGATTCAGATATACAGTGCGTTGACTGGGGGTCACTTTTAGCCGACCCTGCCGATAGCTCAGTTGCAGTTGTCAGCTGCACGGCTGCCAGATATTTGAGCGCCAGTATGTCCCTCGAGAATTGCGCCGACGAGCTGTTCGAGGAGGCATTCACTGGCTGGGCAGATCCATCGCGGGGCAACCTGCAAATATTGAGTTCGTCGAGAACTTCCATATGCCCGCCGAAGGAGATGCCGAAATGGCGGGGGCACCCGTGAATTCAGAAGCCACTATTCCCGCAACAGAAGAGGAAATACAGTTGATGCCTTATCTTCGGGTCGTTGGCCATCCGACAAACATGGAATTCAGCGATGGTGACCCTTTGCGGGGAAACCCGCGAGACGTTAGTGATCTGTCTGAACGCATTCAATATGAATGTTGCCATACTGAAGGAATGCAATCGCATTTGTAGCTTCGGGCCGCTCCATGAGCCGCCAGGAGCAATCGACAAGCCGCCGGGCCCGGGGGGGAAAGCATCAAGCCGGCGACGACGACGAACAATTGGAAGATAATGATCGCCTGGCACGTCGCGATCGGGCCCCCAGTCGCTCACCCGACCGCACGCGCGCGCGCTCCCGCGGTCCTCGCCCCGGCGGCCTTCAGCGCCCTCATCCTCCTGATGCGGGAACTCCAGAGGCCCCTCCATGGCGGGCCAATAGACCTGGCGCCCCCCCGAGGAGGGGGCGTCTGCGGGGAAGCCCGCCTCAAGAGGGCCAGCCGCAAGCAGACGATCCCGAGGGCGGAATACAGCGCCATGTTGGCCACGCGGAAGCTCGTCAGTGCAAGCGCCCAGATGCGATGCGATATCGGTTGAAGAAGGGTTGGGCGGCTCGCCGGGCTCGCCACTGGCATTCCGTTCGCAATGTTGAACGAGATGAAGACGGCAAGATCATTCGCAAGGGCAGGGCCTGTCAAAACACCAAGAAATATTTTCAGGCGCGACCTCGAGAGAGCTATCAGCGAGGAACGGATGCTCTACATAAATGTTTGTTTCGCATGCCCCGAATATGCCGACGGCAGGCTTGGCTGCCCCATGAGACGCCCATCAAGAAGGCCGAACTTTGGAAAGACTCCGCGGGCGCGGTCTCACGGCGATGGTCGGGGTTGTTGCGCCGACCCTAATTCAACGCCGTACGGGGGGCAGTTGACGGAAAGGATGGCGACCAGGCTACAGCCGAAGAGATACCCCCATCTCTTAGGATATGGAAGCACCTTTCACCTCTTCATCATTTGAAGCAGTTCAATCGCGATTGGCACGCGGGGAAGCCTGCTTCGCCCAAATCAGAAGAAGATGATCCACAAGGAGCGGATGACGCTGAAGTTGAAGCGATGGCCGAAGAGGTAGACCTTGCGGAAGCAGCTCCTGTGGGGCACGATACGGACCTTTCCGACGTCCTCGCCGCCGGCGCGGACATCGCGGACATCGCGTGCGATGCGGGCACCCTTGTCGATCCCACGTGCGTCGTCGCAGAACAAATATTTCTCCAGGAAGACGGATTGCCTACCGCGCTGAAGGTGTTGGCTGGGTAAAGACTAGAATAAAACGGAGGCTCGTTTCTACCAAGTATCTCTTGTCTGGGAGGATAGAGGCCACGATCAGTGATCTGGCGCTCAAAACGCCTGGCGGTATAGACCTGAGCCCCGGCAAGGGCCCCGTGCGCTATGGGCCATGGGCACCTGCAGTGGCAACGGCTAAGGCAGCTCCCACGCCGAAGACAGATCCGCCAATTTAGATTTCTCCATCTTCGGATTCGCCGAGTCCGTCTGAGTCGCTCGGACCTGATCGGCGCAGACCACCGCCCAAACAGAAGAAGAGGAAGAGCCCAGATGATCCTAACCCTGGAGATAGCAAGCAACAACTACCTGCGGGGCAACCTGCTGATCGACGTCGATCCAGAGGACCAGCAGTGGCCGCCGCAGCAGCTGCAAGGCTTCAGCACTCCTACTCCGAAGGGCCCTGCACCACGTCGCGGCCCTTCACCTGGCTGGACAGGACTGGCTGGACGCCGACGCTGGAGGGATCATCCAGGGATGCTTCTTCAACGCGGCGTGGCACCGATCAGAAACTATTGGAAACTACATCAAAGGCACCAGGGGCACCCCCCCAAAGATAAGACAGCCGAGTGCTACAACATCAACGAGGAGAAACGCCAGGACTTTGACACCAGTGCCCCGCCAATGACTCCTCGGACGCCCAGGAGAACAGCAGGCGCCGCCCCGTCATCGGCAGCCGCTCGCGCGCCCGCAGGATCAGCAGCAGCCCAGGGCTATGCGGGGCAACCTGCTCAGAGCTCTGCGGGGCAACCTGCTCCTACTTTGGAAGTGCCCGCTGGGTGCCAGCAGTATTGGGGCCTTTTACGCACTTCACATCGCACGAGGATCAGCCCAGCACCCATCATATCATCCACAAGTATGATGGCGGGTCTGATCTATACATCGTGGTGAAGTGCGATATTCAGGACGCCGCCGTCCTTGCCGACAGGGAAGCTCACGCGCACCAGCTGGTGCGTAATATGTGGCGTAAACGCCCGGCGCTCACGCATCATTTGGAGAAGGACGACTTGATTGGGATTTTCAACGCAGAAAATTGTATGGGCCCAAGGTTGAGCCATGCGGAGCAGCGCCACAGTTCAGAGTGGCTTACCACTGCTCTTCGCCATAGACCATTTCATAACAACCATCTCTCTGATAGGTGTCTGCGAGTAGTGCCGTCTTTCGATTAATTCGATGGGCGGGTTGAGCTTTCAGAGCCATTGGCCACCTGAAGGATATGAATGATCGTCATCATCACAAACACCTGGATACTGTACGTCGGTATCTCAGGAACCGTACCAAACATTGACTGTGCTGGACTTGGTTGTTATGGTTGACAACGCTGGGATGCGGAAAAACAGGCTACAGGTCAAGAAGTGCCAGTGCGCTTCTGAGGCGCACGAGACATATTCATCCGCCCAAGTAATGGACACAGCAGTCCTGGGATAGCAGATTTGACTATCCCAGGTGCCCCTTGCTATTTTATGCATGGTACCCATTGGGGAAACATCCCGAATATACTTAGGATAGGGCTGTCATGCCGTGCCGACGACATCATCGAGAGAAAAGGCAGACAGTTTGTTCGCGCTTGTCCATATATCTTGGCGACCGCAGAATACAGTCCGGCCTGCGCGTCGACTCCGAGGTATTGGTTCTGGCTAGTTTGAAGAATTTACTTCGGGATAGCGCGGCTATTTGGCGCTCAGCAAACCATATCATAATGCCGGGGGGGGGGGGGGGGGGGCGGATCGGCAGAATTCCTCCGACTCACGTCGCCCAGCTTATAGGCATTGTGCCCAACAACCAGTGCAGGTACAACCGCGTGGGACACTTGCATCAATCCCTTGTACTTGCGGGACAACGATCAGAAGTATCCGAGAATTGGTCTTCCCATCGAAGACACGTGCGAATTTCGGAGTGGTGCATCATCGTTGACAGATTGGTTTATTCCAAAGTCCCCCACAATATGAAGCGCCCCGAACCGGCGCCCACTCAGGAGGTCAAGTTCTCTACAGCATTTATGCGGCAAGATGTATCAAGCGGGGACACCTGCAGGGGGTTCTGACGGATCATGGATTCAGGCCCAAAGTGCGGACGTGACAGGTGTGATTTCGAGTGGCGTTACTCCCGCCAGATGCTGTGCGCCAGCGATCCGTGGCGTGCTCAGGTGCATCCAAATTGCGCTGGGAGCACCAATAGCCTTCAGGCAAGGCCCCAAAGCATTCGGATGGACCAGCTCTACCAGGCTTTACAGGCGACATCGCCATTCGCATCGCCGCGTCCACCTGCGGGGCAACCTGCTTTTCCTGATCACCACGCTGCACAGAGGGCCGAGAGCCTAGCTGGTCAGCAAGAGTGGATGCACCGGCAGATGCGCGAAGCCGCGCAGAGCATGCGCAGGGATGGCGTCGACCTCCCTAGCGCTAAGTGGACGCCGCCATTGGAGTATGTCCCGGGCCCAAATCCATCACCGGACAGCCCCAATCAGCACGGATACCCGCCCGCATTTTTCAATCATCCGACATGCGGTCCGACAGCTGCAGAGCGCCCTTCAGCACCACCGATGGATTTCCCATTGTATTCTGACTACCATGCTCAGGTAACTGGTAATCCTCGTGCGGGAATGCAGCCGGAGAGCCCGTATGTATGAGCGACGGCCGACGAGTTCTACCAGTCTCAGTTGTCGCGCGGCTCTGGTTACACGTCAGGTGTGCCGGGCCAGATTCCTCATTATGGATATTTGGCGACCCCTTATGGACTCAGATGTGACGCAGCAGGCCCCTGGCCTGGTAGCGCCATCATCCATGGGGGAGCTGCGCCCAGAGATTCTGGACATTCACGAGGCGCAGCAGGCCAACCTTCTGATGCAATCGGCCTGCCAGCGTCGCAACCGCGAGCGTCAGGCAAACAGGATGTTGGGCCGCGTGGGGCAACCTGCTACTCCAACCACAGCAGGGGCACCTGCGCTCAACCCGGCAGCCTTTGCAGCCATGCAGCTACCGTCGGCCCCGCCGATTCGATATGAGGTCGGCGAAACCAATCTGGGGCGCCAGACGCGTATCAGGCCATCGGCTACACCACCAGTCTTCAGCGACGGTGACTTAGTGTGCCATATGCCTGGATCACTTCAAGCATCACGACAAGGTCTGGAGGCTTCAGTGTGGTCACACATTCCCTGCGCAGTGCTGGGACCGAGTTGCACATGCTTACTGCAACTGAGGCACCCTGCGTTATTTGCAGGGGCGCTGGTCTAATCACAGCTGAGTTTCATGATGCCCTTGCTGGAGATCAGGGCGCATTGAATCGTCATGGAGAGATCCTCCGAGGGGCCAATGAACTCAGAGACCTTCGTGAAGAGCTCAACAGCGTCACGGCGATGATGATGAACAGCGCGGCAGCCCCTGCAACAACGCCAGCGGGGCAACCTGCTCCATCAGCCAACGTGGGGCAGGCGACGGAAGCCACCGTGCTTGCTTTGGATCCGCCCATGCCATTAATTGCAGAAGCAGCCGATAATGCAGGGGCACCTGCCGCGACTGCACCTGCCGCGCTGCCGGCCAGCGACATGTGGCTGAGGCGTATGGAGAGAGCCACCGATAGGAGCGCTCAGTGGCTTCAGTCTCCACATACCAACAGGCCATGCGGGCGAGATACCCGCCCGCGCAGCCAGCGCAGGACGGAGAGCCCGGCGCGCGCAGTGGCACCTGTGCGATATCCGAGCGCGACATGCTACACGCTGTGTGGTAAACGCAGATGGTCAGGTGGGCATGCGTGCTGACGAGGATACGCTCATGAGCATGCCGACTACATCTGCATTGCGCCCGCGCACGTGTGACAAGTATCCTACGGCTTGGATTTCCGAGAAGAAGCTAACTACGGAGCAGGAGGCCCGCGGATACATGAACGTCTTCACGTCTCTGTCAAGAAACGATTGGGCGTTGGAGCAGAGGCGCCGCAAGGGCATGCATGGTACAACACTGTCTGAAGGGCCAGGAATATGTGGAGAACGCCATGAACTGGCTCTGGCAGCAAACTCTGGGACCATGATGGATGGAATGCTGACAACCCTTTTGGACATCGGCAGCAACGTCAACATCATGTGTCTAAAAACGGCACAGACATTCGAACATGTATCCCGTTCCCATGGACACGCTATCAAGAAGCTGAACCTGACGAAGAGGCTCTACGTGTCTCGAGTGGGACATGGTGCCGCGGTGTGTGACAAGTCCTTGCATTGCGAAATTGCGCGCAAGGAGAGGGGGGACCCGGCGGGGGCACCTGCCGTGCCGAGACTTGGCACCAATTCAGAAAACGTGGCTGAGGGTTCAGGGGAGAATCTCCCTGCTATTCTGGGACTGAGGAGCATGTCTATCATGGGGGCGATCCTGATCCTGGAGCGGGGGCACGGGAAGACGATCACCCCTGGCTCTGAGGTGTGCAAGCTTCTACTTGGAAAGGGTGCCAGAGTATTTGATTTGATGAAAAACGCCCTATGGGCATCTGGCACTCAAGGTCGACGAATACGGGACCGCAGCTGAGGATAAGAGGCCGCTGTCGTTTACGATTCCGGCCGACCCTCAATGCGAGGATGGCCGCTACTCGTCACAGAGGCATCTGACACTGAGCCAGCCGCGGGGACACCTGCTATGAGCGACGCCCATGCATACATGATGTCACAGGATACCAAGGGCATCCGCTTCTCCATCAACGATGAGACGTTCGCTTATACGATCCAGTCTTTGGTGAATAAAGCCTTGAAGACCTGGCATCGCAGGAACGCGTCTTTCGGGACGGACCCCGCCTCGGCCGATCGGGACTTCGCCTCGCCCAACTTGCAGGCGCAGGTGTATCAGGCCATCGACGAGGAGAGCAATGAGTGGACGCCGCCCGACGCACAAACAGGGACACTTGCGGAAGTGGATGATGCCGCTGAGAAGTTTGATATGTTTACCTCGAGCAGCGGCTCTGCAGCGCAGCGTGGCACTGGCATTTTGACGCCCCCATCGCCCAATGAGTGATGGGGGCAGGCGCGCGCCATGGCCGCCCGCGCTTGCTCGGACAGACCGAACACTCAGGTGCTGCCATCAAGCGCGGGGGAACCTGCATTCTTTCTTCAGGCGCCGGCTGTGCGCGCCAGGGACAGTGGCAAGCCCAGCTGCGCGGCTGCCACGGATAGCAGTCGACCCCGCTGCGTGGCCGCTGCAGAACAAAAGCGTTCATCGCATCATTATCTCTCTCGCGCGCTTGCCATTGAGGACATGCGGACAGCTTTCGCTGAACATCGAGCTCGTGGTTAGATGTGTGACCGTATTACACATACAGAGGTTATGACCTCTACTGGTACACAAGATTTGGGTGCTCTACTTTCGGGGGATGACCAACTGCCATGGGTGGCAACGCCCGCTGATCGGCAGGTTCCATTGCCTGGAAAGCGGACAGTGCCACATTGTCAACGCATCCAACACTTAACGACTAAGGCTCGGACTTTACGTATGTCTATTTTAGTTGTTGGGCCGCCAGGTTACTTCTGGAAACAGGGTCCCATGCGATATGCCATTTTAAGATCTCGGCATGCAGGTCATTCGTATGCGACGCTGCCACGTCGGTTTGAAGTACGACCGTTCAAGTAGGCTGCCCAGCGGACCATATCTACAAGTGGCAACCACATGCATGCGCACCCCGACCAATTTGTGAAGGTGCACGTGCCAAACAGCAGGGACACCTGCATAACTCACCGAGCATGAATTGGACCGGCATGGCCAAGGAGCTCAGAAGGCCGAGTGGCGCAACAAAGCGTTGGCTATCATGACCGCGAGATTGATTGATCAAATGGATTTACACCAGACAAAGAGAAACCACACGAGTGCTGTGCACCTTAGCAGCCACACCCGCGTGGATAAAGGAGTTCGAACCTATGTTCTGTCTCCGAGGAATGGCCCTGGATGGGGCCATCTCGTCCGACGAGTAACGATGAACCTGGGCGTCAATCAGATTTCACAAGACATCGAGATCCAGGGCCAGCCTATCGGGTACAATTACGATGCACCGTTGCCGACTGGTGTAACTGACATTCGTATTCGATTTTATTGGGAACAGCCCGAACCGGCTCTCATCGGACAAGGGGACCCACGTCCACACCCAAGGCGAATTGCGTTCGTCGATGACGATCGTCCCCCTCCCCCTTCGATTGAGCGCGGCCGCGTGCCCCCCTCTATTCCCGAGTTAAGACGCTAAGTTCAGTTGATGTTGACTAACAGACAGCACGACCGACCGATGCCCGACAAAGAAGCGGGCATCAAGCCACGCAAGATACCCTAGATCATCGAAGAAGGCAACGACTTCTGCGGAGATGACCTTCAGGGTCTCGGATGTAGTGCGTGCTACACCGACGTACCCCTTGACTCCGACACGGAAAGCGACGCTGAGGAAATTTTCAGCACATTACTTGCGGGGTTACCTAGTGAATCCTACGCAGACGTATTTTCCCTAATCCCAACCTTCATACGATGGACGACACAACAAGGATGACATGTTGTAATTATGTGGAGGAAGTGGAGGCATATCGCAGCTAGCATTCAGTCGAGGTTTGTCCTCAGGGGGAACCTAGACAAACGCTCACCTGTTGACCTTGGAAACAAGGATGTCCAGGACTCAGCGATGCACAACCCAAGCGTTTGTTTCGGCAACCGTGTCATACTACAACCCAACTGCAGAACGACCGGACTACCTTCATATTTCAACTCCCAGGTCAACTATGATGCCTAGCATGAACACCACAAAGAAGATTTGCCGCATACCAAGTTTTGTGGTAAAGTTGTTATACGTCAGAACGATATCCGACGATTCTATGTACGAGAACAACCAGTGGGCACTTGGGTGGATCAGATACCACCATGGACTACATTGGCAAAATGCAAGAGCACTTGCAATATGAATATGGACCAATGTAGAGTTGGCCTACGCGATTCCCATTGGGTATTCATACGAAAACCGACCGAGATCATGGCCAACCACCGCCTTCTATTCACCTTTTTTGAACGGTGGCGATGTGCTGGTCATCATCAACATGCGTCGGTATGTAACAGAGAACTGTCCATGGCTGCACATTACTTCAAAGATGCAGTCCCTCTTTGACGATGCAGTTCATATCGCGAACGATCTGTTCCCGGTAAACCGTGACCCCGTCCATGATCACCCTTATTCCTCCACCGTGCTAGTTGCCAACGCGAGGGGTTATGAGTTGGACCGCCCTGCTCTCTCTCTGCAACCCGACGGCTCGATCACGAGACCGCCCTCGGGAGGGCTGGGATGTCCTGCGAGTGCGGATAATGTTAACATGCGCTCTCCCTCACATGACAGGAATCCCAAGCATTGCAGGTGGTATGATGAGGAAGACTACCATTGGGAATGTCCGAGCTGCAAGAAGAACTACGGCCAGAACAAGCTTGGACATGTATTGACACCTGGCAAATGCAAGTTTGCCAAACCCTGGAAGCTGCCTGACAGCCGTGGACAGGTACCACCGGCTCCTGCCGAACCAGCAGCAGGACCAGCACCGCCGGCTCCTGCCGAACCGGCAGCAGGACCAGCACCACCGGTTCCTGCTGAACCAGCAGCACCACCACCCGAGGCCCCGAGGCGCAAGCCGCACCGTCACTTACGCTACGAGCACCAAGACCCAGCTCTAGAGCCGGACCCACGGCGTTCGCCAGCAGCCACGACATTACAGTAGGCAGACATGTTGTTGAACCTGCTGCAGGGCAACCTGCCTCGAGTGGATCTGGGAGTTCGGATGAGAACCTCCAACTGCCACAGGTTAGAGTCAGACGTGGTCGACAGCAAGTTGGAGATGCACCTCCGCCACCAGCGGGTAACCCTGCTGCACGACCACGACTGCCAGACTGGTCGCGGTTCGATGTACAAACCAGTCATCAAAACAAATCCGAAGCCTTGACCCAAGCGTGGTAGCACGCGAGCTGCGGAAGCTACACTTGCCCATGCGAGAGAACCTAGGACGAGACTCATCTTAACCAAGATAGGTCTGAACAACGTCAGACTCAACCTGATCAAAGGTGTCTGCGACACATGTCGGGAGTGCAGGGCGTGGGACAAGCTAGGGTATACGTTTACACCATCTACTGCGCAGCCTGGCAAATTCAACAACGAAGAGGTGGCACGTGTCCTGATGGACTACAAGCAAGAACACATTCTATTTCATAGCATCGGTCTTTGCATTCGATATGCCACTCGAATCTAGATACCAGACAAAACGATGACCAGCATCCGAGATGCATATCATCAGTTCTGGACGCAGTTTGGACCCGCAAAGGTATTCTAGTCCGACGGAGAGGGCGCCCTCAACAACGACACTGCGAGAGCAGTCCTTGAGGCCAAGGGCACTGAAGTAAGGGCACGTGCGCGTGGACAACATGCTACGACGATCGGAGCAATAAATGGCAGATTGCGCCATCTACTTCATGCCTTGGACGCTGAACTCAACAGGTTAGACATGCAGCCTGTGTTCACACGACTACGGCGCAATGCCCTGTTTGCCTTCACCGCGTTCACCTTCTAATGCAAGGTCAGCATTGATGCTATCATTCAGGCCGCAGCAGTAGCCAGGACCAATCGTGCACTACGCACCAAGACAATTGTTACCGGTCAGCATTTCTACGATGAAGGAGATTTAGTTGATTTCCATCGCCTGGACGATTGGGGAGGCTGGAATGGCCCATTCCCAGTTGTCAGGAACGATCCTGAAATGGGTCAAGTTATCATTCGAGTGGGGAGCCGCGATGTTCAGGTACAGAACGGCGACGCACGACATTCAATCTATATTGAAGCTCTAATAGCCAGAGAAATCAGCTCCGACAACACTGCACTGCGGACAGCGTTGACTTCTGTGGCAAGTTTACCTGCGGGGAGACCTGCTATGTAATTTGGCTATGTACCGACCAAGATGGGGACGCTTCAGATGATAGGTGCAAGCCTTCTATCTCCTAAGGTACATCTAGTTTTACAGTGCCTCATCAGAAACTTCTTCCGCATTGAGTGCGGTTTCGGTCAGGCTTGCTAAAAGTATACATAAGCTACCTCCGGTTGCTTATGCGGACAGTTGCACATTGGTCCACGAGGGTAACGATGTGAATCCAGGATGTCACTATTATGAAGCAGAAGGCATTGCGTTGAACATTCACGATATAACTGGATAAGCACTTTCGAGAACCATCCAGTGCCTGACGCTCACCAAACCTCAAGCAGGTTTTGACCAGGACATGACAGGGTTTGTGGAATTGGCGGGTGCACCGACACCGGATGGAACTGCAAGAGAAGCCTCAGAAGCCGAACCGCCACATGAGGATGGACGGCTTCCTACGATTTATGAGGAGTCGGAGGTTGACCTCAAGTCATACGTCATGGAAGTGCGGCATGCAGAACTACAAGATGAAAGGGAGTTGCTGGAGGCAGCTCCACTAGAGAACCTTTTCGCCATACCCACGCAGATGGTTCCAGATGGTAGTGCGCTGATCACTGTAGCTGAACAGCGGGGGCACCTGCCTAAGTGGGGACGCCCGCGCGACTCCGACACTGAGGAGACGTATCGCGCCCCATGATGCTCCATGGTCGAAAACTGCAGCTACGGACTGGACTCAGACGAAACGGACAATATGTCGAACGCTGCTTCACGGCAGACATGTCATGGGTAGTCCTGTCCGAACAACAGCACATGATACTAGATGCCGACCGTGCGACCACTATGCGAGTATACGTTACCGCCGCTGCAAAGCGAGCTGCGGTCGTCAAGGAAGACGACCTCCTCGCGGAGGCTGGCATCCAGGCGAATCCCGAGAAAGTATCGAAGGCTCTCTACACCGAATTCAAGACATGGTTTGACAACAAGTGTGTCATAATGCAAGACACACACAAAGTGTCAAACATCATGACTTCGAGGTAGGTGTACAAATGGAAGTTTGTGAAGAACGAGAAGGGCGAGATGGAGCGTACCATCAGAATACGCCTGGTGCTTCGAGGCTTCATGGACTTCGAAGCCTTCGACGTGGACACCTTTTCGGGAACGGCGCGGCGGTCGAGCCAGAGACTACTCGCGAGCGCGGCAGCGTGCAAGAAGCAATGGATCATTGCTTCCCTCGACAGCAACATGGCCTTCCTGAAGGGGTTGACCCACCAGGAACCTGGTGCGTTTTATTTTGCCGCCTGGATCGGCCACGGTGCTTCGCGCCCCCCCAGGATTCGAACGCTGCAGCGAGTCAAAGCACTGCTTGCAGTGCCTCAAACCAGGCACTGGCACCAACGACGCACCACCGAGCTTTCTCACTAAAGCTCAGAAGGACCACGTCTTACGACGAGGAGTTCGAGACGAGCAGCAATTTGCTTACGGCCAGACATGTTGATGCTACAAATATAGCCGCTACTGAGGACACCATTGGCAAATCTGTCAAGTGCGTAGAGGACACCTTTGGCAAGTGCAAGTTCAACAAGCACACATGCACCAACTGTGCTGTGAGACATCCCAAGGACGAGGGCGGCAATGTTACCTTGGACCAAGACGAACACATCAAGCAGCACCGTCCTATACAAACATCCTGAACTGACCGGCGCTGACGCCGACGCCCAGGCACCCAAGATGGTTGCAGACGTGTTCGTCGGCCTCAGAGGCGCGCTGGCGTACGCAGTAATCACCCAGGTGTGGTTGATGGTTCATGCGGTATCTCTACAACGCGTCCCAGAACCGACCAATATACAAGTGCGACGACTGAGCGCGATCACCAGGAAACTGCAGGCCTGTCCCAAGGATATCGCCAATCAGGCGATGACCCCTACGGGCGAGGTCGACCTGCACGGCGACTCAGGCCACCGACGCCTGAGTGGAAACGCCGATGGCGACGTCGAGGGCTATGGTATTCGCGGGGTAAGCCCGCTACGGCGTGGAAACACGCCATCTGGTAAACCCGTCGTCCACTTGATCGACGCGCACTGCAAGTCCCACCGCTTGCAAGCCCGCCCGAGCTATTCAGCAGAGACACTAGCAGCTGCCCAGACTTTGGAGGGCTGTTATCCCACGATCGCGACTCTGCGCGAGCTCCACGCGGGGCCGCTCAGTTGAAAGACATACTTGAGTTGGGTGGCCTGATCATCAAGGTCATTCTGACCATAGATGCTGAGTCTGGTTTACGTCCTTGTCAAGCAAAGACTTGACGAAACCGACTGAGTGTACCCTTCTAGGACACATCAGTTGGATACAACAGATGATGGAGCGCGGTATCGCGCGCAGCATTCAGTGGCGCGACACCCGCGATATGACTGCGGGCGTCCACACCAAGGGGGGCATCGACACAGAGATGCTCCTACAGGCCATGGGGGGTATACGATCCTTCAAACATGACTTACATAATCATACTCCCTATCGGGCTGGCCAGACATCTTGTTCTGCTGCCGCCTGAGGAGTATCCTTATGTACAGAATAGTACAGGCAAGGCAACTTGCGTGCGGGCCCACCTTCCTTACGGCCCCGCCCTTTTGCTGCCCCTTTGAAGATAGCAGTTGCGGTGCCTGCTGCACAGGGGCGGCGGGCCCACGTCGCGTTTCCCTGCCCCCCGACTCTAAAGTGAGCTGGGGCGCATATGGAGCGGAAGCAAACGCGTGCCCGCGGCCGCGTGGCTCAAGCGGCCGGCCGCCCAGATCTGACTACACCTCAGCGCGAGGTATATCATTTTCCATCGATGCCAACATACTGCTTGAGATGGCTTGCCCCCTACTACTGGGACTATCGTTACTACGGTACAACAGAGCGGGAGTTGGGCTTCGCCTGGGGCGAAGCTCTTGGTTGGGCTTCCCAACCCCAGTCAAACTTCGGATGCCATTTTGGACGTTCCAACCCCTCGCGGGACCCCCCCGTCCAGGTCCAGGGTAGGGGGTAGGGGCAGAGATCCAGACTCCCTCCCTCCCCGCCCGCAAGCCGTCTCGCTCACCCCCACCCGCCCTCCCAACACATACTACATACGTAGCACCCGATCCTGTCCCGAGCGGCACCATATTCAGCAGTCGTCTTTGGATGGGCAGCTACTGGGCGCCAATCCGCCGCCGCCGCCGCCACCGCCTGCCGCCGCCGCGCCGCCGCCGCCGCCGCCGCTGTCCGCCCGCCGCCACCGTCCGAATCGCTGCCGCCGCCGTCCGAATCGCCGCTGCCGCCACCACTGCTGCCGCCGCAACCCCCACCGCCACCGCCGCCGCCGCCGCCGCCGCCGCCGCCGCCGCCGCCGCCCCCGCCGCGGCCGCCACCGCCGCCGCCACAGCTGCAGCCGCCGCCGCCGCCCCCGCCGCCGCCGCCCCCGCCGCCGCCACCGCCGCAGCCGCCGTAGCCGCTGCCCCCGCCGCAGCCGCCGCAGCCGCCGCCAAGTGTATTCTTTATTGTTTTTTGCCAGGGGTGGTGGGGGGGAGGTCACATCGGGTTCGATGCGCATGCTCCGGATTTGGAGGCAGAATGTGTTTTGCATTGTTTCTTTTACAAGGGATGGTGGGGGGGGCCCTCATTGTCCGCGGTTGGCTCCCAGTCGCGCGTCACTCCCCGCAGGGGAAGAACGGGTTGTGGAAGAGAGAGGAGGAATCTCGTTTTACCACCTGTCGCCCAGAAGGTTGGTGGGATTTTGTGGCCCCTCGGAGCCTTCCTACGGCGCCCCCGAGGGCCCCAAATCGTTTATCAAACCTCGTGTTTTTTTCCCAACCAACCTGTGTTGTTGGGTCCTCGTTTTGAAAAGACGGTCCCCGGTCCTCTCCTCTACTCCTCTGCCCCCTCCTCCGGCTACCGTCCGCATGCGTCCCCCCCACCCAGTACAGCGCTTCGTGGCCCCATAGGGAGCTCCACCCAAGGCCCCAGTGCCACCGTCCACATGCGTCCCCCCACTCAGTACAGCGCTTCGTGGCCCCATAGGGAGCTCCACCCAAGGCCCCAGTGCCACCGTCCACAGGCGTCCCCCCCACTCAGTACAGCGCTTCGTGGCCCCATAGGGAGCCCCACCGAAGGTCACAGTGCTAGAGTCCACATGCGTCCCCCCCACTCAGTACAGCGTTTCGTGGTCACATAGGGAGTTCCCCAAAGCCCCCAGTGGGACCGTCCGAGTGCGTCCTGAAACACCCAGTTTGGCATTTTCACCAACCTATTACAGCGTTTCGTGGCCCCATAGGGAGCTCCACCGAAGGCCCCAGTGCCACCGTCCGCATGCGTCCCGCACACCCAATGTGGCTTTCGTGGCCCTACAGGGAGCTCCACCGAAGGCCCCAGTGGGACCGTCCGCAAGCGTCCCGAAACACCCAACGTGGCATTTTCACCCACCCAGTCCAGAATTTCGTGGCCCCGTGGGGAACTCCACCGGAAGCCCCAGTGCCACCGTCCGCATGCGTCCCGAACACCCAACGTGGCATTTTTACCCAGCCACTGCAGCGTTTCGTGGCCCCTTAGTGAGCTCCACCGAAGCCCCCAGTGGGACCTTCCGCATGCGTCCCGGAAACCCAAGTTGGCATTTTCACCCACCCAGTACAGCGTTTCGTGGCCCTATAGGGAGTTCCACCGAAGCCTCCAGTGGGACCGTACGCATGCGTCCCGGAAGCCGAATTTGGCATTTTCACTTGCCCAGTACAGCGTTTCGTGGCCCCATAGGGAGCTCCACCGAAGCTCCCAGTCGGACCGTCCGCATGCGTCCCGGAAACCTTACTTGACACACCACTCACCCAGAAAAGGGTTCCCCCCCACCCAGTGCAGCGCTTCGTGGCCCCATAGGGAGTTTCACCGAAGAAGATTTTCAGAATTGCGGTACCCACAACTGCATATGGTTGGGTCCTTCGTCAGGATAATTTTTGTCAGATGTGGTTCGTATTCTCGCCAGTTCGCTTTTGATGTGATTTTCAAAATTGAGCTGCTGGAGAATCGCGGGTTCAAGACGGCCTAAGAGGCCCCCGAGATTGCCACAAGACGGCAAAAAGGTGCTCCCGAGAGGCCCCCCATGGGTCCCCCAGAAAGCCCCCCCAAGAGAGCCCCAGCAGGACCCCAGGAGGCCGGCGAGACAGCCAGCAGGCCCCCGAGAAACCCCCAAGAGGCCCCACGAAATCCCTGGGCGGCCGAAAAGAAGCCCATTTTGACTCCTGACAGGCCCCATGGGGCATGGCAGTGGCCTCCAAGAGGCTCTCCGGAAGCTTCCTGAGAGACCGCAATACGCGTTCAAAGTGCAAATGCGGTAGGCGTCGTTTGGCCCTACCGCATGCTCCCCAGCCTTTGGCCAGGGCGTACGTTGTCAGCCTACTCTGCAGCCGCCGTGGCAGTGCAACTCCTAATACGCATCCAAGATGCTTCTGACCCACAACCCGCGCACGGTGTCGGTTTCTTCTGTCCCCGTGCGATTCAGTCCCACATGGAGGCCCCAAGAGAAGTTCAAGATGGCCGAGTCCAATGTAACACCCTCATGCTCAACGCCCCCAGAAGCCCCAACACAACCAAATACTGCTCAAAGATTTCAGAAAGAGCCCTTACGGTAGCCACGAAAGTACAGAGACGTCCCACGACATGGCTTCGAGGGCCCGAGGAAGGCCGAGGGGGGTTCCACGAAGCGCACGTTGTCCCAAGAGGCCCCCAACACGCCACACGCTTCCAAACTATGACCCTGACATCCATTTCGTGCTCCGTTTCCTCGTCGTCGTCGTCGTCACAATTGAGGGAGCCCCGAGACTCGAGCATTTTGAGTCGTTGGAGGTCAGAGCCCCCCGCCCCTGCTGGTTGGCTGGTATGCGTGTCGTGTCGTTGTCGGGGGTGGGTGCTTGCCAGAACTTACGCGCGCGCGTGAGCAATGAGCAGCGATCAAGTTCTCATTGAGTAGCGCCATAAGCTGTCTCGCTCACTCCCAACGCCGTCCCACCATATCAGTATCACCGAATATTCAAAACATAAACCTACGTCAAAGGGAGGACCAAAATACGACAAGGAGGACCCAAACACGACAAGGGGGTACCCAAACACGATAAGACAGAGACGCGTTTACGACAACCGTCAACCGCCGAAAGTGGGAGGCGATGCGCTTTCGCCTCGCGCTTTCGCCTCGCGCTTTCGCCTCGCGCTTTCGCCTCCCGCGTTCGCCTCCCGCATTCGCCTCGCGCTTTCGCCTCCCGCGTTCGCCTCCCGCATTCGCCTCTCGCTGTCGCCTCTCGCTGTCGCATCCCGCTTTCGCCTCCCGCTTTCGCTTCCCGCTTTCGCCTACCGTTTTCGCCTCCCGCTGTCGCCTCCCGCGTTCGCCTCCCGCTTTCGCCTCGCGCATTCGCCTCCCGCTTTCGCCTCCCGCTTTCGCCTCCCGCTTTCGCTTCTCGTTTTCGCCTCCCGCTTTCGCCCCCCGCGTTCGCCCCCCTTTTCGCCCCCTGCTTTCGCCGAGAGCGCTGGGCGACGGCGAAAGCGGGAGGCGATGGCGAAAGCGGGAGGCGAAGGCGAAAACGCAGGCGAAAACGGGGGGCGAAAGCGGGAGGTGAAAGCGGTAATTTGGACACGTTTTTTTTGTTGTTATCGCACCTTGTTGTCGCGCATTTGCCCCCCACCTTGTCATCAAGTTGTTTGCCGCGAAATTCACGCACCTATGCCTACGTCACCGTTGAATGGACAGCCATCGCGAACCAATGTAGGCGCCAGGTGCGCGACGTTCCCGAGGTGCGCCAGGTGACCTATGGCCCATGCTTGCCAAGCGCGCATGATGCGCCACGTGCGCAACGCGTGCAGAATGTGCCGGGCGGCGACAGGTGCGCCAGCTCACGTGCCAGCACACAGCCGGCAACATCGCGACAACCCCCGATCGCAACGGACAGATGCGATCACCCTCCATTCCCCCCCCCATTCTTGTCACAACCAAATGCAAAGTGCGGAGTGTCCGCTCATGATCCATTCTTGCGCCGCCACGTGTACGTTGTTTGTACCGCTTGTGCCTGCGATAGCGGGTGGTGGTGGTTCCTGGTTGGCGGCCTGTTGGTTAGGGAAGTGGGCGTTTGTTCATACGGATCAGTGGTAAGTCCTTCCCCGAAGGAATGGAGGGGGTTGGAACAACGAACTTATCAAATTACCTAGCCCAGAGGGCTGGTGGGATTAGTCCAGCGACGGGTCCAACCCAAGAATCTTGTGCGTAACACAAAGCGCGCTTCTATCTCCATATACTGCGCACCGCGGGGTAGTGCGGATAGGGGCCCGCGGAGCAAGCGTGCAGAGGCGCGCTGAAAAAGTTGCGGGGCACACTCGGCTTGAGGGGGTGATTGTGGTCGATGGGGGCGTAAGAACGCACCCGCTGGGGCCGTGAGCAGAGCTTCCTGAGGGACACGCAGTGCGTGAGGGGTGTGCCGAGATGTGAGGGCGGCTGCATGCGAACGTGAACGCAAACTCTGAGGCCGTACCTGTGGGTCACGAAATGTGTGAGTGGTCGGCCGAAATGGGGCGGGGGCTGGAAACGGACGCAAAACTTTAGGCCGTACGTGGAGGTCCTTGTGGGGCACGAAGCGTTTGAGGGGTGTGCCGATACTGATGGAGGGACGGCGTGCGGACGTGTTCGTTGAGGTCGTTGTTGGAATTCCTTGTGAAGTGCGAAACGTGGGAGGGGTGCGCCGTGGGGCACGAAACGTGTGACGAATGTTTCGAACATTGCCGGGGCGGCATGCGGACGCATCCACCAGGGGAGTATGTGGAGCTCCTGTGGGGCGCGTCGCGTCTACGTAAGGGGTGTGTAGAAGGGAACGCGGGGCGGCGTGCGGACGCACCCATTATGGCCGTAGGGAAGGTCTTTCTGGGGGCACGAAAGGCGTGAGGGGCGTGCCGAAATGCGCGGGGGGCGGCACGCAAACGGACCCACAGGGGGGCCGTAGGTGGAGATTCGCGCGAGGCAAGACGTGTGAAGGGCAGGGGGCGGCACCTGCACGCGCAGACTGGGGCCGTAGGTGGAGCTCTCTGTAGGGCAAGACACACGTAAGGGGCGTGGCGACATTGGCGAGGGGCTTGCATGCGGACGCACTCACTGGCCACATGTGGAACTCCTCGTGGGGCACGGAACGTGTGAAGATGTGCTGGGCCAGGATCCTCGCGAGGGATGTGCCAGCATGGGCGCTGTGCCGCCATGTGGACTTTCCAACCGAGGCGGTATTTGGATCTCCCCGTGGGGACACGATCCTCGTACTAAGGGGTGCGCCGACGTGAGCGCGGTACGGTCATACGGATTTTCCCACAGGGTCCCTTTATGGGGCCAGGTTCTTCGTGAGGGGGGCGCCAGAGTGGGCGCGGTACCACCATGCTGATATCCCCAATGAGGCGTCGGTGGGGCTTCCTATGGAGCCATGAAGTGCATGAGAGGTGTGCCGGAGTGAATGCGGAGAGCAGAGACAAGAAAAGGATGCGGAGGAGAAGAGGAGGCGAGAAGGACGAGAGGCGTGAGATGCATGGCGCTGCGGAGAGAAAGCGAGGATCCAACAACACACGAGGGTTATGACAGACATGACAAACACGAGCATTAAGAAGAGAAGGAGGAGGAGGGGGATGAGGCGAAGGATGACGAAGGGGAAAGGGAAAGGCGGAGAAGAGAGGGCAAGGAGACTCGGCGTTGCGGACGCCCAACGAGGACCCAATTCCACAGGAGGGATGGGAACAAATATGCGTTCATCCGTAGCCCGTCGCAGACCAGGAGCAGCGACAAGGACATGGAGAGCGACGGCGAGGAAGCGGGCGAGGCCTCGCGAGGGTGAAGTCAGAGAAGGGTATGTTGAGACATGGCCACCATCCTCTTCCCTGCTCCACCCTCGTTCGGGAAGAACCGCCGATGCCTCAACTGGTCCTCCGATGATTGCCTGGGCGGCGCGGGGAAGGGGAGCCGACCCGGCGCTGGACCAGGTCGGGCACGTCTCCGGCTCAGGACATTGGCATGTGTTCAAAAGGGGTGTAACATGCAGAACGGAGGAGAAGGAAGAACGTGTGCAGGAGGAGGAACAAGAGAACCACGAGTAGAGAAAATCGAGCATGGGTATGCCTGATGAATTTTGTTTGACACATTGCTTGTTCAGCGGGTGTCGTCGCAGATATCTGTCCCACACACGTTTTCAACTTCGGTGACCATTTTTGTGATCAAAGTTTCGTGGGTTGGTCCCCGAGCAAACTCATTGAAGCCTTGGTCGGGGCAAGAACTGCACGCCCCTCGCTTACTCTCTCTCTCTCTCCCTCTCTGACTCTTTTTTTTTTTTTCTCTCTCTCTCTCTCTCTATCCGGCCCTTGATGATGATGCCGCCGCTGGGCAACGCTGTTGTGGAGGCGGAGGAGGCGGGCGCTGAGCCGTGGGTGACACGAGCCGTCGCCACGGGTGACTGCGGCCCCGAGCCCCGACGGCGGCGTGGCCGACGCGGGAGCCGAGGCCGTGCGTCGCCTGCCCTCCGTGCTGGCCTGTCGCGCCGTGCCCAGCGCCGCTGGCGTGCGTCCTGGAGGCAGCGGCTGCCGCGCTTCCTCCCAGGCTGCTGGTCAGGTCCGAACCCACGGCGGGCTACCTCGTGCCAGTGCTCGTCACCGAAGTGAAGTGGCCAGCTGGAGGTGCCAGCGGTTGACGACGCGCAGCGGTCGAGGTTCAGGGCCCGCAACGGCGGCTGAAGTGATCTCCGCCGAGCACGATGGCAGTGGTGCCAGGGCGACGCGGCCAGGCACCGTGCGACACGGCGGCGGTCGAGTGGGAACGTTTGATGCTAGGCGCTAGGCGGCTGCTTCCTCGCGAGGCATGAAGATTCGGCGTGTATCACCCGTGTATCATCAGTTCTTGCTGACGGTGTCTTCGAGCTCGCCGACGGTCTCAGTCTTGACACCAGATGGGGGCCGTTATGTCATTGCATGATGGGGCTGCAGCGTGCCAGCCCGGTGCGCTGGTCGAGCTAATGCCAGGATTTCGACTCTCTGCCAGGATCGGCGCGGCGGCGTAGTGGTTTCGGCGCTGCCCTCGCGTCAACAAGATACCATATTTCTCTGATGCACGAGGGGAAGGGTGGTCGATCGAGCACGCTGCCTCGTGAACCTTCGAGCCAAGAGCGGCGGTGTTGTCCAATGCCAAGGTGGTGCGAGTGAGCGAATCCGCGAGGGACCTCTCGCCCGAGCCGCCCAGGGCGCTTGGTGCGGGCGGCGCAGCCCCCGGGGTGATCGCCGATGGCGCTGGTGGGGGCGAGAGAGCCACTTGGGGCCTTCGCCCCTTCGTCGAGGTCTGGGTGCCAGCCGACCCAACGGGCGTGCGTGAGATCGGCTTCGCTGTCGAGCTCGACCAGCGAAACCCGCTGCCAGGTGGCTTGTACGCGTTGATGTAGGTCGGCGGCAGAATGGATCGATCTTAGCGCATGGCAATCGAGGATCCGCCCGCGCTCATCAAGCGCAGGCGGGCGCTCCTGGGCCGCGTTGGAAATGATGCAGCCAATCGCGCGCTTTGGTCCACGCCAGCGGGCGGCGCGTCCACTCCCGTCGACGCCGAGTGAGGAGTCGCGCGCGCCGCAATGAGCCACGACCCGCGCGGCCAGAGGTATGCGGATTTAAGAAATGTGTTGGCCAAGAGTGTTATCGGGAATATGCCGAGGCCCGTCCCATGCTTCAGCGTTCAAGTGCCATGCATCGCCATGGCGGGTCTCTTCGGCCTTGGTTCCAGGCTTTTGGCCGCGAGGAGGGCGTGGACGTTGGCGACCGCGGCCTTCGCGACAGGGGCTCCCTAGTCAACGCGCTGCAATACGGAACGGTCTACGACCAGCTCAATCTGGCAGCGTTGGTCAGGGCGGAGATGTACATACACACTCATATATATATATATATATACACACACATATCAGCCGAACTCAACCTCGCGCGGACGCAAACGCGGCGTTGGGCCGTGGGCCGCCCAGCCAGTTTCGCGCGGGCGCCAAAGCAGCGCCCGCCCCGCCCGCTACCCCAGCGGGGGTACGCTTCTCACACGTATCGTGCCCCACAGGGCGCTCTCTTTGCGGCCTCAGTGGGTGCGTTCGCACGCCGCCGCCCCGCCCATTCCCACACGCTTCTCACACGCTTCGTGCCCAATCTAGGGAGCTCCACCGGCAGTCCCAGGGGCACCACCGCATGCCGCAGCCTCCCCATTTCGGCGTATCCCTCGCACGAGTGGTGCCACCGTTGGAGTGAATCCACATACGGCCCCAGTTTGCGCACCCGCATGCCGCATCCTGCCCATGCCGACATCCCCCTCGCAAGGGTCATGCCCCACCCGGGCCCAGCGCGTTCTTCGTCTTGAATGCAAAGGTTTTTTGTCCACATTTCCCCGCGGCGCACCCTTCGCGAAAGGAGGGCCACGCCTTTTGCCACGCGCAGCTGCACGGGGCTGAGCCCATCGCCAGGCCTATGGTTCGTGTTAGGCCCTGGAGCGGCTCTTTCGGCATCCTGTTGTATCGAAGGGCCTCTTTGATCTGTACTGTGACGAGAGGGTCAGACAGCGCGTAAGTTTCAAACTTTGGAGAAGTATTTATTGAGGTTGGCATTTGCCGGCTGCTTCTTGGCCTTCTCATCGTCGTCTTTCGATGAGTGGGGCCGGCCAGTCATGAGAACACGTCCAAGTTTTGCCGCGGGCCAGGTTGGCGGATACGATTACTCGTATTCACGCTTGCGTTTGATTCGTGATTATGTTTTGGTGCGCGAAGCACGCGCAAGCGAAGTCGCATTCTCGCTCGTGCAATGACACACGGTATCGTGTTCGTTTTCGTGTTCCTCATTAGCAATCTCGTTACCGTTGACGCCCTTATTGTTGTCCAGATTGCCAAATATACCCCTAACTCTTACCAGCCAAGCGCCGTTGCAACGCACAGCTTGCCACACAAAACTTACCGCACTGCACATGCAACTTACAAACTTCAACATCCAGTCACAACCTACCTCCGAACACGCCATTTACCACATACCACCTCTAGCTTGTGTTTTACGCATGACCCCATTCGCATTTCTACATCCACTATCCTTACACGTGACCCTCTGAGAGTTAAAGGGTCTCCTGGTCGGGTGCGGTGGTCGCGAATCCGACCAGGTGTGCGTGTTCAGCTTGGGCGACGCCATCTGCGAGGAGAGACACATGCTTACACTTGCCAGCCTCATCGTGGATTAGAAGAGCGCGGAGCAGCCTCCAAATGTTTATGTCGCGTTTGTGTCATAAGGCACAGTTGCGTGCAGTCACGTTGTGAGTTGACGTGCGCGGTCATTAGGAGTGAATTCGTTCGAAGTTCGGCCCCATGTGAATCGAAATGCGCTTCGACTCCGGGCCCCCCTTCCTCCAATGGCGGATAGTGATGCTCGGGGGTTGCGTGGGTTTGCATACAAATTTCTCAGCGTTCTTCTTCGGTGTTGTCATTATTTTCTTGATCGTAATCCCTCTTTCGTACTTATCATTCGTTCTCCTCGTCTACAGAGGCTTTTAGCGGTGTAGTGCAGTGTGTTGCAGATGGCCCGCTCATTCATACCTTTTTCGTCCTTATCCTTTGTTCCCTTCCATCCTCCTGCCGCTCCACAGGTCTCCAAGAATGTAGCGCAGATTGTCCATTGCCCTGAGACCATGTGCGTCAGGTGAAAACCACCCGACCGCACCACGCCAGCCCAACGATGCAGACATGTTCGGAGGGTTCGCAGGCCTGGTCCACGGAGGCCCCGTGGTGAAGGAAGGTCGTTCCTCGGCCCCGCCCACAAGTCAGCGAATGATCTGCGGCGGTAGCGTGCGCTGCCCTGCCGAGGTCTCTAGGTCACCCGCAGGGGCGCGAAGATAACAGCGCTTCGCGCGTCGCGGCGCGGGCGAGAGCAGCTGCCCTTTCCAAAAGGGGGCCGGCGCGAGGGCGCGAGGGTAACCGTGCCTTGCGGTGCGCGAAGCGCGAAGTTAGGCGGCCGAGAAGATTGCCGCGCAATTTTTTGTGAGGCGGAAGCCGTGGTTGCGCAGCACTGGGGGTCGCTTGCATGCCCAACCTTGCCGCCACAGGCCCCTTCGACTACTTCGGCGAGGCGGTGGTAAACGGCTCCTCGCGCCAGGGGCCCCCCCCCCCCCCAAGACGTTTTTGTTCATAGGGGGAGGCCGTCAGACGGCTTGCGAGGCCAGCGGCGCGCACCAGGGGGTGGGGCGACGCAGGACATCGCGACAGCACCGGTTTGTCTACACTGTCTGTCTTCCCCAGCACCTGGACAGGTAAAAGACCACTCAGGATCAAAAACCGGCCCCAGGGAAGGGTTCGGAATTCACAGGGGCCTACGTCAAGGAAAAATGCGACGTCGGAAGAGGAGAGGGTGGGGCAAGGGGGACGGCCTGTAAGGAGGCAGGGCCCAGAGGCTGTTAAGAAGCCTTCCTAGAAGGCAGGAGGGCTGTAGTAAGCAACGTGCCTTCGTAGGTCGCCCCCCTCGCCTCATCCTTTCATGCGCGCCGCCATTCTTCACGAATGTGAGTGCGGTACCGCTACCGCTCATGATCGCTGAATGGACGGTCAGATGGCGTCGCACAAGACGTGCATTGCGCTGACCCACGCCGTCGGTTTCGCAGAAGTGCCGGAAGGGCCTCCGTGCCCCCGGCGGCTGCGCAGGCGTGATGGTAGCTTCACAATTGGAGGGGGGACGGGATGAGGCAGGGGCGCTCCTACGAGTTGGCCGATGACTGCGTGCACCTGGCGCCGAGTTGCTTTACAGACCTGGCCAACAGGCGATCGGTGGCTTCACGCACTGCACTGCTTAAAAGGGAGCAGGGAGAGGGAAGGGACGCCAGGGACGGGGGGAGGCGGGGCGGGTCTTCGGGCGCGCCCTCCGCCGGGCGAGGACGACGAGGAGGACTTGGAGCCTGGACCCACGACAAAGTTTGAGCTGATCACTCTGGACGACTGGGAGCCGGCCGCTCAGCAAGCAGGTGGCCTCAGGAACGAGTTCTCGTGTGAGAAAATTGAGCCCAGCGCCGATCCAGAAAATTCGCGCGGACCTTCGACAGTTTCTGTTTATGAAGCCGTTCATCGAGTTTATTGGGCTCCTGTGGGGCAGTATTGGGCTTGTCTTGAGCTTTTTTGGGCATTCTTGCGTGCAACAGCACTCCTGGAGCTTATTTGGACTGTGTTGGGCTTCTCTGGGGCAGTCTTGTAGGCCCATTGGGGCCGTCTTCGGTCATCTTGGCGCACTCCTGGGCGGTCTTGGGGCCCTTTTGGCAGTCACGAGTGTCCCGTGGGGCCCTCTCCTGTCGTCTTGGGGCCTTCTTGGACCATCTGGGGCCCTCCTGGGCAGGCTGGGTCCATCCGCAAACTGTTTTCCTGCACTGCGCTGTGTTTCTTGGCGCTCCTGGACGAAGTCGGAGCGTGTAGGTTTCCTGTGTCTAACCCATTTCGTTGACCAGCAGGATCCTGTGCTTGGCGGGTAGGTGTGCGTCGGGGCCTCGCTCACGGGTGTTTGTTCATGCTCCATCGCGTTGCCGTGCGGTGGGACCCTCTTTATGCGTGTTGCAGCGCCGCGTGCGCGCATTGTATCAGAAACTAGTGTGAAGGCCTTACGGTCGGTGCCGCCGACCCAGAAGGCCAAAGACGACGACCACGTTGACAACGACAACGACGAGCTGATGGCACTGCCACAGGCTCGGGACATCGGGCCAACGGTGGAGGAAGGAGGAGGAGGAGGAGGAGGCGGACGAGGAGGAGGAGGCGCAGGAGGAAGAGGGGGAGGGGGAGGAGGACAAGCTAGGTGCGCTCGCGTCATATCTGACGTCCTATCCCTCCCTCCCATCCCTTACCATGGCGTAGATTTTTCTATTCGCGCAAATCGGATGTCATAGCACGGCAAAGCATTTCATGGCATAGCATGGTGGTGAAGGTCAACGCGTAGCATGACATAGCATGGAGTGGCGACGCCCCAAGGTCCAAAAGGTCAATGAATCGACACCGGATGCGTAATCACTTCCGATGGTCGTTTCGGGGAGACATTTTCTAGGTTTTGGGGCCTATTTGGAAGGACCGGATATCATGCCGTGGCATGGCATTCGTAATAATGACGCCAGCGCTGCAGCGGGAGCATGATTCGGAACGAACGGAAGCGAGGAAATGAGGCCAGCGCTGCAGCTGGAGCACGATTCGGAACGAGCGGTAGCCCAAAAACGAGGCCCGCGCTTCAGCGAGAGCAGCAGTTCGACAAAAAAACAAGCGCGGAAGCGCGGAAATGAGGACGCGTAGCTTCACATAGCATGGCGTGGCGACGCCCCAGAGTTTGGGAAGAGCTTATGCGGCCCAAAACATCAACGAATCGACACCGGATGTGTAATTATTTCCAAGTTGTTTCGGAGGGGGCATTTTCTAGTTTTGGGGGCCGACTTGGAAGAACCGAAAACCATGCCGTGGCATCGCGCTGAAAATAATGATGCCAGCGCTGCAGCAGGAGCACGATTCGGAACGAGCGGACGCGCGGAAATGAGGCCACCGTTGCAGCGGGAGCACGATCCGGAACGAGCGGTAGGCCGAAAATGAGGCCAGCGCTTCAGCGACAGCAGCATTTCGACAACAAAAAAACGAAGCGAGTACCCAACTCCCGGGAAGCCTGTGTGGAAACAACCAGTACGCGGAGGGGGCCGGACATCCCCCGGACGCCACCGTATTATATAGTGGAGTTGTGGAAGAGGAGGAGCAGCAGCAGTAGCAGCAGCAGGAAAGAGGATCATGAAGAAATGGAGGAGGAGGAGGAGGATAACGGAGGAAGAGCAGGAGGAGGAGACGGAGAAGAAGCGGAGGCGGAGGAGGAGGGGGAGAGGAAGGAAGAGGAGGAGAAGGAGCAGGAAAGAGGACAAGAAAGAAAAGGAGAGGAGGAGGAGGAAGAGGAGGACGGGAAGAATGACGACGAAAAGGAGGAGGAAGAGGAGGAGGAGGAGGAGGAGGAGGAGGACGAGGTGGAGGAGGAGGAGGAGGAGAGAGGATAAAGGAGAGAGGAGATAATAGAGAGGAAAGGGGAAAATACTGAGGAGGAGGAGGAGGAGGAGGAGGAGGAGGGGGGTAGATGGGGAAAAGGAAAACCGTTGGTTTCCTCGGGGGCTTGGGCCAGGGCTTGGGCCGGGGCCGCGGGCCGGGGCCGGGGCCGGGGCCGGGGCCAGGGCAAGAACCCAGGCCGGGGCCGAAGCTGGGGCCGGGCTGCGACTTCTCCACATGAACGACCGCCGCTTTGGGAGGGCCACGCGTCCCCGGGACACTCCTCCCCATGATCCCCCCGGGACGTCCCCTGGGACCCTCCCGGGGACCAACCCCAGGTCCCCACAAGGCCCCCCCTTTGGCGGGGAAGGGGCATAGAGAGGGGGGGTCCTTTCGACGTAATTCTAGACGCTTCGCGTATCCCCACCAGCCCGTCCAGAAATGAGTCCCAGGGGAGTGGAGGTTATGAGGGAAGCGGGGGAGCATGCAGAAGAACAAAGGGCGGGGTGAGCCGCCATATACCCCAAGAGGGGGAGGATGTAGGAGGAGCCGTCGTCGTCGGAGTAGGAGGAGGAAGAGGAGGAGCAGGAGGAGGAGCAGGAGGAGGAGGAGGAGGAATAGAAGGAGGAGGAGATGGAGGACTGCGAGGACGAGGAGGACGAGAAGGCGGAAAAGGAGAGGAGGAGGAGGAGGAGGAGGAGGAGGGGGAGGGGGAGGAGGGAGGAGGAAGAAAAAGAGGAGGAGGAGGAGGAGGAGGAGGACAATTGCGAGCTTGGGGGCCTCTTGGGCCGTCCTTGGGGCCTCTTGGCGGTCCCAGGGGCCTCTTGCGTATCTCGGGGAGCCTCTTGTGGCCTCTTGGGGGTCTCTTGGGGGCCTCTTGGAGGCCTCTTGGGAGCCTCTTGGGGCCTCTTGGGGCGCTCTTGGGGCGCTCTTGGGAGCCTTCGAGGCGCTCTTGGGGCCATATTGGAGGAGATCTATCAAAGAAGGGGGTAATTATCACATTCCGTGCCCCCGATAAGACAGGATCCCCCCCTTAACCCATGAGCGTTGGAGGTCGAACTTCATCAACGACGGGGAAAATACGAATCGAAGTTGAGATTTTCCGATGATGAGCAGCGTATTCAACACCCTACATCATATTATGACGACGACGATTACTAATACCACCACCACGACCACTAAGACCACTACTACTACTGCTGATACGATTATTTCTACTACTACGACTACTAAAATTACTAGGCTACTAGGCTACTAGGCTACTACTACTACTACTACTACTACTACTACTACTACTACTACTACTGCTACTTCTACTACTACTACTACTACTACTACTACTACTACTATTACTACTACTACTACTACTACTATAAAAGTCCTACTGCCGATATTACTAATATTATCACATCGATTACGATTCTTGCGAATTGCTAGCAAGACTTCGAGTACTAGTGGCACTACTATCACGGGTACCACTACTACCAGCACTACTACTATTACTACTAGGACTACTACGACTACTACTGCTATTACTACTACTACTACTACTACTATTGCTACTACTACTACTACTACGCATACTACTACTACTACTACTACTACTACTACTACTCCTGCTACTACTACTACTACTACTACTGCTACTACTACTACTACGACTACTACTACTACTGCTGCCAGTACCAGTACTACTACTACTACTACTACTACTACTACTACTACTACTGCTGTTGTCAGTACTACTACTAGTGCTACTACTACTACTACTACGACGACTACTACGATTACTATTGCGACTACTACTACTACTACTACTACTACTACTACTACTAACTACCACTACTACCACTACTACTACCACTACCTAGTACCACAACTACGACTACGACTACTACGACTACTAGTATTGTGATTGCGACTACCACTATTATTACTACGACCATTACTACGACCACTACTACGACTACGGCTACTACCACGACGACTACTACCACTACAACTACGACTTCCAGTACTACTACTACTACTACTACTACTACTACTACGACTATTTGTCCCACGACTTGTATTATGACTGCCACTACTACTACAAAAGTCCTACTGTCGATACTACTAATATTAACACATCGATTACGATTCTTGCGAATTGCTAGCACGACTTCGAGTACTAGTGGCACTACTATCACGGGCACCACTACTACCAGCACTACTACTATTACTACTAGGACTACTACGACTACTACGACTACTACTATTACTACTACTACTACTACTACTACTACTACTACTACTACTACGACTACTACTATTACTACTAGTAGTACTACTACTACTATCACGACTACTACTACGACTCAGATTACTAATATATCTAGTACTACTACTATTATTATTGTGACTACGACTACCACCATACTTGTTATTGCTACTTTCACGATTGCTACTACCACTACGACTACGACTACGATTGTTACTACGACGACTACTACTACTACTACTACTGTTACTACTGCTACTACTACTATTACTACTACTACTACTACTACTACTATTACGACTACCACGGCTACTACTACGAATACTACTACTACTACTATTACTACTACTACTACTACTACTACTACTACTACTACCGCGTCTACTACTACCACGACAACTAAGAATACGACCCCGACGATTACTACTACTACGACTACCATTGCTACGGTTACTACCACATGTATTATTATTTCAATACGACTACGAGTACAAACGCGACTACGAATACTTTTTTTTTCCTGCTACTACTACTACTACTACTACTACTACTACTACTGCTACTGCTGCTACTCTTACGATTGTTCTTACTACTCATACGGCTGCCAGTATTTCTTGTACTTTTACGACCACCCTGATTTTCCTTTTAATTTTACTATTGCGAAAGTTATTTTACTAATTCTACTGCTTCTCAATTTTAACTATCGGACGTTGGGGGGTGGTATCGCAGTGAAACGGAGACCCCCCACCGGGAAATCGGTTTCGGTTTCGCGTTCGTGTCGTGCCTGCGGGCGAGGCGAAGCTGCGTGTGATCCTCATATAGGCCGAAGTAGGAGCGAAAGTCCCTTCTCCGTCCGCCGGCGGCCGGGAGGTGTCCCAGTTGGGCCGGGCGGTGTCCCGGGTGTCCCGGGTGTCAGTAGGAGCGAAAGTCCGTTTCCCGTCCGTTGGTGGCCGGGAGGTGTCCCAGTTGGGCCGGGCGCTGTCCCCGGTGTCCCGGGTGTCCGGGGCGTCCCGGCGCTAGCGCATCTTGGTACTTTCAGAATTCATTTGTTCGGCGCTTGCGGCGGGCTTTCTTATCCAATCCAGCTTACCTTATCCAATCCATCTTGTGCAATCCTATCCACCTTATCGTATCCAACTCATATCGTCCCATGTAATCGTATCCCACAAAATTCCACCCAACCCAATCAATTCATTTGTTTCTGCGCCTGCGGCGGGCCAATCCAGTCCATGTTATATCATCCAAATCATTTCGTCCCGTCCAACCCATCCAATTAACTCTTATCCAATTCCGTAGCCATTTTGGCTCAAGCCATTTTGGCTCAAGGGCTCTAACCTACCTTGGGGTTAGAACCTTGCTGCAGGCGACAGGGAGGCTCGAGCCTCCTGAGGACAGACCTCACTTATGATTATTTCGATCCCTGCGTGGGCTTCAGTGCCGCGCCTTCTTCATTTTCGGCCACTCCCATCACGGGTCGGATCACGCATGTCAGTCCAATGCCTACTGCTGAGAGTGCGGTCCGCGGTGTCAGACGGATGAGCAAGTCGGTGACCCGCTCGCAGTCTAGACGGTTGCCGAAGAGAACTGAGCAGTCTGGCAGCAGCAGTCCTACACGCTCGCCTCAACGGTTCTCAAGTAGCTCTGACAGCCGAAGTTCGGGTCGTACGCATAGCCGCATAAGTACCTCCACGGATCGTTAGGCTGCGCCTGACAGCCCGCCACCGTGGATGAAGCAGCTGATTGGTAGTATCAAGGACTCGAGTACCCGCATCCAGACCTTGGAGCAGAACTTCGCGCAGGAGGTACAGTCACTCCAGCAGGCTATCTCGACCACGGACAAGAACGTTCACCTGCTCAACACCCGCATCCCGAACATCGAGGTCGCTAGCTCTGCGTCCACTACGGAGGCAGTCTCTGTGGCGGTCGAGCTCAAGCTGGCGAATATTGATGCAGCAATTACTGGGCTACAAAGCGAACCGACTCCAAGACCCAGTACACAGCGTCGGAATGAGATTTCTGGTTCGGTGCTTGAGGTCAAACCTGAAGCATTTGAGCGTGCACATCGTGCCATCATTGTTGGCTTCCCTCGCAATATGATGCAGGCTTCACTGCGACGTGATGCCGAGTTGGTACTGACGGCAGGCATCCCACTCTCATTTTAAACTTCAAGGGTTCGACCAAGGCGTCAGACCAGACCTTCTGAATATGATGCGCACTCATGGCACGGTTCCCTTCCCTGACTCCGTCTACCCGCAGCAGCAGATTATGTTACGTGTCAAGCGCGACATGGCCTCAGGCACGCGTCTTCTCTTCTTAGCTATGGGTAAGGTTCGTGGTGTTCTTGCTAATGCATTGCAGGAAGTTTGAAAAGATATGGGGTCTAACGGACTCGGAGGAGATGCGTCTGTTCTTCGGTCAACAGAAGATCCCGTTCAGCTGTGCCACCTTGAGCTTGCGAATGCTCTGAGCCGCCGAAAGTTGGCATCGCCTTTTCCCCTGACCTGTTTGCTGAATCTAGCGCCATTGTTTCCCCCTTCTCCCGCGATTGCAGGGGGGGATTGATCGCTTGAATGCTTCGCAACCTTGTGAGGGCTGAAGGTGGCTGGCTTCAGGCTTGTGGGAGCGGCCCTAGAGACACCTTCAGAAGTGTGTCCGAGTGCTGCGAGCCCCGAAGCCACGCCCAATAATTGCTCCAGTTAATTAAGTGACTCTGGTCAGGCGCTTTGTTGGTCTGAAGATTTGCCCCCCGTCTCTCCTGGCGCCCCCCCCGCTGGCGCCGTTCTCTCTGGGCTCCCAGGAGACCAGTGTCCTGCTCGAGCGTCTCCCACTGGTTTCAGGGCCCGTCCACGTTTCCCCTCCTCTCAGATTAAGATTGGATCTTGGAACGCTGCCGCTCTGCTTGCCGCTGTTCGAAGTAGAAGTGCGAAAGCAGCCCCTCGCTTCGCCCGGTTCCTGAAGATCGCGAAGCAGCTCGCGATCTTTTGCGCCCAGGAAACTCTTGGACAGACTGCGGATATAAATGAGCTTCGGCGAGAGCATCGGTATGTTGAGATTGGTCATTCTCCGTTCCCCAACTCTACTGCGTCGGGAGGGGTCATCACGTGTATCCAGCCTGCCTTTGCCGTGCTCTTCTCCACCATTACCCACATTCCCACCATCGAAGGTCGAATCCTCTGCGCTCTCCTCTCTGGGCGACTTGGAAACATGTGTATTATTTGTGCGCACATGCCTAACGCGAATGAGTTCACCACTATCTATTCCAATGCGCTTCGTTCGATTTTGAGTGCGTTACCTAACCCCGCCGAGTGTTTCACGATTCTCATTGGAGACTGGAACTTCGCTCTCTCGTCTGATGGGCGACTGCGCGCCGACGGTGGCGGCTGGTCGCCAGGTGATGATAATCGTATTGCGCTCTTTTATCGTCTCTGTGGCTCTTGGATCGAATTCTACCAGTGCGAGGATGCGAGGGGGGGGGTCAGGGGCGGATTTGCTACCCATACTGCTCGGCTGGACCGCGCGTCTAGCACGCTTCCGCCTGCCCTTGCGTCCGACCTCACCATCATGGGTGGGGCGCTGGGGCTTTTGAAGGTGGGCGCGGTGTCCGACCACGCCCTGATAGTGGTCTCGATCCGTACCTTTCGACCTCAAGATTCCCCGAAACGTTCGGCCCCCTGGATTGCCCGTCATCCGCTATTTCGTGAACTTCTGGATGGCGCGATCTGCGCCCTTCCTGATGGTGACCCGCGGGGCCGACTGGCTGCGACCAAATCTTTGATGTTTGAGGTTGCCGAGGAAGTTAAACGAATTTTCAATTTGAAGGTTGCCGGCGCGACTGAGGCTAAACACTTTCGTGCCATGCAAGCATTGCGTGCATGGCGGTCTGGTGACAGTTTTCTTCTTAGTGCTGCCGTCGCCGCCTATCCTGCTCTTGCCCAGCACTTTCCAGCTGGCCTCCGAGACGCCCGGGGCGGGCCCCTCTGTCTGCACGCCCAGGGCCTTCGCAATCTACTTCTGGAGGCGGAAGAGAACGAGCTTAACCGGGACAGGGAAGCCAACCCGCCGCTCACGGATAGGTCTGCGACCTCTCGGGTTCCTGGGGTTGGTCAGACCGATGGCGAGGAGAATGCTCGGCGGAAGCTGGCGGCGCGGAAGGAGCTCTGGCGGAAGATGAAAAGACGGGCGTGGCTCCAGGGGGCCTTCTCTTCCACAGGTGATTCTAACCGAACCGAAGAGGAGGCTGCTCAAGCCCTGCAGGACCACTGGAGTTCTGTGTTTGCGGCCACTGCGGACGACGAGTCCTTCTGGCCCGAGTCGCTTCAGTTTGTCCAGAAGTTGCCAGATGCGCCTGAGGAGGTCGCTGTGACCTACATGCTCGAGCACGGGTGGATGATGGATGAGTCCGATTGGCGCGCGATGATTACGGGGAGGAGGGATAGCATGCCTGGGGAGGATGGGATATCTTACTCGGCCTGGAGGGCCCGCGCTGCTGGCGATGTGCTCTACGAATGCCACCACGCTTTGTTTCGGGGCCCACATGCTGGCACCCCTAATGACACGAAGCGGTGCTTAATGGTGTTTCTCCTTAAAAAGATCACGGAACAGGAAGTGATGGAAGAAGTCCTTCAGGAACCTGCGGTTGCACGCCCCCTCAGCATGACAAATGCCGATGCGAAGTTGTTCCCGGCATCGATGGCGATGCTTCCAACCCGCAAAGTTGCTAGATACTGTCTGCTTCAGCCTCCTCAGAAGTGTTTCCGTGATGATATGTTGTCGAATGAGATGGAGGCTGGAGCTTTCTTGCTTGAATACCACCTTCGTGATGGGTACACGAGTGGGCTGATCCTGGCGGACTTTGCTTCCGCCTCCCCTTGCATCGAGGTCGCCTGGGCGCTGCATGTTCTGCGATCCATGGGCCCCCCCTGGGCTATATCTTCTTCTTTCGTGCCCTTTATCAGGGTAACTCTGCTGTGTGATATTTTTTTGGAGGGCCTTTGGATCGCTCCCCATTGAGCGTGGGGCTCGGCAAGGAGACCCGAGCTCGATGCTCTTATTTATATTAGCCGTTGAGCCTGTTCTGGGACGGGTACAAGCGAGGCTTCCAACACACTGATCACTCACGCTCGCCTATGCTGACGACTTTTGTTTCGGCGTGCGCTGCCTGTTTGATGGCCTTGGGCCTCTCTTTGAGTGCTTGGGACTGCTGGGTGGTGCGATGGGACTAGCGCTCAACTTCCCGAAGTGCCAGATTATCATAGTGCATGACCGTCTTCACGAACCTCTTCAGGACTTCCTGGATGATCTTTGGCACCCGATTGACGTTATGGAAGTCACCATGCGGTTGAAGTACCTTGGGATCTGGATCGGGTTTGGGGCTGAAGATGTTGCTCTCCTGGAAACGGCTGTCGAACTGAAAAAGCGCACCCGTGAAATCCGTGACCTTGGTTGAGGGCTTGCCCAATCTATCGTGCTATTCAAAACGTTATGCGCATCGTTAGTGTACTTTGTTCTACAGCTTCACTATCTTACTCCTGCTCTGGATAAAGTTTACCTAGCTTGTGTTCGTCTTCTCTCGGCGGGCCCGATCAACGCCCTCTCGTACGATATGTGTGCTAACCTCTGTCCTCTGCGCGCTCGGCCTCCCAGTTGAGTTCCCGCGGCTCTCTTTGATCGCCGACGCGACGCGCGCCAGATACGTTGCTCTGTGCGATGAACTTCCTCGAATGCGGGATCTTGTCTCGCGCATCTTTCTTGGTGATGATTGGTGCCCGTATCGGAAGAAGCGGGGCTGGTTCGTGGACAGTTTCATCACAAATCTTTTCGGGTTTCAAGATGCAGCTCAGTCGTGTGACTTTCACATCAAAAGATATCCAGAAGCTGTATACGAAGGCGCTGAAGCGTTTCCATCAACCCGCCGTCGCCCCTCAGGAAGCTCTTCTTCGCCGCGCCTGCGCGTGGATCCCTGGGGTTTCCATCGAGCACATTGCTCATGAGGCCCCGCCCCCCAAGCCGATTTTGGCAACGATTTTGTAAATCCCCCGCTAGCTGTTTTTTGTATTTTCTGTTTTTGTTGTTGAGACTTTTTCATCAGCTGCTGTCACGTTGCCGACGTGCACCCCAAGTTGGGCATCTGCGTTGCGCGCTGTGCCGCGTGCGCGGTGCAGCGCGGGTTGTGCCGTTCGCGCGGCGCCCCGCGGTCGGCGCCGAGGTTGCGGCGTTTCCTCGCGGCGCCGCGCGCGAGGTGCCGCGAACGCACCGCCGATTCTGCAGCCGACGTTGAAATTGTGGTGTCGTGTGCTTGGAGTTGCGGGCGCGGTGTTGCGCGGTGTTTCTTTCGCGTGCGCGTGCGTGCCTTGCGCGCGGTGCACAGTTCGATGCGCGTCTTGCTGCGTGCTGGCGCGGTGCCGCGCAAATGGCGCCAAGTGCGTGCTGCCGCGCGAGGTGCCCGGTGTTTGCACACGGTGCCGCGTGCGCGGCGCCGTGTGCGCGGCCTGCGTGGTGCCGCGTGCGTGGCGTTGCGTTGCTGGTGCCGCTCACGGGACCTCCGGTTTGTGCGTGTACGAGGTATTGCCCAAGCGCTCCGCGCTGTGCCATGCGCGGCACGTTTCGCGGGTCGGGTTGCTCGCGTCGCGGAGATCTCCCGCCATGCACGCGCGAAGTAAACGGAGAGAGCGGGAGAGGATGAGAGGAGAAACGAAAGGGGGAAGCTAGGGAGAAAGGGGAGTCATGCGAGATGGTAGGCGGAAGGGAGGGGAGAGCGGGGGAGGGATGGGGCGGCAATGGGGGGAGGTGCTTGGAGTAGGGGCGATCGTGTGAGTGCGACAATTGTTAGCACTCCAGTCGCGAGTGGGCTGCCGGCGGTGCGTTAAGGCTGGGCTCTGGGATAAAATTATTCCGGCAAAGCAACCTAACAGCGATGTGTATAGCATATTTGGAAGCATTCCTCTTTAGATTCAGGTGAGAATCCAGTTGTAGAATTTTGCTGTTCTCGCAGTCGCAGTCGCATTCGCAATGACAGTCGCAGTGGCAACGGCCTTAGGATCCAATGGAATCCCAAGGATTCCTAAGGATTCCTGAGGATGCTTAACTATGCCTACGGATTCCCAAGGATGCCGATGGATTCCTAAGAATTCCTATGGATTCCTAAGGATTCCTACGGATTCCTACGGATGCCTCAACCTGCCTCAGTTTCAGCATCAGCCTCAGCTTGCCTCGGCTTGCCTCAGCCTCAGCCTCAGCCTGCCTCGGCCTCAGCCTCAGCGTGCCTCGGCCTCAGCCTCAGCCTGCCTCGGCCTTACCCTCAGCCTGCCTCGGCTTCAGCCTGCGTCAGCCCCAGCCTCAGCCTCAGCCTCAGCCTCAGCCTCAGCCTCGGCCTCAGTCTGCCTCCGCTTGCCTCAGCCTCAGCCTCAGCCTGCCTCGGCCTCAGCCTGCCTCGGCCTCAGCCCGCCTCAGCCTCCCCTCCTCCCCCCCCGCCTCCCCCCCCCCCATTCAGCCTCACCTTGTCTCAGCTTCGGCCTGCCTCGGCCTCATCCTCAGCCTCAGCCTCAGTCTCAGCCTCTGCCTGCCTCGGCCTGAGCCTGCCTCGGCCTCAGCCTCATCCCGCCTCAGCCTCAGCCTGCCTCAGCCTCAGCCTCAGCCTGTCTCAGTCTCAGCCTGCCTCAACATCAGCCTCAGCCTCAGCCTCAGCCTGCCTCGATTTGCCTCGGCCTCAGCCTCAGCCTGCCTCGGCCTCAGCCTCAGCCTCAGCCCGCCTCAGCCTCAGCCTCAGCCTTCCTCAGCCTCAGCCTGCCTCAGCCTTACCCTCAGCCTGCCTCGGCCTCAGCCTGCGTCAGCCTCAGCCTCAGCCTGCCTCAGCCTCAGCCTGCTTCAGCTTCAGCCTCAGCCTGCCTCGGCGTGCCTCAGCCTCAGCCTCAGCCTGCCTCGGCCTCAGCCTGCCTCAGCTCGGGCACAGGACTGGTGCTCTGAGAACACGAAGATCACGAAGTGGCCCACAGTTGGCTCCGGGCAATCAAAATATCGTGCAGGAGTGGTGTTCTGGGAACACGAAGAACACGAAGTGGCTTACAGTTGGTTCCGGGCATTTAAAATTAGCTTGGGAATGGTGTTCTGGAAACACGAAGATCACGAAGTGGCCTACAGTTGGTTTTGGGCATTCAAAATTAAGCAGGGAATTGTGTTCTGGGCACGCGAAGAACACGAAGTGGTCTACAGTTGGCTCCGGGCATTCAAAATGTGGTCTTGGAGTGGTGTTCTGGGAGCACGAAGAATACGAAGTGGCCTACAGTTGGCTCCGGGCATTCAAAATGTGGCCTGCGAGTGGTGTTTTGTTGGCTCCGCGCAGTCAAAATGTGGCTCCTGGCAATGAAAATGGGGAGTCCCCGGATTCCCGCGGCACCCGTCCGGCATCTGCCCAGACCCCTTTGGGGAGACATGATGCGATCTTTTGAGACCATTAGAAACCTATCAGTCTTCGCTGTTAGGTAATTAATATCTGGCGCTCCGTATCTGGGGTTCCTGTTTTTTTTTCTCCGCGGCGCCTTGCGCCAAGTGCAGACAGCCAGGGGATGTTGGTGCCTCCCTCCCCCTCCCCCTGCCGCCCCCCCTTCCCCTCCCTCCCGCCCCTCCCCTCCCGGTCAAGTCCTTTTCTTCCCTCTGTCCGCCTCCCTCTCTCCCTCTGTCCGTTTTCAGCCCCCCCCTCGTTCCCCCGGGACGAGGCAACCCCGGAGCAACCCCCGGGGCCACGATTTTGCCCACGATTTCGCCCAAGATTTTGCCAACGATTTCGCCCGCGATTCTGCCCACGATTTTGCCCACGATTTTGCCCACGATTTGCCGACGATTTTGCATACGATTTCGACTGCCCACGATTTTGAGTACGATTTTGAACACGATTTTGTTTCATTACCTAACAGCTTTTGCTGATAGGTTTCTAGTAGGGTCAAAAGAGAGCATCATGACTCCTCAGGGGGGTCTGGGCGGGTGCCGGGGAGGAGAACCGGGAATCGCTTTTCGCCAACAGTCACACACTTCGTGCTCTTCGACCTCCCAGAACTTCATTCCCGGGCCACATTCTGGAGAACCGGGCACAGAGCCGGGCTCGCTTTTCGCTAACAGTCACGCACTTCGTGCTGTTTCGACTTCCCAGAACTTCACTCCCGGGCCACATTCTGGAGAACCGGAACAGAGCCGGGCTCGCTTTTCATCAACAGTCACACACTTCGTGCTCTTCGACCTCCCAGAACTCCACTCCTGGGCTACATTTTGAGTGCCCGGAACCAACTGTAGGCCACTTCGTGCTCTTCGAGTTCCCACAACTCCATTCCCGGGCCACATTTTGGATGCCCGGAGCCAGCTGTAGGCCACTTCGTGTTCTTCAAGTTCCCAGAACTCCATTCCTGGGCATGATTTTGAATGCCCGGAGCCAACTGTAGGCCACTGTCACTTCTGTTCTTCCTTTCCATTCCTGGGCCACATTTTGAATGCTGAGGCAGGCTGATGCTGCGGCCGAGGCAGGCTGAGGCTGAGGCAGGCTGAGGCTGAGGCCGAGGCTGAAGGCAGACTGAGGCTGAGGCTGAAGCAGACTGAGGCTGAGGCTGAGGCAGTCTGATGCTGAGGCTGAAGCAGGGTGAGGCTGAGGCTGAGGCTGATGCAGGCTGAGGCAGGCTGAGGCTGAGGCCGAGGCTGAAGGCAGATTGAGGCTGAGGCTGGAGCAGGCTGAGGCTGAGGCTGAGGCATGCTGAGGCTGAGGCAGGCTGAGGCTGAGGCTGAGGCAGGCTGAGGCTGAGGCTGTGAGTGCGACTGCCGTTGCCGCTGCGAGTGTCATCGCGAATGCGACTACGACTGCGAGAACAGCAGAATTCTACAACTGGATTTTCATTAAAATATGCTTCTACATATCGCTGTTAGGTTGCTTTGCCGGGATAATTTTGATTCGAATTACCGGAAAATCGCGAGCAAAATCGTGAGCGAAAATCGTGGCTCGTCCCAGGGGTTGCCCCGGGGTGGCCCCACGGGTGGCCCCACGGGGGTGGCCTCGGGGGGGGCCTCGTCCTGGGCCCGGACCGGGGCGCCGCTCCAGGGTGCCCGGCGCGCGGCGGCGGAGGGCGGGGGCGCAGAAGAGGGGGGGGGGCCGGGGAGGGGCATTGGGGAGGGGCCGGTAGTGGGTGGAGGACAGGGAAGGGGCGGGCAGGGGCAGGTGGAGGGCAGGGAAGGGGGAGGCGCGCGGGGAACGGAGGGGAAGGGAGGGGCAAAGGGGCCGCAGCTGTTGGTCTTGAGGGCCGACGTTTTTCGGAAACGGCCCACTGAATGCCAGCGCGGCCCCTCCCACCTGCTCAGCCTCGCGCAATGGATCCCGCGGGGGCCCCGGCCGCTTCTGCCGCGGCGCCGGCGGCCGCGAATGCTCCCGCCAAGCGGGGCTTACTGGAGCAGCGCGTGGTCCTGGTTAGGGCTCGGCGCGAGGCGTTCGCCCCTTTCCGCCGCGTCGCGGCAGGGGGCAGCGTCGGGAGTTAGAGCAGGGGGGAGCGCAATTTGAGGAGCGCCACGATATTGACCGTGTGCGCGACGAAGGGTGGCGGCGAGGGCAGGCCCCCCCCGCCCGCGCGCGCCGCTTCGCGCCCCGAGGCCGCGCGCGGCGCGCGAGCCATTCCGGGGCGCGCGGGGCGCGGCGCAAACAATTGCG
The DNA here is from genome assembly GCA_963575745.1 of Prorocentrum cordatum. NCBI lineage: Eukaryota > Dinophyceae > Prorocentrales > Prorocentraceae > Prorocentrum > Prorocentrum cordatum. The sequence continues at coordinate 69,675 of CAUYUJ010018046.1, forward strand.
AAAAAGCGTTCACTGCGCTCTTCTAAAAGCCGCCACGAGACACGCGCCCTATCGATCAGCAGATAGAATGAAAGCCCCGGGCTGCTGCGGGCCTCCCAGAAACGACCGCTTTTACTCGAGCGGCATATTGGCGTATCAAAATTAATTATCCCGGCAAAGCAACCTAACAGCGACGTGTATAAGCATATCTGGAAGCAGTCCCCTTAAGATTCGGGTGATAATCCAGTTTTAGAATTCTGCTGTTCTCGCAGTCGCAGTTGCATTCGCAATGACAGTCGCAGTGGCAACGGCCTTAGGATCCAATGGGATCCTAAGGATTCCTGAGGATTCCTGAGGATGCTGAACTATGCCGACGGATTCCTAATGACTCCTAAGGATTCCTATGGATTCCTACGGATGTTTCAACCTGCCTCAGTTTCAGCCTCAGCCTCAGCCTGCCTCGGCTTGCCTCAGCCTCAGCCTCGGCCTGTCTCGGCCTCAGCCTCAGCCTGCCTCAGCCTCAGCCTCGGCCTGCCTCGGCCTCAGCCTGCGTCAGCCTCAGCCTCAGCCTGCCTCAGCCTCAGCCTGCCTCAGCCTCAGCCCCAGCCTCAGCCTGCTTCGGCACGCTTCAGCCTCAGCCTCATCCTGCCTCGGCCTCAGCCTGCCTCGGCCTCAGCCTGCCTCGGCCCCCCCACCCTCCCCCCCCCTCTCCCCCCCCCCGCCCACTCAGCCTCGCATTGTTTCAGTTTCGGCCTGCCTCGTCCTCGGCCTCAGCCTCAGTCTCAGCCTCATCCTGTCTCGGCTTGAGGCTGCCTCGGCCTCAGCATCATCCCGCCTCGGCCTCAGCATGCCTCAGCCTCGGCCTCAGCCTGCCTCGGCCTCAGCCTGCCTCAGCCTCAGCCTCAGCCTCAGTCTGCCTCGGCTTGCCTCGGCCTCAGCCTCAGCATGCCTCGGCCTCAGCCTCAGCCTCAGCCTGCCTCAGCCTCAGCCTGCCTCAGCCTCAGCCTCAGCCTGCCTCAGCCTCAGCCTGCTCAGCCTGCCTCAGCCTCAGCCTGCCTCGGCCTCAGCCTGCTTCGGCGTGCCTCAGTCTCAGCCTCATCCTGTCTCGGCTTGAGCCTGCCTCGGCCTCAGTCTGCCTCAGCTCGGGCAGTCAAACTATGGCACAGGATTGGTGTTCTGGGAACACGAAAATCACGCAGTGGCCCGCAGTTGGCTCGGGGCAGTCAACATATGGCGCAGGAGTGGTGTTCTGGGACCACGAAGATCACGAAGTGGCCTACAGTTGGCTCTGGGCATTCAGAATGGGCCAGGGAATTGCGTTTAGGCAGCGCGAAGAACACGAAGTGGTCTACAGTTGGCTCCGGGCATTCAAAATGTGGCCTGGGAGTGGTGTTCTGGGAATGAGAAGAATACGAAGTGGCCCACAGTTGGGCCCGGGCATTCAAAATGTGGCCTGGGAGTGGTGTTTTGGGAGCACGAAAAACACAAAGTGGCTTACAGTTGGCTCCGGGCATTCAAAATGTGGCCTTGGAGTGGTGTTCTGTTGGCTCCGGGCAGTCAAAATGTGGCTCCTGGCAGTGAAAATGGGGAGCCCCCCGATTCCCGCGGCACCCGTCCGGCATCTGCCCAGACCCCCTTGGGGAGTCATGGCAATTTCTTTTGAGCCCACTAGAAACCTATCAGTTGTCGCTGTTAGGTAATTTCGTAGTTGAGTCAGAGGGGCAGCGCTCGCCTGCCCGCGAGGGGGCCATTGTGGATTCAGCCCTCCTTGAGAAAGCGCGCAGGGCCCCCCTCGGCCATGCCCGAGCCGTCGAACGGATGGGGGGCGCATCGGGGGCCACGAGTGCGCGCGGGAGTGCGCGCGGGAGCGCTGGGCGCGCGCGTCGCCCAACGACCGCAGGGTGAAGTGCCGCCGCGGCGGAGGGATCCACGGCGGCCGCATGGCGTCTTGGATTCGGGCCCGCCTTGGTCGCGCCGTCGCAGCCTGCGCGGCGCGTCTCAGCGGCGGGGGGAGGCGGCGCGCGACGATGCGATAACGCTCGGGCGGCCCGCGATGCCATCGCAACGCCAAGCTTCAGGACGTCGACATGAAGAAAATTTTTTCAATTTCAAAATCGCCGCGGCCCCTTGGGGGGGAGGCGGCTTCGCAACATTACGCGCGCGTGCATCTTGGCTAAGTCCCTGGCTAAGAGGGCTAGTATGTATCTTCCGCTGGCCAATATACGGATGCTGTCCAGATGTGTTTGTACGAGTGCCCGTTTCCACGCTGCTCCGAGAGGCTGTATTCTTGGGTGTCCTGCTTCCTCGTCCCATCTTCCCGACCTCGACGATGTGGCCCACTAGTTGGTTTGTCCTAGGCTCCAACAACTATTCCTTCAGTGGATGGGTTCTTGGGCTCCGAGGTCTTCTGGGTATCCTGAGGGTTCGCCCTGGCTTCACTTCCCCCTCCTGTTTCGCGGGATGGGCCCTGGTCAGTGTCTTTTATGTTCCATGCTGTGTGATGCGTTCCTCAGCATGCACTCTTCAATCCGATATTGCCTGCCTGTCTCGCCGTCTCAGCAATTTGAAGCTCGCCCCCGAATGCAGGCACGGAGGACGCATCGTGCGCGCAGGCTGGTCTGGTCTCAGCTGTCTCAGACAAACAACTAACAATGGGCGGGGGGTGGTCCCAGGAGAGAAAAAACTCTTATCCAATCCATCTCATCCCATCCAATCCAATCCACCCAACCCAATCCATCAACTCATTTTTGTCGGCGCCTGCGGCGGGCGATCTTACCCAATCCAGCTTACCTTCTCCAATCCATCTTGCCCAACCCAATCCATAGTATCTTATCCAACCCACCCTGCCCCATCTTTTTTATCCACTCAATCCAGCCCATCCAACCCAACCCATCAATTCATTTGTTTCTGCGCCTGCGGCGGGCGAATCCAACCCATTTTATCTTATCCAATCCATCTCTTCCAACCCAACCCATCTCATCCAATCCAATTTGCCCCGTCCCATCCAATCCAATCCGCCCAGCCCAATCCGCCATTTGTTTTGTCGGCGCTTGGGCGCGATCTCGGCGAACTGCGAGGCTCGAGCGTTCGGCGCCCATGCCTTTCGGGCGCCGCCCCATGGCGCCCCTCCGCCCGCCTGCCATGGCGTCTCCCGCGGCGCGCATTCTCCGCGCGCCCGACGCCAAATCGTTGTTCGGCGCCGCAGGCGGGCTTTCTCATTTTGCTTTTGAGGTCGATAGTGAGACCGACAGTGAGATTCACAGGTACGTCGGTCGACGGATAAGTAGATAGTGGGTTCCCATCGCCATCGGGGTCATCAACGTGGCGGAGGGGGACTCTGACAGGGAAGGAGAGAGAGAAAGAGAGAGAGGGGGAGAGAGAGAGAGAGAGAGAGAGAGAGAGAGAGAGAGAGAGAGAAAAAAAATGAAAGAGAGAGAGAGAGAGAGAGAGAGAGAGAGAGAGAGATCGGACAAGTAGGCGGACCAGGGTCCGTCCGCGAGGCGCACTGCTGTGCGACAACTCGCATGCACTATTTGCGGCGGTGCAGCCTTAAGATACGAGGGCGGGCTACAAAACCCCCTCCCCCGGCGCAGTGCGACAGACGCTACAGACGGCGGACAGACGATGAAGATCTCACCTGACAGACCGCGTGAGGTAAAAGGCCCCAACAAGAAAGGCGACGTGCAGGCACGTGGCTAGGCGGCTTGGCGGACCGCCAGTTGGGCGCTTGGCCGCTACGCGGCGCGCAGTGACGGGGCACCCCCCGCCCCCGCGCCTTGACGCCGTGGACGCGGAGCCACACGTACACACGGGCAGGCAGAAAGGAGATTAGCGCGGGGCACCAGGTGGAGCGCCGCGGAACGATGACAACATAGCTTGGATGTTGAGTGACGGCACGACACCATCGGGCGAGGTCGTGAGCAGCTCGGCGAAGGCTCGCCCAGCGCTGTGGAGGCGCTGGAGTAGGCGACCTTGACGAGCTTGGGCAGCGGCGAGGTCCGCGGCGAGAGCTAAGCACCTCTGCTAAAGGGCAGCCATAGCCTGTGACAGCTCGGTTTCACGGTCGGTGAGCGGTGGCTGCTCAGTGACATCCGCCGAGGGTCTCGAGACAGAGGCGAGGTCCTCGGTACGCCTGTCCAGGTGGGCTAGCGGCGTGCGGGACCCTGAACGCTGACGTCCGTCACCCTTGAAAGGTGACTGGAGGGGCCGGCGCGACCCCAGGGCTGGAGCCGCTAGGGCCGCGCCCCGAGAGGTCAGGGGAGCCGCTTCCTCTCGCTCAGCAACGGAGGAAGCGTGGGTGGGGCACGAGGGCCTGTCTGGTTTAGTACCCTGCGGGGGGGCTGAAGCCGCCCCCGCGGGTCGCTGGCGATGGGGAGGCGGAGTGGTATGCGCGGTGGGACCAGTCGTGATGCCGTGCAAGGCCGCCGAGGTCGGTCGCGTAGAGGGTTGGTGTCTCGGTGGGGCGGCATGGTCGGCAGCGTGTGGTGTCGGCGGTGCGTCCTCAATGCCACTCAATCCTCGGGGGGCACCCGGGTCGTGGTCGGCGTCTTGGCGGTGACCGATATCGTCGTATGTGGGCGTTAACGCTCTTGGGGACGGCGTCGCAGTAGGGTTTGCGAGGTTTCCCGACGGGGCGGGGTTTTCGTTGGCTGGTCCGTCGTCCAAAGCGTCCGATCCCCCACCGAGGCTGAAAAGGTCATCGTCCTGCTCATCAGCGTCTTGAAAAGGAACGGCGTTGTCATGTGGGTGGGCTGACGCACTCAATGGCGGAGTCGGGGGCGCCGTGCGGGTGCCCGCCGGGGCAGGGTTGGCGCTGGCTGACTCGTCGCCCAGGAAGTCCAAACCTCCACCAAAGCCGAACGGGTCGTCCTCCTGTTCGTCGAATAACACCCGTTGGGCCTCGGCCCAGAGCTCGTCGGGGTTTTGTGGGATGTCTGGTCCAGCCGCGGGTGGAGCCTGGTCAGACAGCAGGGGATTTGGTTCCATTTTGTTTAGTTCTGCAGCTGTGAACCCAGCCCTGCGGTGTGGGAGAGGAAGTGTACGATGTCTCCGCTCGTAGATGGCAACGGCGACTCCATGGAGCACGGTCGCTTGGCGGTGTCGTGCTTTGGCAGCTTCAACGATGTCGTCTGGAAGGTTATGAGTACGTGCCGCCGCTGTGGCGAGGGCGTCAGCCTGACGATTGAACTCCTCCGCGATGGGCCCGATGAGCCCGAGGTCGATGCCCGTGTCGCCCTGGTGGCTAGCGACTTTCTCTACGCGGAACATGTTTGGCTTGGCCATGACACATCGGTGGACCTTTTCCCAGAACTCCACGTGCGTGCCCTGCGGAGGTGAGTGTCCGTCGATGATCCTTTGGAAGCCGTCGACCACCGCCTGGTTGTCCACGAAGACGTGTACGGGCCGTTCAGCACATGCCGTGAGGTGGACAATGGCGAGGGTCTCCGCAAGCTGTGCGTTCTGCGTGATGCCGTGAACGCGCGCACTGTAGTTCATGCGGTGGTCGATGCCGTAGTAGACGCCGTAGCCCGCTCTTGCAAGCAAAGGGATGGCTTGGTTGGTGCATGCACCGTCCGTGGCAGCGTAGACCCATGTCCAACCAGTGTCGTGGTCAAGGTAAGTGGTGTAGGAGTCCTGGGCTGAAGCCGCAGGATCTCCCTCAGGCGGGGGCCGCGGTATGGGTTGAGGTAGCGGGTCCCTCGCGAGGTCGGCTTGCAGATCGAGGAGGGCTGGGTCCTCATCGAAGAGCCCGCAATGTCTTGTGTGCGGAGGAAGACGGGCCCACTGCTCGTCACTGATGAGGGTGGTGAGAGGGACTCTTTCACGGGCCCAGCACTTGCAGTCACGCACAGTGTGCTCCTGAGTTTCCTCTTCCTCATCACAGTAACGGCAAATAGGGCTGGGATCAGCGGACGTATTTGATCGAGAACGTCGCTGTTGGGTGTGGTCCCCGCCCGACAGGTAGTTTAAGAGGAGCGCCAGCTGCCATGCGTTGCATTTGGCAGCTCCTTTGGTGCGGGCGAGCCACGTGCTGGCGAAAAGGTCGAGGCCCTGTCTGACCGAAGCCAGGTGTCCAAGGTCATGACGCCGTGGCTTGATTTTTCTCAGAAAGGCTCTGCGTTGCGAGGCGCGCAGCATGTGAAGGAAGGCGTTTTGGGGAAGGTTCAGCCAACTGATCTGGCAGCCCCAGTCGTCGTACATGGTGCCAAATGTGGGCCAAGTCCAACGGAGCTGCTGAAGCGTCTGGACAAGTCGTCCAACAGGTCCTCCCCCAAAAAGGGTCTGGACATGGTGTTGGAGATCCCTGACGAGGCCGCAGAGAGTGGCGTCGCGGTTGACCTGTCGCCGCAGGCACAGGAAGACTTCACGCTGCATAATGGCGTCAATCTCCAGGGCGTGCCCTGGGACGCACACGGCCATGAGAGTCCAAAACTCGACCCACCTGTTTCCCTTGGGGCGGATAGCCGCCTTAAGGGCATGGTTGTAGGCAGTTTTGACGGGGCCTGATGGGGCTTGGATGTCAGTGCCCGTGGTACAGACGCTGGCAGCAAGGGAGCGGGCGTGCCGCGCCTTAATACGCATCGGAGATGGGAGCTTGCCAATACGCGGCAGGCGACTAGTCGCCCTGCGAACACGGGCGTCAGCGGTGGCCGTGAGGTTGAGCGCGGCTGGAGCCGGCGCTGCCTCGGCGTTGATGTAACTTCCGACGAGCTTGAAGGAGTCGACCACGCGTAAGGGCCGTTCCGCCAAGGTGAGCTGGGTAACGGCGGTGTGAAGCTCGTCAGTAAGCGCCCACCCCGCCACTTTTCCAGGATGAATGCGTTGACCAGAAAATCGATCAAACTTGGCGGTTTCATCAAGAGATTTCTGCAACTCGGGCGCGGTGTGGGTAGTGGAGTTGCTGTCGTCAACAAAAGGTAGTGCTGAGTGACCGCGGCACGTAACGATGCTGTCTCTTGGTCCAGACGCACATGAGCAGCTTAATGTCGTCCAGGGACCAAGAGCTTCCCTGGAGGTGACCGTTTGTCCTGGCCAGTTCCTTAGAGTACGCACCGTTCATGCGGATGTAACGTTTGTGGCGCCTGTAGAAGTTTCTGCGGACAGTAACGATGTCTTGGGGACACCCCGCGTGAAGCGCGAGGTTAAGGCATATGTCCGTGATGAGATAGTCGAAACACTTCTGACGGTCCAGGGCAGCTCCAGCCAAGGGAAGGAGAAGGGCTCTGGCGTGTTCGATGCGAAGGGCGAGAGAAGTGCTGACGTCCCCAATGGTAGCTTTGGGAACAGCGCCAAAACTCGTGGCGTGGGTCCATCCTTTCCGCCAGTCCGTGAGGCTGCGGTAAGCTGGTGCTTCCCACGCGTACATCCAAACGGAAAGCACCGAGAGAAGTCGTTGGTCCGTTGGGAGTTCGCCTCGGCCTTTTCGGAGGCACGGGTTTGGGACGTGGAGGAGGGGTTCTGGGATGGTGCCAGTGCGTTGCATAGCTCGTAGGACGCTGGCGAAGAGGCGAAGAATGTCGTCGGGAAGCTCCTTTGCCTCCTTAGTAGTCCAACCGTCCAGACCCCCCGCGCGTCTCGGTGAACGGGTGCGAATGAAGTGGATGAGTTGGTCGTCGGTGAGGTGGAAAGGGGTAGCTGGTGATGGCGTAGGCAGCTCCTGTCGGTACTCGTCGTAGAAGTCGGCCCACGTCGGCATGGCTTCGGCATCATGTCCCGCACGTGCGCGGTACCTGCCCAAGATGGGCTCCCAGGTGTCGACCATGAGCTTCAGCATGTCCTTGATGTTAGCAACAATGGCGTTGGCAGGGAGGATGTCGGGGACTTGCGCAGGTGGTGGTTCACGGGTGTGGTCTTCGTCGCTGTCCGTGTCGGGCGAACTACCGTCGCCGGGGCTGAAGCCGCCAGCTTCGGTGTCAGCGTCGCTGTCGTCCGTGCAAGCTTCGTCAGGTTTGAAGGCGTTGGTGTCGCAGTGGAGTTGCGTATCGTCAGGAGTGGTAGGCGTGCGGAGATACGCCGTGGGCGAGCTATCAGCAGCTCGTGCGTATATGGCCGCCTTTCGCCCGCTTGGCTCACGGACGCCCTCGGCCCATATCCTGATGCGTTCCGCCTTGGCACGGTTCGCGCGTCGCGCCAGCTCCAAGTCGAGATGTTGGATCAAAACGTCAAGGTGCTCCCCGTGCGGCACTGGCTCGTCTGGGGCCCAGGCCTCGGGGAATTCCAGGAGAACCGTGGGGCGCAGCTTGTGGCATAAGAGGCGGGCCGCGGCCCACGTGCAGTCGATGCGCTGCGCGAGGTACGGCGGGATAGCACGGCAATCTAGATGGTGGTGCTGTCCGATGAAACGGAGCTCGCAGAGTTGCCGATGGAGCTTGCGCAGTCGGTTCATGTGAATCGTGGAAGCTCCGTAGGTGGGGAACGCGCGGGGGACAACCGGTCGATCCTCGAACGTAGGCGTGAGCCCGTGCATGGTGGGGGGCTTCTTTTTTGGGTGGTGGGGCGGTGGAGGTGGCAGATCGCGTAGACGGGTGAGATGGTACTCATGACTGGCCTCGTTAGCCAGGGTGAACATGCGCTCCACGTCGTCTCGTGCGTCGGCCTGCTCCATGCGGTCCTGGTACCGCCCAGCGATGAGGGTCCCAAGTGCTTGCAGCTCGTGCCCCTCATGAACTCCATCGTCGGGCGGGTAGGGCGTAGGGGCAAGAAGACGTCGGGCCGTATGGTCGAGGCGACTGAGGTCAAGCGTGACCTGCAGGCCAACGTGAGACTTCGCAGGCAAGTCGCGAAGGTAGCAGAAGTCGGTGACAAGGGATCGCGCCGCCTGGTTGGCAATGATATAATCGATGCGCGAAGTGCGGGGGCACTTGGTGACGCGGTCCCAATCAGGGATATTGCCATAGGTGTGCATGGTGTGGTCTGGTGTGCCCTCAGCAACGTTGGACCATCCGTGCTGCAACATGTGCAGAAGGTGTGGATTGTCGTCAATGTTCGTGTTGGCGTCCATGCAGATGAAGTAGGGGGCTGAGCCGACCCTAGCGGCGGCACAGTCAGCGAGCCGAAAGAGAGCTGTGCTGTCTCCTCCAGCAATCCCGTAAAGGCTCGCTATGTAGATCCCCGCGGGCCCATGGTTATTTCGTCGCCGCCTACGGCGGTGTTGAGTGCAGAGTGGGAGAAAGACCTCATGCCATCTTTTCTTGGCCTTGAGGGCGGCGATACAGGGCGCATTGTCGTCGACAGTGGAGTCGACGATGGCATCCTTAGAGAGAATGGCGACCCCTCCCGAGGCGCCAGTGTTGCCCACAACGGTGTGATCAGTGCCGCCGTGGGCAGCTCTGCGCTGGGCTCGCGCCAGATCAAGGTCAGGCCCAAGACTGGCGTGGTATCCACCGTGGAGAGGATTGGCGGCGCTGGTAGCGATGGCTTGCCTAGTCGGCTTGGCATGTCGGGTCTCCTGCAGTGCTATGACAGCGGCGTTGTGGTCGACACCAAGGGCGGTGATGGTTGGCCAGTTCGCTGAGAGACTGGTGATGTTAAGGCTGACGAGGTGTATGGAGCGACCTGGCCCGTCTCCATCGGTGGAACTGGGGTTTGCGCGCCCCGCACGGTGAAGGTCAGCTTGACCCTCGCCCCAGTAGGAGGCTTGGCCACAGTAGGAGCTCATGGCGTTACTATGGGTTAGCTTGAACGGGGCTGAAGCCGCCGTCAGGCCAAACATATAGGCGGGACACGGTCGGCACTGCGCCAGGGGGGGTTCATAAATATTAGTAAAAATGTCACGAAAATTCCTCCTCACTCCTGTACTGTAGGGGACGAGGGGAGGAGAAGTGAGACGGCAGCAGTGGGAGAGGGAGGCGACTCCTCGATCCATCCTGCCGAACACAAAGACAAAAACGAGACAGCGGCGGCGGCCAGGCGCGGCGGCGGCACAACGCACGCGCATGTACTGCGCACGCGCCACCGCTGGTCCCTCCTGCGGTGACACGCCCGCCCCGTCAGTGTCTTGATGAGCAGCATCTGGTGGAACGGCTCCAGCAGCACGATCGGAGGCCTGACGCTGGGCCTCGTCCATGCCCGCTGCCGTGAGGCCCACGTTGCGGACAGGGCTGATTCCCCGCGGGGCCGCAGCTGCCGCGGCAGCAGCCGAGGTGGCGGGGGCACCGCCCCGACTCTGAGGTGAGAGCGGTGAGCCCCCGCCAAAACCCGCCACAAGGTTCTTGACACGGTACTTGTTCTTGAACGGGTCGAAGGTTGGCGCCTCGTCGATGGGGACGATCACGCGGGTGGGCAGCTGCGGCTCGTGGTCCGTGGACGGCGTCGGCGAGAGGTCGACCTGGCCAGGATCAATGACGCTGGCTCCGAAGCGTGGCACCACTTCGGGGGGTCGGCCATCGGCCTGAGTCTCGCGAGGCGGCGAGCTCGTGGAGCTCCCTGGGGCCTTGCGTGAACTGTGGCGGCTGCAGGTCCTGCTGCGCGGGACGCGCCCGCCCGTGTGACGGTCGCGTGGCGAAGTCGCCTGGGCATTAGCGCGCTCAGAATCCGCCCTGCTCGGGGATCGGATCGGCGCCGCGCAGGGTGATGGGCTGGGCTGGCGAGAGGCGCTTGTGCCGCCTTCCGCCGTGGCTGCGGCCTGGTCGGGGTCGGCCGCGTCTGGGCGGGGGCTGACGTGGTGGGCGCTTCCCTCGCTGTGCCTCGGTGAGGCGCTGCGATGCGCCTGGATGCGCGTGAGGACAAGCGGGGTGAGCGGCTGCCTCTCCCGCTCAGGTGGGGCAGGTTTGGCCTGGGCAGGGCGCAGTGCTGCAGCTACGTTTGGCGGGGGCGTGTGCTGGCGCGGTTGCCAAGCGCGCACGTTCGCATCGCGCCATCCTTCGGGGCGCCCAGCCCTGCCACGGTTTGTTGCAGCCCCCTGGGCTGAAGCCGCAGGGGTTATCACTGCAGGCTGGTTGCTGGAGGGGCCCTCATGTCGGCCTGAGTAAAGGCCCCAGGCGCGCGTGGACCCTGGCACTGGCGAGGTGGCCCTTAGGGCATGTAGGGGTGCACGCGAGTAGCCGATGGCCGCTGGGTGAACCCTGGCGTTGGGGGCTTGGCCGTAGCTGGAGGCGGCTGCTCCAGCAGCCGCAGGCCTGGCACCTATGGGACCACGGTGGTAGGCGGCACCCCGTCGTAGGCCGTGTTACCGCCTGTCGGGACTCGCGCAGGGGAGCGGTAGCGTGGTGTGCCCTGCTGTCCTGCGTCACGTTGGTCCCGCTGCTGGATGCGCTGCTGGTGCTGTTGGTGACGCTGCCAGTCGGCTCTCGAGAGGGGACGGGTGTCGGGGAGGATGGTGGGCACGTCGGGCCGCTGCCAGCCCCGATAGACGTGCTCGAAGGCGTGGTCAGGGTAGGTCCCCCCTACGGGTGAGTATCGTCGCACATGCTCCGTGTAGTCGATGTTCTGCGGCTCTGAGATCGCCGTAATGTTGATGGCCCGCTGGTGCGCTGGTCCATAGAGGCAGAAACTACCACGGTTGCTGCGGTCGTGGTTTAGCTCAGCTTCGGTCGTGGCACGGCTCACCATGGCGTCACAGAGTCGCATATCGTAGTCGAGAGCTTGAGGCCCAGGACCACCCTCGGCGTCCCAGTACAGTACCACATCTCGCCAGCGGGTGCGGGTCATGTGGGTGCGCTCGGCGATCAACTCGCAGACGGTCCTGACCGTGACACGATCCCTGTACATGTTGGTAATGGCTAGGGAGAAGGGTCGGCGGACCGTCTTGTTGAAGGTGAGTTCCTCCTTGAGGGCCTGATGGGGGCTGAAGAGCACGTAGCCTTCCCTCCAAAGCGGTTGGTCGGGGGAAGGTTCTTCGGGCATCCCCGTTCCTGTGAATCCAGGTGGCCGCGTTGTGCCGTCAGGCAATCCCTGCCTGGGGACGCGCCGCGGCTGTGGTGGGAGGTACCATTGGCCCTGGTAGCCTGCTTGCCCTGGTTGTGGAGGTTCTCCCCCGGGGCCTGAAGGCGCTCGGGGGGGTTCCTTGAGGTCGTGGAGGGCTGGCGCGTTGCCGAATTGGCGGGCAAGGATGTGCGGCGGCATCCCTGTGGCACGGACGTCGAGCTGGTTGTGTGGCCTGGGGGGGTGGGGACACCTGCTGGACAGGCAGCATGTGTCGGAGTCCCTCTTATTGGTGCTGTATGCACACGTCCAACTGTTGCACGAGTAGTCCGTGGACCAGTCCATAAGTGTACGCAGTCCGCTGCGGCCGCAGTCTGGGCACGTTGGTTGGCCCGAGGTGCCAAGCTGTGTGTTGCGGCGAGCCGCACAATATTGGCAGCATTGGAATCGACACTGTAGGCAAGACCAGCGTCCTGGTAAAGGCGGTAGCGCATGCTCGTTTGTGCCTGGGTCGTCTGGGTGGGGTGTCGGGCGATCCCACAAGGGCCAGACGTCAGTAAACCAGGAGCTTGCCAATACGCGGCAGGCGACTAGTCGCCCTGCGAACACGGGCGTCAGCGGTGGCCGTGAGGTTGAGCGCGGCTGGAACCGGCGCTGCCTCGGCGTTGATGTAACTTCCGACGAGCTTGAAGGAGCCGACCACGCGTAAGGGCCGTTCCGCCAAGGTGAGCTGGGTAACGGCGGTGTGAAGCTCGTCAGTAAGCGCCCACCCCGCCACTTTTCCAGGATGAATGCGTTGACCAGAAAATCGATCAAACTTGGCGGTTTCATCAAGAGATTTCTGCAACTCGGGCGCGGTGTGGGTAGTGGAGTTGCTGTCGTCAACAAAAGGTAGTGCTGAGTGACCGCGGCACGTAACGATGCTGTCTCTTGGTCCAGACGCACATGAGCAGCTTAATGTCGTCCAGGGACCAAGAGCTTCCCTGGAGGTGACCGTTTGTCCTGGCCAGTTCCTTAGAGTACGCACCGTTCATGCGGATGTAACGTTTGTGGCGCCTGTAGAAGTTTCTGCGGACAGTAACGATGTCTTGGGGACACCCCGCGTGAAGCGCGAGGTTAAGGCATATGTCCGTGATGAGATAGTCGAAACACTTCTGACGGTCCAGGGCAGCTCCAGCCAAGGGAAGGAGAAGGGCTCTGGCGTGTTCGATGCGAAGGGCGAGAGAAGTGCTGACGTCCCCAATGGTAGCTTTGGGGACAGCGCCAAAACTCGTGGCGTGGGTCCATCCTTTCCGCCAGTCCGTGAGGCTGCGGTAAGCTGGTGCTTCCCACGCGTACATCCAAACGGAAAGCACCGAGAGAAGTCGTTGGTCCGTTGGGAGTTCGCCTCGGCCTTTTCGGAGGCACGGGTTTGGGACGTGGAGGAGGGGTTCTGGGATGGTGCCAGTGCGTTGCATAGCTCGTAGGACGCTGGCGAAGAGGCGAAGAATGTCGTCGGGAAGCTCCTTTGCCTCCTTAGTAGTCCAACCGTCCAGACCCCCCGCGCGTCTCGGTGAACGGGTGCGAATGAAGTGGATGAGTTGGTCGTCGGTGAGGTGGAAAGGGGTAGCTGGTGATGGCGTAGGCAGCTCCTGTCGGTACTCGTCGTAGAAGTCGGCCCACGTCGGCATGGCTTCGGCATCATGTCCCGCACGTGCGCGGTACCTGCCCAAGATGGGCTCCCAGGTGTCGACCATGAGCTTCAGCATGTCCTTGATGTTAGCAACAATGGCGTTGGCAGGGAGGATGTCGGGGACTTGCGCAGGTGGTGGTTCACGGGTGTGGTCTTCGTCGCTGTCCGTGTCGGGCGAACTACCGTCGCCGGGGCTGAAGCCGCCAGCTTCGGTGTCAGCGTCGCTGTCGTCCGTGCAAGCTTCGTCAGGTTTGAAGGCGTTGGTGTCGCAGTGGAGTTGCGTATCGTCAGGAGTGGTAGGCGTGCGGAGATACGCCGTGGGCGAGCTATCAGCAGCTCGTGCGTATATGGCCGCCTTTCGCCCGCTTGGCTCACGGACGCCCTCGGCCCATATCCTGATGCGTTCCGCCTTGGCACGGTTCGCGCGTCGCGCCAGCTCCAAGTCGAGATGTTGGATCAAAACGTCAAGGTGCTCCCCGTGCGGCACTGGCTCGTCTGGGGCCCAGGCCTCGGGGAATTCCAGGAGAACCGTGGGGCGCAGCTTGTGGCATAAGAGGCGGGCCGCGGCCCACGTGCAGTCGATGCGCTGCGCGAGGTACGGCGGGATAGCACGGCAATCTAGATGGTGGTGCTGTCCGATGAAACGGAGCTCGCAGAGTTGCCGATGGAGCTTGCGCAGTCGGTTCATGTGAATCGTGGAAGCTCCGTAGGTGGGGAACGCGCGGGGGACAACCGGTCGATCCTCGAACGTAGGCGTGAGCCCGTGCATGGTGGGGGGCTTCTTTTTTGGGTGGTGGGGCGGTGGAGGTGGCAGATCGCGTAGACGGGTGAGATGGTACTCATGACTGGCCTCGTTAGCCAGGGTGAACATGCGCTCCACGTCGTCTCGTGCGTCGGCCTGCTCCATGCGGTCCTGGTATCGCCCAGCGATGAGGGTCCCAAGTGCTTGCAGCTCGTGCCCCTCATGAACTCCATCGTCGGGCGGGTAGGGCGTAGGGGCAAGAAGACGTCGGGCCGTATGGTCGAGGCGACTGAGGTCAAGCGTGACCTGCAGGCCAACGTGAGACTTCGCAGGCAAGTCGCGAAGGTAGCAGAAGTCGGTGACAAGGGATCGCGCCGCCTGGTTGGCAATGATATAATCGATGCGCGAAGTGCGGGGGCACTTGGTGACGCGGTCCCAATCAGGGATATTGCCATAGGTGTGCATGGTGTGGTCTGGTGTGCCCTCAGCAACGTTGGACCATCCGTGCTGCAACATGTGCAGAAGGTGTGGATTGTCGTCAATGTTCGTGTTGGCGTCCATGCAGATGAAGTAGGGGGCTGAGCCGACCCTAGCGGCGGCACAGTCAGCGAGCCGAAAGAGAGCTGTGCTGTCTCCTCCAGCAATCCCGTAAAGGCTCGCTATGTAGATCCCCGCGGGCCCATGGTTATTTCGTCGCCGCCTACGGCGGTGTTGAGTGCAGAGTGGGAGAAAGACCTCATGCCATCTTTTCTTGGCCTTGAGGGCGGCGATACAGGGCGCATTGTCGTCGACAGTGGAGTCGACGATGGCATCCTTAGAGAGAATGGCGACCCCTCCCGAGGCGCCAGTGTTGCCCACAACGGTGTGATCAGTGCCGCCGTGGGCAGCTCTGCGCTGGGCTCGCGCCAGATCAAGGTCAGGCCCAAGACTGGCGTGGTATCCACCGTGGAGAGGATTGGCGGCGCTGGTAGCGATGGCTTGCCTAGTCGGCTTGGCATGTCGGGTCTCCTGCAGTGCTATGACAGCGGCGTTGTGGTCGACACCAAGGGCGGTGATGGTTGGCCAGTTCGCTGAGAGACTGGTGATGTTAAGGCTGACGAGGTGTATGGAGCGACCTGGCCCGTCTCCATCGGTGGAACTGGGGTTTGCGCGCCCCGCACGGTGAAGGTCAGCTTGACCCTCGCCCCAGTAGGAGGCTTGGCCACAGTAGGAGCTCATGGCGTTACTATGGGTTAGCTTGAACGGGGCTGAAGCCGCCGTCAGGCCAAACATATAGGCGGGACACGGTCGGCACTGCGCCAGGGGGGGTTCATAAATATTAGTAAAAATGTCACGAAAATTCCTCCTCACTCCTGTACTATAGGGGACGAGGGGAGGAGAAGTGAGACGGCAGCAGTGGGAGAGGGAGGCGACTCCTCGATCCATCCTGCCGAACACAAAGACAAAAACGAGACAGCGGCGGCGGCCAGGCGCGGCGGCGGCACAACGCACGCGCATGTACTGCGCACGCGCCACCGCTGGTCCCTCCTGCGGTGACACGCCCGCCCCGTCAGTGTCTTGATGAGCAGCATCTGGTGGAACGGCTCCAGCAGCACGATCGGAGGCCTGACGCTGGGCCTCGTCCATGCCCGCTGCCGTGAGGCCCACGTTGCGGACAGGGCTGATTCCCCGCGGGGCCGCAGCTGCCGCGGCAGCAGCCGAGGTGGCGGGGGCACCGCCCCGACTCTGAGGTGAGAGCGGTGAGCCCCCGCCAAAACCCGCCACAAGGTTCTTGACACGGTACTTGTTCTTGAACGGGTCGAAGGTTGGCGCCTCGTCGATGGGGACGATCACGCGGGTGGGCAGCGGCGGCTCGTGGTCCGTGGACGGCGTCGGCTCGAGGTCGACCTGGCCAGGTCGATGACGCTGGCTCCGAAGCGTGGCACCACTTCGGGGGGTCGGCCATCGGCCTGAGTCTCGCGAGGCGGCGAGCTCGTGGAGCTCCCTGGGGCCTTGCGTGAACTGTGGCGGCTGCAGGTCCTGCTGCGCGGGACGCGCCCGCCCGTGTGACGGTCGCGTGGCGAAGTCGCCTGGGCATTAGCGCGCTCAGAATCCGCCCTGCTCGGGGATCGGATCGGCGCCGCGCAGGGTGATGGGCTGGGCTGGCGAGAGGCGCTTGTGCCGCCTTCCGCCGTGGCTGTGGCCTGGTCGGGGTCGGCCGCGTCTGGGCGGGGGCTGACGTGGTGGGCGCTTCCCTCGCTGTGCCTCGGTGAGGCGCTGCGATGCGCCTGGATGCGCGTGAGGACAAGCGGGGTGAGCGGCTGCCTCTCCCGCTCAGGTGGGGCAGGTTTGGCCTGGGCAGGGCGCAGTGCTGCAGCTACGTTTGGCGGGGGCGTGTGCTGGCGCGGTTGCCAAGCGCGCACGTTCGCATCACGCCATCCTTCGGGGCGCCCAGCCCTGCCACGGTTTGTTGCAGCCCCCTGGGCTGAAGCCGCAGGGGTTATCACTGCAGGCTGGTTGCTGGAGGAGCCCTCTGTCGGCCTGAGTAAAGGCCCCAGGCGCGCGTGGACCCTGGCACTGGCGAGGTGGCCCTTAGGGCATGTACAGGTGCACGCGAGTAGCCGATGACCGCTGGGTGAACCCTGGCGTTGGGGGCTTGGCCGTAGCTGGAGGCGGCTGCTCCAGCAGCCGCAGGCCTGGCACCTATGGGACCACGGTGGTAGGCGGCAGCCCCGTCGTAGGCCGTGTTACCGCCTGTCGGGACTCGCGCAGGGGAGCGGTAGCGTGGTGTGCCCTGCTGTCCTGCGTCACGTTGGTCCCGCTGCTGGATGCGCTGCTGGTGCTGTTGGTGACGCTGCCAGTCGGCTCTCGAGAGGGGACGGGTGTCGGGGAGGATGGTGGGCACGTCGGGCCGCTGCCAGCCCCGATAGACGTGCTCGAAGGCGTGGTCAGGGTAGGTCCCCCCTACGGGTGAGTATCGTCGCACATGCTCCGTGTAGTCGATGTTCTGCGGCTCTGAGATCGCCGTAATGTTGATGGCCCGCTGGTGCGCTGGTCCATAGAGGCAGAAACTACCACGGTTGCTGCGGTCGTGGTTTAGCTCAGCTTCGGTCGTGGCACGGCTCACCATGGCGTCACAGAGTCGTATATCGTAGTCGAGAGCTTGAGGCCCAGGACCACCCTCGGCGTCCCAGTACAGTACCACATCTCGCCAGCGGGTGCGGGTCATGTGGGTGCGCTCGGCGATCAACTCGCAGACGGTCCTGACCGTGACACGATCCCTGTACATGTTGGTAATGGCTAGGGAGAAGGGTCGGCGGACCGTCTTGTTGAAGGTGAGTTCCTCCTTGAGGGCCTGATGGGGGCTGAAGAGCACGTAGCCTTCCCTCCAAAGCGGTTGGTCGGGGGAAGGTTCTTCGGGCATCCCCGTTCCTGTGAATCCAGGTGGCCGCGTTGTGCCGTCAGGCAATCCCTGCCTGGGGACGCGCCGCGGCTGTGGTGGGAGGTACCATTGGCCCTGGTAGCCTGCTTGCCCTGGTTGTGGAGGTTCTCCCCCGGGGCCTGAAGGCGCTCGGGGGGGTTCCTTGAGGTCGTGGAGGGCTGGCGCGTTGCCGAATTGGCGGGCAAGGATGTGCGGCGGCATCCCTGTGGCACGGACGTCGAGCTGGTTGTGTGGCCTGGGGGGGTGGGGACACCTGCTGGACAGGCAGCATGTGTCGGAGTCCCTCTTATTGGTGCTGTATGCACACGTCCAACTGTTGCACGAGTAGTCCGTGGACCAGTCCATAAGTGTACGCAGTCCGCTGCGGCCGCAGTCTGGGCACGTTGGTTGGCCCGAGGTGCCAAGCTGTGTGTTGCGGCGAGCCGCACAATATTGGCAGCATTGGAATCGACACTGTAGGCAAGACCAGCGTCCTGGTAAAGGCGGTAGCGCATGCTCGTTTGTGCCTGGGTCGTCTGGGTGGGGTCTCGGGCGATCCCACAAGGGCCAGACGTCAGCAAACCAGGATTGGCCTGTAGTGCGGACAACCTCGGCGGGGAGGCGTGCGTCCTCGGCATGGCACCTGATCCACTGGGGCCCCATATCCGCTGGTACCATGACGGTGCGCCAGGAGTCGTCCCCTTAACGTGGACTTGGGTCGGTGCCCAGAGCTTAGTAGTGGTGTCGCCGTGATCATGATGGAGGATGACCCAGCCGTCACGCCCATCCACCGTAGGGTCAATGACGCGGTAGCCCATGACTGTCGTCCCCCACGGTAAGTAGGCGCCATCGTGGTGATCACCAGGGTCGAGCCAGACCTCGATGCCAGGGGCGTTGACACGGGACCGCACATCACGCACGTGGTAGGCGAGGACGTGGTAGGCAGTCGGCTCCTCCTCCGTCACAATGTGCTCCCACGTCTCGATGCCGCTGTTGTCGGAGGTGGAGTTCCCGTCGCTCTGTCGTGACGAGCGAGAGGCAGATCGTCGCGCACGGGCGCGGCCTCGGGCGAGGGCGGCGGCCGCGCTGATGAGGGAAGGCGTACGGCGTTCGTCGACTCCAGATGACGTCGATGAGGGGTCTGGACTGTGGGCTAAGGCTGTGCCTGACTTGTACGTGCGTGGTGGGCCCGACGCGGCCCCAGGGCTGGAGCCGCTGGGGCGCGACCCGTGTGCGTCAGGGTGCCCCCGCACGGGGACAGCTTGCAAGCCCGTGTACACCAGGTCGATGAGTGGTTTCGGGTCCAGCTGGAGTATGTGGAGCGAGACGCGTGGTCGAGGCTGATTTGGGTCGTCCCTGGTGGCTGCTTCCGTGTCGTAGTGCTGTTTGGCCCATGCTCGCGCCGCTTCTGGCGAGTATAGCGCCTGCGGTGGTGGCCATGCTGCCGCGATGGCTGATCTGCGCCTGGTGCTAGCTTCCTGGTCGTGAGCTTCAGCCGCCTCACGGAGATCTGGATGATCGTAGCCAGCAATGTGGAGGGCGTGCGCGCAGTCACCCATGCCATAGGCGTGTGGAAGGGCACGGCACCTGGAAGCAGCTTCTGTGGGGGCACACCAGTCCATGCGGATGAGGAGGCTCAGGACCCGAGGGTAAATGAGGCGCGCTCCGTGAGCCTCCCCTTTCACGTAGTTGTGCCTGTTTTCCCCGCGCGGTGGTTGGGTGGCTTCGCACATCCAGAGTGCGATGGGTCCCCACGCGAGGGTGTCGTCTTCGAGACTGTAGGGCGGGTGGGGCGGTATCGCGTACCACGCGGCCAGCGAAGGGTGCACACTCGTGTACGTGCGGCCAACGTTGGGCCAGTTCGGCCCTTCGCTTCACGGCGGGGGCCTGGCAAGAGGTGCCCTCCACAGGCAGCAAGACGGGCCGCAAGGTCGCCGCGGGTCCCATGCCAGAAAACAGTGGGCGCGTCGGTGGTGGGTTGACGGAGGTCCCACGTGAGGTATGGGAAAATTGTCTCGCCCGAGTTTCCGCCCGAGTCTTCCAGCACCCAAGTGAGGCGGTTCGGTGGCCTCTGCATGATGTCCGCCCACGGCCCCAGCACTTGGAGTGTTGGGTCGTGAGTGAATCGAGGGTGGTCGTGGAGTCGTAGAGCGTCTTTGATGTCCTCAGTGGACACGCCACTGTTCCCTAGCGCAAAGCCGTTTTGGTACAGGGCGTTAAGTATGCTCTTCGGCGGCTCGGGGACCGCTGGGTCACGCTGGATGGTGTTGCGTAAGTTGCGTGTCGGTGGCTTGAGGGCAGTGTAAGGCGTACCAGGGCCTGAAGGCGCCTGGGGCCTGTCAGGTGATGCATAGCGTGCTCGCCGTCGTGGTGGTTGGGTGTCCGCGTCGGGGGAGGAACCACGAGCGTCAGCGTGTCGGAAGATGGACCACGGGCTGCCATGGGTGCGTTCACTCGTTTCCCTTGGCTCGGTGTCGCTACCGTGTGCTGTGGCATCCTCGTTGGTCGGTAGGTTACCGAATGTCGCGCCGTTCTTGGAGCCGTCTCGTGGCGTCGGGCTGGTCGATCTTGGTGTGACAGACGAGGCACGCGATACGGCGGCTGTGACTTCAACGATGGCGGCGGTGGTGGCGGTGGTGACGTCGGCGACTGCGGCGGCAACAGCTGCGGCGTAGTGTTCCTGTAGCAGCGGATGTCGGAGTGCGTGCACCTGCTGGTCGTCGTGTTCGTCGGCGAGCGTGCACGGCATTTTGTGTGTGGCCTCGTCCTTCGGCTTCCTGCTCGGTTGGCAACAGCGGAGGCACCACTGGGCAGTGGATGAGTCCAGGGCCCGCGCACATATGCGGGCGCCTACGTGTCCGACAGCTCCCTGGGCAAGAAGTTTGGCACCGACGAGTAGAAGACCACACACAACTCCACCCGTGGCTATGGCCCCTAGCTTGCCGCTGGCCCATTTAAGGACGCCCCCGAAGCCGCTCCCGACTGCAGTGGCTCCGCCCGAGACACCATCTCTGAGTTTGTCGCTGGTCCATTTGAGAGTGGCCCTCAATGTGGACGTGACATAGTATGTCGTTTTGCGTCGGAATATAGTGGACACCGATGGGCCTGGTGCGGTCGCTTGGCGTCGTCGTCGTTGTCGGTAGCTGGGGTCTCGGCTCGGGGTCGGCAAGTATCCATCGATCTGGTCCTTGTACGGCATTGCTATCGCGATGGCGTACGTGGCCACCAGGAGGCAGATGAGGCAGCCACAATGTCGTGATGCCGCTGAGCTGTGCTGGGGCTCGTGGGGACCGCTGGCATCTGGGTGTTCATCATCGATGGGGTCGTTGTCGATGTCGGCCTGCCAGTGGTCGATGGCACTGGGGTTGGAGTCAGTCACGTTGTCACCTCCTGCGGTCTGGGGATGTCCAGGTCTAGCCAGTGGTGCAGCGGGGCTGAAGCCGCCACTGCACGGACTGGCATGAGCTGGCGAAGCAGTGGAATGGCTAGTCACATCAGCGGCAGTGACGCCTTCAGCGTCGTTGAGCCGCGCAGAAGGGTCGGCCTGATCTGAGGTGTGGGGCGCACTGCTTTGCCACGGGGCGAGCCCAAAGTAAGGCTCACTGTCGCGGTCACGCTGAGCCGAGTCGCCTGATGGTATCGTGCCGTCTCGATCCTGGATATCGATGTCGTCCTGGCTATCCTCCGACGCGTGGAACGAGTCCATGGATGTATTGCCGATATCGCTGGCCGCGATGTGCTGGAGCAGCCATGATACGGGATCTTCTGCGGCCTGATCGGTGCCGTCCGTCGGCGCCGCAGCGAGCTCCGCCTCGACGAGCGGCAGCATGTCTGGCGGTTGGTGCAGGATAACATCAGCGAGGTACGCCATGGCGTCATGGTCGGGTGGAGGGAGACCTCTTGGCAGCAGAGCATGGGCCCGTGAGAGGTATGGCGGCAAAGGTGCCATGAAAGCCTCAGGGCCAACGAGCGTGGCACGAGCGCCCTGGTACTCCAGAAGGAGGCCGAAATAGCGGGTGGCGTACTCGCGGCTGCTCTGGATCCGAGTGAGGTTGCGGTTGATGCGCTGCCTGTCGGGGCCCGCTCTGTGCCAGATGTCCTCGCACATGTCGACCGCGGTGCGATGACGCAGGGCGTCGGTGGTGTCCTCGGACGCCTCAAGGAAGAGGTGATCGTACTGTGGCAGATGGAGCGTCGCCAGGATGTACGGGACGCAGTCCTCGAGCCATGCCCAGAACATGTCCTGGTTTTCCTCACCTGGTGCCCACGCCGCAGCACACGGTATGAGCCGGGCGCGGATCATCATCAGGTGCCAGAAAGCAGGGTCTTCCTCGGGTTCGCCCCTATCTCGCATGGGAGTGGTGGGACCCGTAGGGCAATAGCGGGGCACAGCAGCGGGGCTGAAGCCGCCACTGTGTGCCTGGCCAATACTGCACGGACTCGCGGCAGCGGTGCCGTTGACGATCGGGTCCAAAATGGTGCAGTGATCGTACTTGTAGATGCTGTCATCGTAGAGGTAGAAAAGGGACGCACGTTCGACGTGCTGCAGAAGAAACCCACCTCCATGCTGGGGCGCACCGCCTGAAGACGGGTGTGCTCCAGCGAGCGAGGGGAGGGCCAGGCTGCAAGCAAAGCGCCACATGATGGCGAGGCCTGGCGGGCGGCGCGAGCGATGAGCCAAAAGCTGCATGTCAGCACGCATCTTTAGGTACCCCTGCATGCTCATGTACATTACAACAAACACACCCACAGCAAGATGACAGGTGTCCCTACACCAGGTAGCTTGCTCGTGCTGCTGCCAAAAATGACATGATATAGCAAGGAGGAGGTACGACGAGAAGTGAGAAGGGATGCCTCTGAAGGCGCTTCCTCGGAGGGCTGAGGCGGGCTCTCTGAGGCACCTTCAATAGGGTTCCTGTGTGACCCGCCCTTTGTCTTTGCCTTTGTCAGCCCCTGGGGGGCCCGTCCCTGGGGTGACCTGGCCTGGCTGGTCGATCCACCCGCAGACAGCCACGGGATCGGCAACTGGTGCAGCTTCCTCCTTTTTGGTTTCGAGGGTGGCCACCTGGGGCAGGTGGATGGTACCCCCCGTGAGGTGCCCGAGGAGGGCCTGGATGTCGCCGCGCAGTGCAGCAGCTTCGGTAGTTGCCGTCTGTTGCTGAGTGACGACGGTGGCAAGCCCTCGTTCCAAGCCTGAAACGTGCTCCGTGAGTGTGGCCTGGGATGAGAGAACGCCCGCAAGCTGGACCTGCATGTTGTCCACCGTGTTGGCAAGCAGCTCGCGCTGTTGTTCCATGTGTTGGATGCGGGTCGTGGCGGCATCTGACAGTTTAGGGGCCGTAGCGAAGCGTTCGCCGAGGGTGTTCGGTTCGCGCGATGCCACGCTGAATTCATCCTCTGATGAGAGGATCTCGACGTCGCCTGGTACCTCGGCGGCTGCGTCAGCGTGCCCTTCCGTGTGGCCCCCACCTTCGGCCGCCACCGTGCCAGGTTGCGGGTCATGCCCGTCCCCACCTGGTCCTTGGACGGCCGTCTGCTCGGCAGCTCCATCCGTGCCGTGCGGGGGTGCAGAGGAGCTGCGGCCTGGGGCGCCGTGTGATCTTGCGTGCGGCGTGGCGTCGCGTTTCCCGCTGGAGGATCGGTGGCGCTTGGCTAAAGGCTCCTCCTTGGGGATCGGGAGCGGTGCGACGCCCTTGCCTTTGGGCGTGGCAGTCATGAGGTCGTGGAGGTAGGGGCTCTGGGCCGCTTTGGTTAGGAGTGTGCCCGTGGCGGGGCTGAAGCCGCCACCACGGGCGGGCGGCGTCACAGGCTCTGTGATAGTGGTAGGGGTGACAATGGTAACGTTGTCCCTCTTCGGCACGACCTCAGCCAACGGGGCCTCGGTGATGCTCCACGGGATGGGGCACCCTGCGACCTGTACCGTATATGTGGGTGGGGGACGATGAGCGCGCACTAAGGCAAACTGCGCCGAAGTGGCTGGGTCCCAGGCGGTGTGGTAGACCTCACAGTCCCATTTGACGGACGGGCCCGTGAGAGTCTTAGCAAGCTGGGTCAGCGTGGCATGGCGTGCCGCAATGCCCGTGATGCGGTATCGCGTCTTGGCGAGAGTGGCTTCACAGCCACGGATGCT
The DNA here is from genome assembly GCA_963575745.1 of Prorocentrum cordatum. Lineage (NCBI taxonomy): Eukaryota > Dinophyceae > Prorocentrales > Prorocentraceae > Prorocentrum > Prorocentrum cordatum. The sequence continues at coordinate 93,460 of CAUYUJ010018046.1, forward strand.
GACGGCAGCGGCCTTGGCGGCGTCTGACCCACGTGCAACACGGATCCCCAATAAGCCTGACTTGCCGTGCCTGACGACTCCTAGGGCTTTGAAGTCCACCGACTTCTGAAACGCCTCTGCCATCGTGATGGGCTGGTCCTCGGGGAACCACACGGTCTGGTACTTGTCTGCCGTGGGCTCGTCCGCACCTACGTTGCTGAGGTCGTAGGTGGCGCCGAGTTGCCCCGAACCCGCCAAGACCTTGTCAACTGCTTGAAGACTGACGCCGAAAGTGGCAGCCAGGGACCTTTTTCCGACGCCAGATCCGTACCTGCCTAGACTTTTGCAGGGTTCGAGGATAGTGACGGCTTTAAAGTTGCCGTGGAAAAGGGCCTTGAAGGTGTCCTGCAGCTGACTGTCGAGCTCCTGGCGGCGAGCGTCTTTCTTAGACTCCCTGTGCTTTTGGTTTTGGCGCGCCTTGTCCTGTGGAGCGGAATCCCCTCGGAAAGGACCCTTGGCGCGTGGACCACCGTTCACGGGGGCGCCTCCCGAAAACTGATCCTCGAAGGCCTGATGCATGGAGGGGACTGCGGCGATGGCTTCGGTTTCATGTATGGTCACCCGAATCCAGCATACGTGGTCGGCAGGATCAATGGTGGCGACGGCTACTTTTTCCGTGCAGGCGACTTCCTTGGTGCCCAGCTGGTACACGGTCACGGGGACGTGCGTGTGAACCACGTTGGGCGCCTTGGGGTGGCGCTTCAGCACGGGGACGGCGAGCTCGGTGCCGACGTAGTTGTCGTTTTTTGGGCCCATGACAGCGATCGCGAGCTGACCCGTGGTACGCTTACCCTGCTCGAGATGGTGCTGCAGCAGCCGCTCGCCACTCTCGTAGTCGTGGAGGCTGATGCTGGGCTTGTACGTCTTGCCGTCGTCGAGTGATGTGGGTTCGGCCAGGACTGGGACCTTCCAGAAGGCCGGGTCCAAGGCAATAAATTTGGCGTCCGCAGCCTGAAGACGTGCGGACGCAGCTGGTGGATAGGATGTGTCACCACCATTGCGCTTAGGCTTGCTGCGCTGGTGGTGATCCAGCGTGTAGCTGATCTGGTTGGCGGCACACATGCGAATCAAGGCACTGCCGAGCTTCTTGGTGTTGGTCTTGTGCATGTCGTACGTGGCCTGCAGCTCGTCCGCGTTCAGCTCGGCGAGCCCGTTGTATGCGGCTGTGGGGCGGTCAGACCCCGCTTGCTTGAAGGCTGCAATGCAGTCCTGTTTGCGTTGGAGGAGGGATCCTTCAGCTGCAGGACGTGAGCTCGGCGGCTGCTTGGAAGAGCGACGGCGCTCCGGCTTGGCGGGGGCCATTGCGGCGGGCGCTCTGGTGGGAGGGAAGAGGTGACGCGAATCAGTAGGGTCCTGCTGGGACCCCTCCGGTCTCGCGAGGCCTGGGAGACTGGCTCCGAGGCGGGGCGCTTCGCGTCGCGGCTGCGGTCTGAGTGCTGGGCACTCTCGAGCCGAGACTAGAGAGAGAGAGAGAGGGAGAAAGACAGAGAGAGAGAGAGAGAAATAAAGAAAGAAAGAAAGAAAGAAAGAAAGAGAGAGAGAGAGGGAGAGAGAGAGAGAGAGAGGACAAAACACATGTAGAACGATATATATATATAGAGAGAGAGAGAGAGAGAGAGAGAAAAAAAAAAAAAAAAAGAGAGAGAGAGAGAGAAAGAGAAAGAGAAAGAGAAAGAGAATGAGAAAGAAAAGAAAGAGAGAGGAGAGAGAGAGAGGGAGAGAGAGAGAGAGAGAGAGAAAAAAGAGAGAGAGAGAGAGAGAGAAGTGAAAGAGAGAGAGAGAGAGAGCAAAGAAAAGAAAATAACATACCCCCCCCCCAAAAAAAAAAAAAAAAAAAACCTGCGATAGAGAGAGAGAGAGAGAGAGAGAAACCAAACAACCTGGGACATATGAATAAAAATAAAGGAGAAGGCGAGCGAGAGAGAGAGAGAGAGAGAGAGACATAGAGAAATAGAGAGAGAGAGAGACCACAAAAAATGAGAAAGAGAAAGAGACATATAGATCCAATGAGAGAGATGAGATCAGGGTGACAGGCCGGAGGTCAGCCAGGGCGGGCATTGGGCCCCGAGCCCCCTTACCGCCACCAACCCGCGGGGCCGTCGTGTAGGTATTAGATATCCGTTCTTACCATTAGGGTCATGTCTAGAATTCCTAGCCGGCGATTACCAGATCACCATTACTGCGATCACGATCACTACTGCTACTCCTACTACTACTACTACTACTACTACTACTACCACTACTACTACTACTACTACTACGACTACTACTTCTACTACGATTGCTGCAACTAGTGCTATTATTAACGCTGGTTTTCTTCGTCTTACTCCTACTACTACTATTACGAGTGCGAGTTCTAATATTACCACTGCCAGTCCACCTGTGCGATTTCTTTCACTAGTACTGCATCCAGTAGTCGCACCCGCACGGGCGAGGTTTGTTTAAACCCTCCGTTTGTATAGCCGCTAGATGCTCACAGAGATTTGCTTCTCCACGCGAGCATCCGACAACTTGTGTGAACCATGTGCTGCGATTGCACTGAAGCGTGAAATGATGCGGCGGTGGCGACTACCATTATCATATTTGTTTGTATGTTCATTGTTTCTTCGATTATTCGTAGCAGTATTACCACGACTACTACTGCTGCTAGTGACTACGACTGCGATTGGTATCGTTACTGTTTATCTGATCACTACTGCCACATTTGTACATCAACTCCTATTACTACTGCTAGTCTTATCATGGCGAAAATTATTTGTTCTATTATTTCTACGACTACTACCACTACAACTACTTTTACTATTTCTACCACTACTATTTCAAGTAGTATTTTTGCTACCGCTGCGACTACTACTACTACTACCACTACTACCACTATTACTACTACTGCTACTACTACTCCTACTACGACTACGACTACGACTACTACTACTAGCACTACTACTACTACTACTGCTATTGCTACGACTACTACTACTACCACTTCTACTACTACTAGTACGAGTACTACTACTACTAGTATTACTACTACTACTACTACTACTGCTTCTACTAGTACTAGTACTACTCGTACTACTAGTACTACTACTACGACTACCCCGATGATTATTACGAATGCTAATCCGATTGCATTCCAGTTGCTAGTGCAGCTACTACTACTACTACTACTACTACTACTACTACTACTACTACTACTACTACCACTACCACTACTACTACTACTACTGCTACTACTGCTACTACTACTCCTACTACTACTACTACTACTACTACGACAACTACTACTACTACTACTACTACTACCACTACCGCTGCTGCTACTACTACTACCACTGTTGAGACTACGACTACTACTACTATTACTACTACTACTACTACTACTACTACTACTACTACTACTACGAATATTATCACGACCATCTACTTGACGATTGCGACTACCACAATTCTTCTTATGCTCAATGTTGCTACTTCTACGACTGTATAGTAGTAGTTGTAGTAGTAGTAGTAGTCGTAGTAGTAGTAGTAATAGTAATAGTAGTAGTAGTAGTAGTAGTAGTAGTAGTAGAAGCAGTAGTAGTAGTACCACTACGACTACGACGACTGCCGCGACTACTACTGCCACTGCTACTTTCACGACTATTATTCCGTGCGCCGTATCCCCGTACACTGTGCATCCGCATTTTCGGTGTTGGCGAGACATGTGCTTGTGACGCACCCCGCCTTTTTCTATGCACGTGGCGCTTCCATTCATGGCCACTCAATGCTGACTGGCATTCTGGAGGACCCGCAGTGCGCAAGCAGTGTGCACCGCGGTGTTTTCCGAAGGGCGCATCAAGAAGAGGAACGGCAAACTTACAACGTGGAAACGCAGGGACGCTGACAGAAACGCGCCCGACAATTCAACGCGCAAGGGCGCGGCGGCGAAGGCTAGGACAGAACGTCCGTTTAACTCAGCAACGCGCTGCGCTGATCGGGGCAAATGCACGGGGCGCATAACGGGCGTGGAGACTCATCCAGAAATGGAGACAGGTGGGCGCGGCAGCAAACCCAAAGACCAGCACCCAAGAGTGGAATCAAAAGGTCGCGGTCGCGAGAGTAAGCAGGAGTGCGCAAAAGTGGGCGCGGAAGGGCGCTGGGCCCCCCAAGCCCCGCGAAAGTGGCGACAGTCGCGCAGATCGCAAGACCCCTGGGGGGCGGCGAGGTCCCGAGGTGGTTCGCGTACGACGCACCTCCGCAAGGCCTCCCAGGAGTCCGCGAAAGCGGCGACAGTTGCGCAGACAGATCGCAGGCCCTCCGGGGGGGCGGCGAGGTCCCGAGGTGGCCCGCGTGGGACCCGCCTTTGCTGGGCCTCCCAGGAGCCCGCGAACGCGGCGACAGTCGTGCAGATCGCAAGCCCCCCAGGGGGCGGCGAGGCCCCGAGGTGGCCCGCGTGGGGCCACCTTCGCCGGGCTTCTCAGGAGCCCGAGAAAGTGGCGACGGCTGCGCAGATCGCAAGCTCCCCAGGGAGCGGTCAGCCCACGAAAGTGGCAGCAGTCGCGCAGATCGCAAGCGCCACAGAGGGCGGCGAGGTCCCGAGGTGGTCTGCGTGAGACCCACGTCCGCCGGGCCTCCAGGGGCCCGCGAAAGTGTCGACAGTCGCGCAGATCGCAAGTCGGGCTGAACATTGCTTTAAAAATGATCGGGGTGTAAAAGGTGATCGGGTATGTTGGCCAGACATATAAAATTGATCGGGTGTGGGTACATGCACATATCTCGTTAACATAATAAGTCATCATGAAAAAAAAAGAAGTAAACATTAGTATTCATATGTAGTATTACATTGTGTTGTTATTATATTCATCAGAATTACGATTACCATTATGCCAGCACCATTGACCCACGACGTTGCGTTTCGGGTTCCGAGCGGTTGGGCACCACGCACGAAGGTGTTGCCGGTTGTTTCGGCTTCATCGCGCGGTTAACCCCCCTTATCCCGCGCGAAATATTAGGTCGTTCGAAGTTCATGCCCTGTCACCGCGCCCCCTTCACCCGCCGCACCCGCTGCGCCCTCGTCGCTCACGTACGCGACTCATCGTCATAGTCGACGCGGTGCCTCCCCCGTTCGCACTGCTCGCGCCCCCCGTGCGCGGTCCCCGCACCCAGCTCGCCCCTCCTCTCCATAGCCGTTTTGGCTCGACCATGCCTGCAGGTGGAATTGTGGAGTGGGTGATCCCACCATACGGCAGTTGGAACACGCCCATCGGCAAGGCTCTGATGTCGGGCTCGCAGGAGACGGCAGATCCTGCGAGGCCATGCAGAGGGGTGCCGAATTGCCCCGAGACCGACGACGAGGCAGAGCCGCCCACGCTGCCGCACGGCCGCGGCGGACAGGCGCAGACGCAGGTGGAGACCGCCTCGCAGGATCAGATGGTCGTGGAGGCCGCAGAGCAGACGCAGATGGTCGTGCAGGCCGCCTCGCAGATGCAGATGCTCGTGGAGGCCGCATCGCAGGCGCAGGGCGTCGAGCAGGCCGCCTCGCAGATGCAGATGGTCGTGGAGGCCGCCTCGCAGAAGCAGATGGCTGCCTCGCAGGAGCCGATGGACGTGGACGACGCCCCGCAGATCAACTCGCAGGTTGACGCGACCAGCGACGACGAGCCGCTGATCACCTCGCCGAAGAAGCAGAAGGTCCCGCTGAACGTCTGCAGGAGGGTGCCCGCCGCCCCGGTCGCGATTGCCGACTCACCGCCCATGGGCCAGGTCGAGGACGACAACGTCGGCGGCGGCAATCAGCAAGTGGGTGGGGTCAGGTCCAGAGCGCGGCGTGACAGGCCGCGAGCATGACGCGTGGCGCGATGGCGCGCCAGACCACGGTGGTTCTGCGCAGCCTCCGCGTCCGCTCTCGCCCTTGCCGGCAGCCATCGGCGAATCGATCGCGGCAGAGACTCGGAGGAAGGAGGCGGCCCGCAAGGAGGACGATGATCTACGGGATGGCATTGCGCTGAGCCGCGCGGACGCCGATCGCAAGGGCGTCGCTGCCGAGGACATCCCACCCAGCAGGCCGGCGGCCCCCTCGTGGGGCACGCCCCCGCAGGATTCGCACCCAGGGTTTGGCAACCACTCGGCGGGTGGCTCGACGCCGACGCCCATCGAGGCACGCATGACACATGAGGGGGACAGTCGATCAGCGGGGGAGCGTGTGCATCCCAATGCTGAATGCTAGGCGATGTGCCGATGTGCGCTGGGATTTGATCGGCCGCCCAGCCAGTCGAATCCCAACGCAAATCCCAACGCGTTGGGATTCGCGTTGGGATTTGCGCGCTCCCCCTGCTCAGCCGTGCTCTGCGCCCCCCCCATCCGTTCGCGGCAGGGTGGCTTCGAGACGCCGAAGAGGCACCTGCGCCACTCTGCCCAGGGCGTGGCCCACTACATGGCGACGTTCGAGGACCGCAGCCGCCGCCCGCGTCTCTGCGCGCGTGCGGGCAGTGCCGACATGCCTATCATATGGCGAATCGTCGCCAGCTCGTCGTCTTCGTGGGTTCTGCCCTGCCTTCCCCCCCCCGCCACAGCCTATCCCCGCGGCATCCAGATGTTCCCATCGCTGTCATTCGTGCATCGATCGTGGGGGGTCACCGTCATTGCCGTTAACATCACGTATGTTGTAGGCACGATGGCCCAAACATAGGTTTCGAACAACATGGCCACACGTACATTCCACGGGGATGACAAGCGGCTGCTGCTGGTGTGGATGTTCTACATCGACCAGGCTAGTATTTACCATTTACCACCCCGATATTCCCCACACCCGACTAATCGATTAGTTTCACCAGCCCCGCACAGGCCGACTCGATCACCTACACAATTGACGATGCGCACGAGGCGAAGTCCGACAAACGTGCACTGTTACGCCATAGGGAGTTGCTCAGGGACACCCGTGAGATCGCCATGAAAGTAAACCCCGTAACAGCGAAGGCTGATGGTGACACTCCAAACACGTCACCTCTCAACAACATTCAGCAGTGTCTTCAGTATCCGTCCCCCGCCTGTCATCACCAGCCCCCCCGTCCCACCTCGCGCCCCTTCCTCTCCGCATCGTGATCGGTCACCCTCCCCCGAGGCACTGCTTTCAGAAATTGCACGGAAGAAGGAAGCTAGCTGGCATCTCGCGAGTACGGGGTCCCGCAAGTGGGTCAAAACCACATCCAAAATGTTAAGGAACATGCTGCGACACGTCAGCCAAGCACTGATAAAAACCGACGGGTGGGCCAAAACGCGTGTCGCTGATGTTGTCGGCACAGGGGCTGGTGCTCGTCGCCGCGGCTTGGGTTCGAGGCTCGAAGTCAGGGGTCGGGGGCAGTGGTCGGGGCCAGTCTTACGATCCGACCCCCGAGGAAGACCGTGTGGGCGCAGAGGGGGGCGACGACGACGGCGACGACGCCGACGACCCGCCCGTCGATTCTTTCGAGAGCCAGCCGCAAATCGACATCCCTGCCGTTAGCAGCGGGATCGGGGAACGCGAGCCTCAGGATGTCCCGAGCCACCAGGAAATGTTGCCAACCCTGTCCCACGCTACAGACTTAGGGGGGGGGGGGGGGGGGGGGCAAGTATGGGTGGGTGGGTGATGTGGGGGGGGGGGGGGTGGGGGGGGGGGGGATTTGCACACTGGAGCGGGGTGGTATAAGGTAAGGTAGGGGGTTGGAGGGAGACGCCATGCACTAGATCAATACACAGACGTGGATAGGGGAGGCACCAGACAAGGATGCCACTGGCAAACACAACGACACGCACCTCATCGGACAACGCGATAGTCAAGGACGGTAGGCGCTACAGCCGATGTGGGCTCGAGATCGTTCACAGCGCCGACGGCTGGCACTTCGGGTGGTCAGGGCCTCTTCAGGCGACGTCTCAGTGAAAACCGTTCCCATCCAACATTGAATTCACGCGGAGTGTGAGGGGCGTGACTGTGGTCGGTGATCGCCAGACGTCGTTCGGAGGTGTTCTGACCACCCGCAGTCCGCGTGGAGACTTCGTGCGGGCGGCAGTGGCATTCCAGAGTACGTCAGGGCGGTCGTCGAGGACAGGTCTGAGCTGCTGGTCGCGACCTGGAGCGACGGGCATCGGTGGCCAGTGCCCGACGCGTCACCAGGGATGGCCGAGCAGCAGAAGTCATCCCCGACGATCTTGTTCAGAGGCGTGTGCCCTAAGCAGGAGATCATCAAGTGCGAGGTCGTCAACCACAGGGTGAAGGGGATGTGGGTTCGAATTAGTCGCGGAGGCAAACAGCTCTGCCAGCTCGTGGGGTACGACGAGAAGTACTTCGAGGCTGCCAAATCGCTAATCATCCAGATGGGCAAGGACTACTGCGATGGCAAGAAGGACAAGGCCGAGATCGAGGCGGCGAAGGCCGACTTTCTTCGGGATCACGGCAAGCAGGAGGCGACCGACAAGCAGGACGAGGTGACGAGCGCCCCGAAGGGCAAGCGCAAGGCAACGGCCAAGGCTAAGGGCGGCACCAAGGTCACCAAGAAGCCGTCCAAGCACTGCCGCGACGACGAGGCCGGCCGCGCCGCCAGTGATGGAGAGCCCGCTCATCGAGATGATGACGACCAGGACGGGTCCGACGTTGACGGAGACAATGCGGCCGACCAACCAGATGAGCATGCCGATGAGGGTGAGGAGGAGGAGGAGGAGGAGGAGGAAGCGGAGGTCCCCGATGGCGCCGATGACGACGCCGTGCTGATCAGGAAGAGGCCGGCCGCATCCAGGAAGCGACCGTCCGCGACGGACGGTGAGCAGCCGCCAGGTGCACCCGAGGAGGAGGGGATGCGGACCAGCCCCGCAGTGCCTGCCGCGCGTAGCACGCTTCCTAGCTCGGTCCCGCAGCAGGGGCCATCTAGGCTCGGCGCACCGCCTCCGAAGGTGGATTTAGTTCGCGCAGCGCTGGTCGGCACCGTGTCGACGCCGCACCCGCTGAAGAGCGGTCCCCAGAAGCTGCGCGACCCGTTCAGGCCGCGCGTGAGCTCGTCAGATTCAAGTTGACGCCAGACGGTGCGATACTGTTGTGCAGAAACCAAGCGCACGGATGTCGGATCATCATCGTTGCGTTCGGCATCGATGCATCGTGGAATCGTGCCGTCAGAAGGGGGAGATGAGGAAGTAACGGGGGGGGGGGGGGGGGGGGGGGGGGGGGGGCAGCGGTGGATCCGATGACACTGGATGAGGGCGAAGGCGCGAGGGCGGCGCATGAGGGGGGGGAGGAGGAGGAGGAGGAGGAAGAGGATGAGGAGAAGGAGGAGAAGGAGAAGGAGGAGAAGGAGGAGGAGGAGGAGGAGGCCGAGGAGGAGGCGGAGGATGAGAATGATGATAGTGGAGGAGGATGAGGATGATGCGGCATCGGGACGACGACGCCGCATCAAATCCCAACGCAAATCACAATGCGTTCGGATTTGCGTTGGGATGTTGCGTCTGTCTGGGCGTCGCCATCCCATGCCTCATCTGCTTCGCCCGCCGCCCCCCCCCTTCGTCCGCGCGGTTGAAATCGCCGCCCCCCCCTCGATGGGGCGCGGGGTGAGCGGAGAGGGAAGCGGAGAGCGATCGGGCGGTGGTGGCCATTGGCGGTGACGGTCGGAGGGATGTGGAGTGATCTCACGGGAGGGTGCAGGGGCGGACCAGATGGGGAGGGGCGCGCAAGGCGAGGGGCGGGCATGCTGAAGGCAGGGCCCCATCCCTCGGCGCCGCCAGGACAAGTTGAACAGGGCCCTGAGCGGGGACAAGATCGACGAGCTGGCAATCAACAACCTCTTGCTCGAGCTGTCCAATAACCAGAGCCTGAGGAGGGTCTTCGCGGAGAAGGGCCACGACGACATCAGCAAGACGATGGGCGCGATGATGCGCGACATCAGCAGCGACGGCAACCTGCATAACCAGAGCAACTGGTTCGGCCCGAGCGCGACGGCAAGTGGCACGAGTGATGGCGCCCAGAGTCAGGGCGGCAAGGGTGACGTGGAGCAGTTGAACTTTGGAAGGCGCTCGAGAAACACAGCTTCCAGTTTCCGCTCGAGCACAGGCAGTGCACCAACGAGTTTGAAGTGATGGCAGCAGGTAAATGGCAACGTGCTAAAGAAGCTGACACGCCCGCGGGAAAGAAGCTGCGCGCCGAGTACGACGTCATCAAGGGCAAGGGCAGCACCGCCAAAAAGAAGGATTGCAGGGCGAGCTGGGCCAAAGGCGAGTTCGACACATTCATGGACACTGGGCCCCAACAGAAACGCAGCGTGCACAACCCTGGGGGAGACGTGACAATGAGGGCCCATGTGCCCATGGCCCCAGGACCGGTGGGCCGACGCGCCGACAGAAAGCTAGGGGGGGGCCGAGGATCAGGGGATGTGCATGGGCGATGGAGGTGCGCCACCACCGCCGCCCCAGGACAAGCGGACCCACACGAAGGGGGACAAGCGCCAGGTCTACGTCAAGGGCGTATACCGCCCCGTGGGGCGGATCGCCTGGCTCAACGGCGGAGGGGTCCTGGGCTGGCGACAGGCGCGAACGGTGGCACTGAATGGCACGACGGCGGGTGGGGGAGCGGGGAATGTACTGATGATGGTGGGGTGCCACGGTATGACGGTGTATGAGATGGAGGAGTGGGCAGATGCCGATGGTGCTGATGATGATGATGAAGATGATGATGATGATGATCATGATGATGATGACGAGGGGTGGTGTGGACTAGAGGTATGATGGTGGTGGTGCTAGTGGTGATGCTGCGGATAAGGAGGGAGACGGGTGCATCAAGTTGATGACGGTGATGCTGATGGTGGTGATGATGATGATGGTGGTGCTGATGAGCGGTGTGCTCTCAGACAGGTTGGGAACGATCTGGCGAGATGGTGGCGGCGTGGTGGCGGCGACTGTCCGTCCTCCCAGGCAGCCCGCATCGTCTCCAAGGCCATCCAGATCGCCCCCCCGTGGATCCTTTCGACGACGCGTCGGAAGCGATCCAGGCGCTGCACTGCGAGACGGCGGGGCACTTAACATGCTGATGCGATATCGAACCCATGATCGAATGATGATGACTGTGTTGGCGATGATAATGGCAGTGGTGGTGATGGTGCGTGTGATGGTGATGCTGACGACGGTGGCGATGCCGCTGTACTGATGACGATGGCTGTGATGGTGACGATGACATTGTTGGTTTTGTGACTGGTGTGAACGATGTTATGGAGTTGATCTATGAGGCATGCGATGCTGATGTGGGTGGCGACGATGAGGATCGCAACGACGATGCGGATATGACAGGTGGCGATGCATGTGACTATATTGGTGACGATGGCGATGCGATGGATGATGGTGAGGGTGATGGCGGCGTTCGTAACCACGCTGGTGATGACGATGGGGATGGCGAAGGGACGGATGAGTAGTTGGACGATGGCACTGATGATGAATAATAGGCGGACGATGCGGAAAATGAGGCGGGGATGGGGATGGCGAGGAATATCATGGCGGTGACGGGGGGGGGGGGGGCTGGTGCGGATGCGGATGATGAGCCCGGTGAGGATGATGATAGTCACGATGGCGGCATCTAAGGGGTACGTCCACTGCTTCGCGGAGGCCTGGACCAAGCACAAGGAGTGGAGCCAGCTGACGGTCAAGCCCACGGACTGGGGACGTGAACTGTTGGCCGTCGCAGAGGATGACGAGGCGGAGATTGGGACAGTTGATGGGGAGGTGACGATGGAGCTGATGAAGATGAGATGCTGCGGAGGAATGCGTGGATGGGGATGACGTGGCGGCGGAGGCGGTGGACGATGATGAGGAGGATGGTGACGAGGATGAGGAGGACATGGATGATGATGATGAGGAGGATGAGGGGGATGAGGATGAGGATGGTGATGCTGCTGCTGATGAAGATGATGATGATGGTGATGATGCTAACTATGGTGAGTTGTTCCCAGTACTCAGAGGACGGCGACCCGACCTCGGCCGCCCTGGGCGCGGCCACGAGCCAGGCCGCCCCGACGGCGGAGACCAGTGTGCCAGTCGAGGCGCTCGCCAAGGGCGTCGAGTACACGTCCGCGGCCGAGACGGCGACCAAGCAGCTGGTCGAGAGGCGCGAGGTCGAACCAGCACGCGCAGAGGTGGCGAAACCGCCCAAGCGGTCCAGGGGCACCACCAAGTGCCATGATGACCAGCAGCCGCCCAAGCAGTCCAGGAAGGCAGCGAGGCAGCAGCAGCAGAGCCCCCACGAGAAGGTTGACAAGCAGGCGCTGGCCAAAGCGAAGGAGAACTTTGAGATGTGCGCGAAGGTGAAGGCCCGTGGCGAATCCATGGTGTGGAGCGTGTCCAACATGGACGACTGGAGCTGGGCGGAGAACGACCCCTTGGTGCCCGAGCTCGACGCGGGCCTCAAAGAGCTCACCGAGCATGCGATGGAGGTGCCGATCCTTCAGAAGGTGATGTCCATGGAGTTCACGGCCATGAAGAGCACGCTCTCGGAGACGGACTTCGCCGCGGCCCTGGGCGCCCTGCTCCAGCTCGACGGGCCGCTGAACGCTGTCAGGGAGGTCATGAACACTCTCCAAGGCTGCCACGGCCTGAGGCAGAAGTGACTGAGGCTCGCCTGCTCGGATCGGGCCGTTGCGCCAGGGGAGAATGAGTAGTAACCATGTCTGAGAATCGGAGTTGGCCACCAAACACTTGGGCGGGGGGAGGCACCGAGGGGCGGATCGGGGGGGGCGCGGGTGAGGACAGGGGGCCAACGCTGATTCCGACATGATGTTCGGCTGCCCGAGGTCGAACCGCGCGTGTCAGACGGTGCGACAGCTCGAAATCACCGTTGGGATTTGCGTTGGGATTTGGTTGGGATTTTTAAAAATCGATGATGTATCAGGAAAAACCCATTGTGATTTGGTAAAACCACGTTGGGATCTGCGTTGGGATTTCGTTGGGATTTCGTTGGGATGTCGCTGGGATTTCGTTGGGATTTGCATACTTGGTTTTTGTCGGCGCGGGGCCGGCTTCAACCCCTGCGGACTGGTCCCGCAGCGTGTGTTTCAGAATTTGCGAGGCCAGCGCGGCTGCTCGAGCGAGCTCGGACCTGGCCGACAGCCAGGCGTAGGCAATTTCATGCTGCGGCGAACACATTCGCGGTCGTGCACGGTGATGCAGCAGGCAGTTTCAGACCAGACATCACAATATGAACAGAAAGAGAGGAGAGAGGTGGGAGGGGTGGAGGGAGGGAAGGATGGAGGGGCGGGTAGCCGCACACATTGGAGATAGAGGGGAAGAGGATGATGAGGAGGAGGATGAGGAGGAGGCGGAGGAGGAGGAGGAGGGGGGGGAAGAGGAAGAGGATGAGGCGGGGGAGGGGGAGGGCGACGAGGAGGAGGCGGGGGGGGGGGACGAGGAGGAGGAGGAGGGGGAGGAGGAGGAGCATGCGGGACATGAGGAGGAGGAGGAGGGGGAGGAGGATGAGGAGGAGGAGGGGGAGGAGGATGAGGAGGAGGAGGGGAAGGGGTGGGAGGAGGAGGAGGAGGAGGAGAAGGAGGAAGAGTAGAGGGGGGAGGAGGAGAAGGAAGATGAGGAGGAGGAGTGTGAAGATGAGGAGGATGACGACGGCGACGACGGCGATTATGGCGGTGTGATGATGGTGATGATGAGGATGATGAGGATGAGGATGATGATGACGATGCTGATAGTGACACTGATATTGATAATGCTGATGGTGATGATGTTGATAATGATGCTGGTGATGATGATGATGATGACCATGATTGCGTGGGCGATGAGGACGAGTCGGAGTCGGAGTCGGAAGCCTTGGCAGCTGTCTGGGGTTCGACTGCATGCGAACCTGATTGCTGCTGGCACGTCAGATCGGCGGATCGACGGGTCGCCTACGGGGCCCTGGCTTTTTAGCCCCTCGGCCCGCTTCAGCGCGGGGCCTTCCCGAAAACAAAATCGTTATGGAAACGGCGGGGACTTAGGGCCGTCTGGCCAATCGCCCCTGGTTCGGGACGCGCCCCAGTGTAGCAGTATTCCCGCCACCGCCTCCCCCGCCCCCAACCCATCACAACGTCCCCACCGTCCCCAAGTCCCACCATGTAATGCTGCTGCGCGCCTGTACTGAAATCGCAGGACACAAGATCGACACTGTCAGAGCTGGCACAGCGCACACTGCACTCACTCACTCACTCACCATGCGCTTCTAGTGCGGCAGCAGAGCTTGGCCACCCGTAGTACGCAACAACTTGGCACGTCAACCGCGCGTAGCACTTGGTGCCCCCGCTCGTGATCTGAAGGATGCAGATTGAGGGGCACGAGGAGGAGATTGAGGAGGAGGAGGAGGACGAGGAGGAGGAGGAAACGGAGGAGGGGCATGATGAGGATGACTAAGATGAGGACAAGGAACATGAGGAGAAGAATGCGGAGGAGGAAGACTAAGAGGAGGATGATGAGATGGGAAGGACGAGGCGACACATTCGATAATGACGCACCTCGCACGGATCGGTCACCCTATACACCAGACAGCTCGGATCACGGCAAGCAATGCCCCCACCGCACCGCAACAACATGACCCGACCCACACCACACCAAGCAAGGCCCCCACCGCACCACCGCACCACACCAAGCAAGGCCCCCACCGCACCACAGTAAGGTTGATGTTGATGGGGGTGGTGATGATGATGATGTGGCGTGGTGTACATGCTAACGCACTTGCAAATACAAATGCTGACGTGCATGCAACCATACATGCAACAACCATCCTGGTGACACGCGCAATCATACATGCAACCACAATGCAATGGTCACCGCCTAACCAATGTGGCTCAGATGGCGGACCGCAGTCGGTCGCCCAACCGAGCTTGGGGTCGGCCCACGCAGGCGACGAGAGAGGCTGGCTCAGCATTGCCCCGCCACTTGCTGCACTTGTATGCGCAATGCAAGTTGTCGGCGCAGGATCTGCGCATCGCGTGCCACCACGCTGACGGTGCAGGTGTTCCTGGCGCAGCGTTCCATCTGTACGCGGCGTCGCCCGATGCCGACAGCGGCAGACTTCAGAAGCACCTTGACACGGTGCTTCCTGGCACGGGTCCCGTGTTCACGGTGCCGGTCCCGATGAACCCTAGACGGTCCAATAAGAGGGTCGTCCGCGACATGCCCATGCGCGCCATGTGGCAAACGTTGGATGGCGAGCTTCAGCACGACTTGAGCACGTTGCAGATCTTGGACACACCACCGTCCCAACGGCAACCATCGGTGATGGATGTGCCAGCTTACACGCAGCATCCGCCCGTGGTCAGCTCGCGGGCAGACGGGCATGCCGACCCCCTCCCCCTGTCCATCTACATCGATGGAGTGCGATTCATATCGCAAGCTGCTGGGCTTCCGAGACTGTCCTCGGCATATGGTGCATCAACATGTTGAGCAACAAACGGCACTTCCTGGGCGCCATCAAGAGCGGCGACCACTGCCAGTGCGGCTGCAGGGGCTGGCGCACATTGCATCCGTTGATGGCGGCGGTGGCGTGGCAACTGTCATGGATGGCACAGGGCGTCCGACCACCCCGCCAGTACGACGGGACAGACTGGTCAGATGGCGACGCGTGGGCGCGGCCAGCACAGCCTCTTCAATGCAAGGCGACGCTGCTATATGTGAAAGGCGACTGGAGCGAGCATTCGCACACGTTGGGGCTAGGCGCTTGGAACTCCAAGTTCAACCCGTGCCAGTTCTGCCATTGCTCGATGTCAGACCTGCATGATAGTTACGACGATGACCTGGCGTCGCCAACAGGACCGCCGTGGATTATGAGAACGCACGAGGAGTACGAATTCGCATGCAGAGCGTGCGATGTTGATCTCACCGTCACCACCATTGCTGATAGGGCGCGCCTTGTGCGATCGCTGAAGTACGTCCGAGACTTCCCTTTGAATGCAGGGCTTGCTTGAGGCGCAAAACAAATGAAGTAGGTGTAGAGTAGCTCCTGAAGTAGGTCGGCGAAGTAGGTCTGCAGCGCGCCTGGCAACAGTGGTCGGCGCAGGTAACTCGAAGGGAAAGGATGGCGAAACCGATTGCCGCGAGAAACTTTCAGGGGAAAGGAATGCGACATTCATGTGCAAAAGTAGCTTTCCAGGAAAGGTTGTCGGGAACACAATATCAAAAGTAACTTGTCGGGATCGGGTCAGTAATGATATTTTCCAAACAAGCTTCTCGGGGAAATGCTGGAATGCCGCCGGCAAGGCGCGGCTTCTGCTAGCAAGCCAGCCGAGTAATTCGTGAAGTGCGCTGTCTTGGGTTCTTCTGGACTCCTTCGGGGCTTATCTTCAGGCTTCCAAAGTCTTCGGAAGCGCATGGACCAAAAGGCCCAATTCATTCGTGTCTCGTACGATTTGGAAAGATTTCGGCTTCTCGGGGGTGTTATTGGGTGGCTCCGCGGCCGCTTGGGGCGGTCTCGGAGCGGTATTTGGGTTTCTTGGAGCATGCGGGAAACAATGTTGATCCATCTTGGGCTATCTTGAACCATCTGTGAGACCGCGTTGCATTCTGCGAGGTCATGCCGGCTCTATCTTTGACCGTCCCGGGCGCTCCACCGATCCGCCGCCCCCCATTGCAGGCCCCGGAAGGAGGGGGGGGAGGGGCGCATCCATCCCCGAAGGGAAGACTGGGGGTTGTTGGAACAGGAAGCGCTCTAAACCACCTCCGTCCTGAGATCTGGGGGCATTGCGTTTCCCCCTTGGTCTGACCACAGCGGGAAGTGGGGCATGGAGGGCGGGGCGAGGGCCGCGGGCCCGAGCAAGGGGGAGGGGGGGGGGGCGAGAGGGAGGACCAGGAAGGTTAAGAAGGTCAGAAACGGGAGGGTGGGGGGCTCCAGAAGGCGGGTAGGGGGGAGGTGGCGTTTCCGGGGGGAGGAGGTGGAGGGAGGCTGGAATAATGAGGGCGCGTGGAAGAGGAGAGGAGGTGGAGAGAGGTGGGAGGAGGAAAGAGAAACGGAAGGGGAGTGGCGCCTCCGTCGGGCCGGGCCCGGAGGGGCCCCGGGGGGCGGGGGGCGGCCGCATCAGGTTTGGTTTCTGAAGAACCTAGGGCGCCAGGCGGCGGCCCCCTGCCCGCCAGCGGGGGGGGCTGCCAAAAGGCCCTGTCCTGTCGCGGTACGTTCGCTTGTCGCCCGACAGCGAAATCGCGCTCGATCCTCGACCCTCGGGGGGGGGGGGAGACCGCCCCCTTTGGGGGGCTCCCGCCTGTCGGGGGCAACCTACAAGTGTTTTGGGTTTGCTCACCTTCTGGGGGTACTTCGCAGATTCCTTTTTTGGCGCGCCGCCCCCGGGGGCGACTTCTGGGAAAGGCTCGGGCAAGCGTGTGCTGATGTTTCAAGGAACCGCGCCCCCAAAGTAGGTCGGAAAGTAGGTTTGCAGAATTTGTTTTTGCAAAGTAGGTTCCAAAGAAGGTTTCCGGATTCCAAAAGTAGGTTTTCGGTAGCGCAAAGTAGGTTTCGGAGGCTTCAAAATAGGTTTTAGGAGCCTCAAAGTAGGTTTCGGAGGCCTCAAAGTAGGTTTCAAACCTACTTCAAACCTACTTCAAACCTACTTCAAACCTACTTCAAACCTACTTCAAACCTACTTCAAACCTACTTCGAACCTACTTCAAACCTACTTCAAACCTATTTCAAACCTACTTCAAACTGTTTTCGGAAGCATGGAAGGTCAGGGATTGAAGGTAGGAGGAGGAGGAGGTGGAGGAGAATGTGGGGGAGGAGGAGGAGGAGGAAGAGGAATGGGAGAGGAGGAGGAGGAGGAGGTGGATGAGGAGAGCCGGGAGGAGGATGTGGAGGAGGAAGAAGAGGAGGAGGAGGAGGAGAGCCAGGTCGAGGAAACGGAGGGCCAGGAGGAAGGAGGAACAGGAGAGAGGAGTAGGAGGAGGAGGACCAAGAGGACCCGGAGGATCGGGCGGAGGATGAGGGGCGGATGAAGGGGGGATGAGGGGGAAAAGGTAGGAACAAGATGGGGAATATGAGGGGGAGGAGGAGGAGGGGGGGGAGGAGGAGGAGGAGGAGGAGGAGGGGGGGGCGGGGAGGGCGGGGAGGATCGGGGGCAGGAGGATGAGAACGTGGATGCTGCGGCTGACGAGGGGGAGGATGGCGAGGCAAGGGGGGCGATGATGGGAAGCATGATGTGATTGATAACGAGTGGCTTTGGGGAGGGCAGAATGACCTTGGGCGGGGCGGCCGTGATAATGAGGAGGAGCCATGGCGTGTCCGAACCCCGCCGGGGCACGGTATTGGTACGGGGTGATTGTTGGTGGCGGCCCGGCTTGTCCGGGATTCCTTGAGTTGCGTTGTTCGCCGTGCCAGTTGCCGGGGCTGCCCCAATTGATTTTTGGGTCGCCCATCGTCGTGACTGCTTTTCTGGCGGGTCGTGTTTTCGGAGGTCTTCTCCGCAGCCGCTCTCGTTAATTTTCTATGTTTAGTGCCCGAGGGTGCGCGCGCGTGTCGCGGCCCCTGCCTGAAATGCAGCCCTGACGCCGTTTTTCATTGCAAACCTTCTTGGCGAGGTTACCGCGGCCAGGGAACGTCCCCGGGTGCACTCGCCAGGGCTAGTTTGGCGAATTCGCTTCGCCAACTTAGCTGCCCGCGGCATTTGCGCCGACGCGCTTTGGCAAACCCAGTAACGGGAGGCTATCTGCCCGATGACACGTTTTCCCCGCGCGTTGCACCTTCTTCCTGGGACCTACTATGCTTGCGAACCTATCTCCCGAACCTACTTTTGAACCTATCTAAAACCTATATCGAAATGTTTTCTGTTCGCCATTGCCCTGCATTGCTGGGGAAGTCTCGGAAGTACGTGAACAGGGACAAGGGCATCGGTGGCCGCCATGTATTCGAGAACCTCGTGATCGCTGGTGTTGCGTTGGTGCCAGGCGACCGCCTGGAGCCGAGAGACGGCCTGCGTGACGTTTATTTTTTGGAGCGCACACCTGTGCCAGTCTCACTTCGCTTCCGGCGGTCTCGACTGGGAAATGGCGGCAAAGTGCTGGACCCGATCAACCACCGATGTCTTTTGTTTTCGCCAGATTTGCACACGTCGCCTGCGTGGTCGCTGGCCGCAGATTCCCTTCGCACGCTGTTTCTCGCCCCGATTCTGAGATTTATCAGCGCTGTTCTGTGGCGCGTGGTCCTGCGCAACCCGCGGCGGTTGGGCGGGGACCTGGGCGCGGTCGCGGGCGCGGGGGCGCTGAGGTTGAAGGCCGACCTAGACGAGTGGCAGTCACATCACGTGCCCCGAGATAGGCGACTGTCATCTCTGACCGCCGCCATGCTGGGTGACCGCCAGGGCTTCAATTTTCAGGGCATGTTTTTTTTTGTTTGACATGCTTGCGCATGTACGATGAGATGGTGTGATGTAGAGCGTACGCCATATGAGGTCCGAAGATGCATGTGGACTGTGGGCCGGTTTGTGGGGGTGTCGACTGGCGACGCGGATGGCGCGTGTCATGGTATTGTGCATCATGTTACAACCAGACATGTATTGTTTCGATTAAGAGGTTGCGGATTATGATGCTGCTGATGGATGGCGAGGATGACGAGGTGGGTGCTGGTGGTGAGGGTGGGCTGATGATGCTGCTGATTATGCTGGTGGCGATGGTGGTTGTGATGGTGACGCGGGTGTTGGTGGTGATGTCGATTCCGATGTTGACATCATCGATGCTGCCGCCGATGATAGTGATGATGGTGATGCTGGTGATGATGCTGATGATGGTGGCGATGTAATGATGATTCTGCGGATTATGATGGTGTGTGTTTGGGTGTGCCGATGACGAGGTCGATACAACTGAAACAGCCGAGGGTGCGGATGATGATGATGCGGGTGGTGATGTTGCTGAAGATGGTGACGGGTGTGCTGGCGGTGATGGTGATGATGATGAGGATGGTGATGATGATGGTCATGATGTTGAGTACGCGCGGTGATGATGGTGATGAGGATGATAGTGGTGATGGGCTGGCAGCACTCGGAGGGGGTCTCGGGGTGCGCTTGTTGTCTTATGGGTCGGGGTTCCGAGACAGATCCGAACGGTCACGCACTGGTCATCGAGACTGCATCGGTCCGCACACCCCAGGCGAAAGTGGTACCCCGTGCGTGGGCTGTCACTGCCGTTTCCCGCACCACCGCCCTGTCCCTCATACGTGTGTTGGTGTAGTGGTTGCGTCGCACCCCTAAGCCTCTGGTGGTGGCTCACCCCCAAGCTTTGTGAGCCCCCTTGAGGCCCCGTGCTATCGTAGGATGCGCGGCGCGGTGAAATACGTCGCCCCTGCATGTGCACCGCTGCTGCGATCCCCGTCATGCCCCTTGGGCTTCAATTTCGGCCATCAACATTGCCCACACAAAGGTTCCACTTAGATGCATATCCGTCATTCGGTGGGGGCCCGTCTGGATGTGGGGCCACACGTTTAATACATATCACCACCCCTCCCACATCCGATCAACTCTATCGCCATGGCCAAACATGACTGATACCACGACCGCAGACGCGGACACGTACGCATGTGCATATACGGTTCCAACACATCGGGGCCACCTACGCGCGTCCACAGATAACCTGAGCAAATCGTCACGGCGACGGCGTATCAGTGCGACCCCGAAACTCATCGCTCAGCGCGTGCACCCCCGCGACGGCCATGCATACCCCGTGGGGACACATGTGGGGGGCTAGCTAGCGATAAATCTCGGGGTCTCACTGGCGCGCCGTCACGGAAGACGGCCTGATAGATAGTCTACATTGGCCGCGGCCCAGGCTGCTAACTCTTGAGTATAATTTGGATTTTTGGGATGAGGAGCACGGGCGCGATAGGCGCATGGGGGTGACCTCATCATCGTTGTAGATCCCAACGCCGTCAACCACGTATCATTACTAATCCTCGGTCACCTCCTCCCCATCAGCATCGCCATCATCATCATCTTATCGTACCCCCGCATCATCCTCACCATTCCCCCCCAGTGTCGCATTGCTCCCCCGTCGATGTCTTGCGCATGTCCCGTGCTTGGCGTGCAGACCAAGCCGGTATTGATCGCATTCGCGCAGCATTGGGTTCTTTGTTTCGGTGCTGGAAGCTGGCTGGATTGCACTTCGTGCCGAAGCGCCACTTGCTGGCCCACGTGCTCCTTAGGACAGACACCCCCAATCCTGGGCCCACCCTTGGGGGCGGCGGTCAGACGAGACGGGGGCCGCCGCACAGCATTCCCAGGTGCCGACCAGTCCCACCGAGCGGATCAAAATCCCAACGCGAATCCCAACACGTTGGGATTTGCGTTGGGATTTTGATCCGCTTGGGGAGGCGGTGCGGGGATGCCGCGGGGGGGCGGAGCTTGTCGGATCCGATGTTCTTGACCCCCGAAGGCTCCCGTGGCAGGGCAACCCCCGCGCCTACCATTGTTTCTTGGACGAGAGCCTGAACCGTGTGCTTCGCAGCCTGGCAGAGTATTGCCACCGCAACACATTCGCCACCCGTGCATTTAAGCTGGTCAATTTGCAAAGCCGATTGCAAACTAATAGCAGCTTCGCATCGGCTGGATCGCGGCCCCCCCTCGCGGCAGGGCTGCTGCGAACCCGCGTGCGAGAGGGGGGTGCGGGAAATGATCACGAGAGGGGATGCGGAGGAGGATGGGGAAGATGAGAAGGATGATTAGGATGATGAGGAGGAGGGCTTCATTTTTTGAGAGCCTCTCGGGCGCTTCGCCACGACGGCTGGGGGCAGAGGCTGCAACGGCGCTTCCCCGAGGCACTGTGCAACTGCGTTTTTTTTTGCCCTGTGCATGCCCGCGCGCATGCGATCCGCATTCGTCGGCTGACTGGGGGGGTCAAACCATTAAAACGGAGACAGCACTATGGTTACGTGGCGGACGCAAACGGATGGGGGCGCATATCTAAGAGGTAGGGGGCGCACACGACACGCGCATACAATCACGAGTTCACCCAAGTCACATCGCAGCTCCGCCGTTCCCGCATACACCTGAGAGCGTCTGCGGTCGCACGCGAGAGAGAGAGAGAGAGAGAGAGAGAGAGAGAGAGAGAGAGAGACCCCTGGAGCCTCTGGAGCCTCTGGAGCATTTGGAGCCTCTGGGGCCTCTGGAGCCTCTGGAGCCTCTGGAGCTGGTTAGCCCCTGGAGCCCCGGGAGCTTAATTAGGGCCAGCTTTTTATGGGCCTCTGGAGCCTCGGAGTTTAGGGGCCTCGTTGGTGCCTTTGGGTTCTACTCAGCAGAGTCTGTGCGTTTTCTTCCTCCGAGTCTTGGATCCCACAGATCTCTGTATCTCGAGCGCTCGGGCCTATCCAGCACATAAAACACATCTGGCGATGGCTGGTGGCTGGCGAGCGCGGCAGGGCTCTTAAAGCAAAGACGCATGCTCCTCGCGCGCGAAAGCTCGTCGCGAGGCTTGCGCCAGTGGCGAAGTGGGTTCGGCCGAACCCAAACTGCACATGGCCATATAAGCTTTGAAACACCACACGTTTACTCAGCGCCATCATCGGACTCCTCTTTTGGGGTTTCCGTCGGCGCGCCATCGCGCGTCGCTGGAGACTGGCCGCTCAACTCACGAATCGCTGCAGACAGTGCCAGCACAAGAGTCTGAATACCTTCCGCCGCAGTGTTTAGATTCCTTATCTCAGTTTTGATCTCATCAAACTCGATGCGATGATCGCCACGACCCTGCAGCCCAGGCGGCGGCTGCGGATGCGCCAGCGCCAACACACCATCTCCATCGCGACGCACCCACGGGCCCCCGCTCCCAACACCACGAGCAGGAGCACCACCACGATCACCAACAGCAGGAGGTGCACCACGATTACCACCTTGCT
This sequence comes from Prorocentrum cordatum, assembly GCA_963575745.1. Classification (NCBI taxonomy): domain Eukaryota; class Dinophyceae; order Prorocentrales; family Prorocentraceae; genus Prorocentrum; species Prorocentrum cordatum. Next base: position 116,315 of record CAUYUJ010018046.1, read on the forward strand.
TCGCTGGGTTGAGGCCCCACGGGTCCTCATAGTCATACTCAGTATTCGGAACCACCCTCGAAATCAGCCGCACCTGGCCTGGGAACATCTCCTTCGGCTTCCACCGCAGACCATTCTGATGCTTGTTCGAACTCACGTGGTCGTCATTCGGCGCGTCCAAATTGCACAACAAGCACTTGAACGCCCATGAATCGGGATGCCACTGGTACCACTCTTGAATCAACCATTCACCTGTTGTACTAATGATCCACTCTGGTCTGTGCTTCGGCTCCATCTCCAGTTCGCGCTGGTCAACCTGGTTCCACCAACAACACTCACCCTTAATCTTCATCGGCATGCTCGACGCGGAATGCCGCGCGCACGGTGCAACTATCGGCCCGTCAGGCCAATCTGTATTGTAAAAGGGTTAGTGCCAAAACGGCTGCGGTATACCTATACACATGGGTTCGTGACCAACGTCGTTTCGTTTTATTATACATCCCGCGCTTCGCGATTATCTCCGCGCCTGCCGTTCTCCGTATCCGCCTCGCCCCTCCCCCTCTTCCCCCCCTCCTCCTCCGTCTCCTCATCATCATCCCCATCGTCCTAGGATTCTTCCTCGTCTGCATATCCGCCTCGACCTCCCCATCACGTCGCTCTCTCCAGAGGCTCCAGGGGCTCCAGATCACGATCAGCTTGAAGATATGACGTCGCTCTCTCCAGAGGCTCCAGTGGCTCCAGATCACGATCTCCGGGGGCTCCAGAGGCTCCATATGCTCCAGATCACGATCAGCTATGTATGTCTATACCTGCATGCACGCATGCATGCGCATGAATATGTACATATTGCACATATATATATATACACATGGATATACAAACATACAAGCTTATGTGCACGCATGCGGAATTATGCATACATATATGAAGTGAAAAGTGATCGGGTCAAGCCAACATAACAAAACATGTGATCGGGGCAAGCCAACAAAAACAACAATTTTCATCCGGATCCCGTTCCGGGATCGGAAGACCCTCTGGGAGGGGCGGCGAGGTCCCGAGAGAGCCCGCGAAAGTGGCGACAGTTGCGCAGGTCGCAAGCGCCCCCAGGGGGCGGCGAGGTCCCGAGGTGGCCCGCGTCGGACCCGCCTTTGCCGGGCCTCCCAGGAGCCCGCGAACGTGGCGACAGTTGCACAGGGTCGCAAGCCCTCCAGGGGGGCGGCGAGATCTTGGGGCGGCCCGCGCATGGCGCACCTCCGCTGGGCCTCCCAGGGGCCCGCGAAAGTGGCGACAGTCGTGCAGGTCGCAAGCCCCCCAGGGGGCGGCGAGGCCCCGACGTGGTCCGCGTGGGGCCCGCCTCCGCCGGGCCTCCGTGGAGCCCGCGAAAGTCGGGGCAGTTGCGCGGGTCGCAGACGGCGCGAGAAGAGGAGAAGGGAGCACAGGAAACAAGGGAGAAGGAGGAGGTGAGAAGAGGAGGAGGAGGAGGGGAGGAGGAGGCGGAGACCGCGCTGCTCCATTCAAAACGAGCACCCAACACAGGGGAGCCAAGGCAAAATCGCTTACGCTACTAATTCTCGCTCGACGACTGAAGGTCTGAAACTGTCTTGATGGGCTCGCTGAGCCGCGCGGGGCATCTGCGCAGCTCAGCGCCCCCAGCGTCGCCCGCGCCGACGCCGCGGGGACGGGCGGCCGTCTTGGAGAAGGCCGGCGCCGGAAATGGTCCTGGCGCAGGGCTTTCTTGGAGGCCGTTCGGATCGAAGCGGGCGACAGGAGCTGGCATGCGATGCTGGCCAGAATGAGGAGGGCCCACTTCCATTTCCCATTCGTCATCTGCCCCCTGCTGAAGATGGTCGATAGACGCTTGCATCCCTCTGACTTGTTCTGAGATTGCTCCATCGATATCACGTTGAACAGATTCCGCCGCGTCGCGGGCGTTGATGCCGAAACTCGCTCACCTGCTTCTCAAGCCCGTGGTTCGCTGACATCTGAACTCGCGCTCTCCGGTTTCGACCGACATAGCTGGGTCGACGCGATGGCCCTCGTCATTTGCGGAATGTTGACTTCTTCGCTTCTTGTTCTTGGCCTGGGTGTCCTTTCCGCATTGCGCGAGCTCCTCTGTCGCCTGGGGGCCTGCGCCGCGCTCCATGAACGCGAGCGCCTCCAGGGGCAACGGCGGGGGCCGAGCGGGTCGCGCAGCCGATCTTGGGAATTTCGACCTCGCCGGCGAAGTGGCGGGGTGGTCGCGCGACGCTTCTTTGACCGGTGGTTCCATGGGTTGCCGCGCGGACGCGCCCGAACATGATTCGAGCTTGGCTTCTCGCACTGCCTTCTCTTACACATTCCGATTGTATCAAAGCTGCGATGCTGCTCTACCACTCGCTGCGCTTCAACCGCTTCTGGGGGGGCATGCATGGCTGCGACGTTGCCAGATGCGTCTGCGCCAGGTCGGTTCTTCTCCGCCTGGCGGTGCGAACCCGCCCCCCCGGAGCCGCGGCGCCGCGCGCCCGCCTTCCCGCGCGCCGGCGGGGGGGGGGGGCGCGCCCTTGTCGGGGGGGGGGAAAGGCTGGGCCTCGCCCGAGGCCCGGCGTATGTCACGCGCTTTTAAATCGGGCGCGGGCCAAGCGAATCGCCCCCCCCCTTTCCCAGCTGCATTGCGCGTAGAGCAGCGGCGGCGTTGCGCGCGTCACCACAAGCGATATGACAAGGTCACCCGTGCACTTTGGGCGACTGCGCGAGCCCCGCCCGGCTTCGATTTTTTGTCCTGCGCCGCCGAGGGTGAGCGATTGTCGTCACCTGCGGTCGGTGGCAGTGCCCCGGGGCCCCCGCACGGCCTCGGCCGGGCCTCTTTGGCGGTTCGGCGGAGCGCGCGCCCGACGGGCGCCCCGGGGCGAACCGCCAGGATTTCGGTTTCGCATTCCGACAGCGGCGTCGTTGCAGGGCCCTTGCGCGCGGACAAACGCAATGGAAACCACGCCCACCGACCCGTCGAGATATCAGTTTCTACCAACAACAATGCGTTGCGACCGTCGAGAACGAAATTCTGCCGTCGGGGGGGTCGAATCCGGCGCGCGCGTCGCCGCGGGCCCAGTGCCCCGGGCCTAGACGCCCCCGCGGGGATGGGTGCGCAGCGTGTCCCAGATAGCTCCAGGGCCCCCAGAGAGCCCCGCGAGGGCCCCAGCGGGGGGCGGAGATCCTTCCAGAGAGCCCTAATTGGGACCCGCCGCCCTTTCACAAGAGCCCCAAGAGGGCCTCCAGAAGCCTGGGGGGGGGGGGGCCGGACGAACGCGACGCGAGTGTTCGGGCGGATAACGAAATTCACATTGCGTAGTTCAGGATGCCCAGGCGCGCGGCAGCCAGCTTCTCATCAGCGAGTCCAAGGCAATGTCAGCCTGCGTTGATGCCACATGGGTAGGAAGACACAGGAGGTGGACGGGCGGGGCATGGGAGAAAGGGCGAAAGAAGGGCGGGGGCAGGGCGGGGGGGGAACGGGGGGGGGGCAACATCAAGCACGAGCAAGCGGAAGCAAGCAAGCGCAAGCGAGCAATTACACGCGAGCAAGAGCCAGCGATCAAGCACAAGCAAGCAAGGGCAAGCAAGAGCAAGCAAGCGCTATTGGGAAAGGGGGGGGGAGGCATTAGATTTTGGGGATGGGGGGGGGCTTAAAACCCAACTCGTTACTAACGATGAGCTGGGGCTCCTATAGGGCAAGCTTATTTGGAGCATTTCCTCGGCCAGCCCCACCTACCCCGTCGCTGCCCGGGCCGTCTCGGCAGCCGGCGAGAGCGCCGCCCGGCGGGCGACGGAGGGGCGCGCTCGGCCTCGACGGGCCCCGCGGCCGATAATATTTCGCTTGATTGGTTGGAATCCCCGATCGGCCGCAGGAGTGGGTCTCGAGGGCGCTCCCGCGGCGCGCGCAGCACTCGGCGCGACGCGGCCGCGACGCGGGCGCCCCGCCGACCAGCGCGAGCCCCCCTGGCGACGGCGCGGCGCCGGCAGATAGGCGGCGGCGGCAGAGCGCGGCTCAGGGCAGCCAACGAACGAGAGCACTGCCTGTGCTATCGCGTGGGGGCGAGGTTTCCGGCAGTCACGCATTCGACAGATCTGGGGCAGCTCTGATCAAGCATGGGGGCGCGCTCCAAGTGTGATAGTAAAGCTGGCGAAGTTTCGGATGCTCGACCTCAGTTGCATCGCCGTCCTGTCTGCCGTCATGGCGTTCGGCAAGCTCCTTTTGTTTGCGTATCAAGTGTTGAACAATCTACGGCGTTTAATGTTTGGGCCAGTGGTTCACGTCTCGACGTTTGTCGATTGCAGCTGTGCTACATAGATCGCGCGCCGGGCGCGGGGCTCCGGTGCCGGGGTGAACCGCGAGTTATTTGACGCGCCAAGATTCCCAGGGTGGGCCGACGGAGCGACGCGGCCCCCGAGTTCCATGGGAATCGGCACGCGCGCCCCTCGGGGCCCACCCCGTACCCCGGCGGGGGCGTCGGGGCGGGGGGGCCTGCCGAGCTGGCCCGCTCGTCTTTCTTCGGCAAGGAAAGGTTGCCAGTGGCGACCGGGCCCTTGGGGGCTGGGCGCGCCGTCGAGAACGAGCGACGGCTGGCCGCCCAGCGCCCCGCGCGGGCGGGCGCAGGCAGGCGCGGAGACACGGCGCGCGCGATTTTCATTGCAGGGAAGCAGCGCGCACCATTGCATCTACCATGCAGCGCGGATGCACGCGCCTGCCCCCGTCGTAGCAATGAGATTATTGCCAACAGTGGCAGTTCTACCGCATAACCACCAGGGGAACTTTAAGCCTTCACGCATGAAAAGCAGCGTTGACTGCTGCGCAAGCCACCCGCGCCGCGCGGAACCGCTCGTCGCGCCGCTGCGTTCGAACTGCACTTGAAGCACGCCTGAAATTCGCTTGGACTACACTAGAACTAGAAGGCTTGCACCTGACAGCACTTGGGAGCACTTGAACTACGCTTGAAAGATGACTGAACTACACTTGAAGCACATTCTATCTACATTCCTACCACATGGAATACAACCGAGCCACGCTCCAACTACTGCGGAACTACACTTGAACTACACTTGCACAACACCTGAAGCACACTGGAACTACACTTGAACTATACCTGGATTGGAGTTGAGCTACACATGAGCCAGATATAAATTACGACTGCACAACCATGGCCCCGCCCGAGCCACACCTAAATTACACCTGCACTTCACATGGGCTACATGCGAATTGCAGTGCATCTGCACTTGCACTGGAAGGGCCACACCCGAGCCATACTTTAACCACGCCTGAACAACAATTGAACTACATTGAAACGACACTTGAGCTAGACTTGAACACACACTCGAACGATTCCAGAACGAGACTTGGATTATATTTGACATGCTATGGCGACACCGGGGCCGCACCTCTACTACAACGGGGCTACACGTGAAGCACACCTGAATTATATTTGAAATACACCTTAAATAAAGTTGAACTAGATTTGGCCGACATTTGAATTTCAGAGGATAAACTTGGACCGTTTTGGAAAGACACTTGGACTACAGGTGCAATACGCGTGAAGCACTCCGGCAGTACACTTGAACCACATTTGAACTACACTCGAACCACATGGGGCGCAAGCGAGCCACACTTGAACTTGAACTGGGCCGCGCGTGAAGGACACTCGGAACTACACTTGACAGGACTGGAACTACGCTTGTTCATGATTTGGATGACAAGGGCTACACAGGGGCCGAATGCGAACATGCACCTGGCCTACACTTGAGCTACACTTGGACTACGCTTATGATACATTTGAACCTCCCTTGAATTACAAGTGAAGGACGCTTGAACTGCACTTGATTTTCCACGGGATCAATCCACACTTGCGCCGCACCTGCACGCCACCTGAGCCACATTTAACTACGCTGGAATTACAATTGAAGAGCTACAACTTAAAGTGCACTTGAACTGCCCTTGGGTTCCAGCTTAACTACACAATCTTCACCATATCACATTTTATCCAAACCTGAACTACACTTGGCCACGCTTGACCTACATTTGAACTGTTCTTGGCCTAGACTTGACTTGCACCCGATCTACAGTCGAACCGCACTTGACGCACTCCCGAACTACTACAAGGAACTAAACCACACTTGAACTACTTGAACCATGCTCGTACTAAACTTGGGCTACACGCGACCTGCGCATGATTTGCACTTGACCTACAATTCAACTATAAGCACTGCGCCCGTGCCGCACTTGGGCCACACATGAAATATACCTAAACCACACTGGAAAGTTATTTGGACGACTCTTGCACCACACTTGAACTACATCCCGACCACGCTTGGACCACATTGGAATACACGGGCGTCGCCTGACGCACGTTTGGGTTACCTTTGAGCCAATATTCAGACATACTTGAACGTCACTTGAACTGCAGGTGGAATACACATGAGCTGCAATGGCTTGCTTCATTTGAACCACAATGGTGCGACACCTGCGGTGCATATTTAATTGCACTTGAACTACAGTTACTAGCACTACACGAGGGCTACATTTGAACTACACTTGGAGTACATTTGAACTACACGGCCCACACCTAACCACACTTGCATTACAGCTGAATTGCACTTGAAGCACACATGAAGTACACTTGGGATGCACTTGGGCTGTACTTGAATCATACTTGGGCTACACTTGCGCTACACTGTCTAAACCTGAACCGCGCTGGAGGCACACTGGAGCTACGCGAGATCCACACTTGATTCACTTTTGAGGTGCACTTGACGTACCGTTGCTTGAGCTACTTTTTGGCCGCGCTTGAATTTCACTTGAAATACAAGTGGACTACAAGGGCTTCACCTGGACAACACTTGATCTACGCGGGAGACAAACTTGAACCACATTTGAATTTCCACGTGAATTACACTTGAACTACACTTGGCGCATGTGGTGTCTACGATTGCACTGAACCTCGCTTGGAGCACACGGGGTACACTCTGCACCACACTTAAGCTACATTTGAAACGCACTTGAACTACACTTCGCTTGTACTTGATCCAGACTTGGACCACACGTGAACTACAGTGGTTAGTTGGCGCTTCCCTTGAATTACACCTGAGCCACACTTAAGCCGCGCTTGAACTACACTTGGGTTGGATTTGAACTACGCTTGGAGTGGACCTGAACTACACTTAGACTTCACTCGGACGACAATGACCAGACCTGAACGATGTTTGATTACTCCGAAGTCGCACCTGCAACTCACCTGAGCTATATTCGAATTACATGTGAATTACACTTGAACTGCACTAGAACTACAAAGGCTACACCTGAACCGCACTTGAAAGACACCTGAGCCACACTTGATCCGCACTTGGGCACCCATGCACGGGACACTTGGGCTCGCGCGCCAGAACCCAGGATTACGCAAGGCCGCCCCAGAGCAGTTTCAGGGCCCCCACCCCCCTCATGCTCAACCTGAGTGCGCTTCTCTCGAACAGCGCCTGTCCCGGGGCAGGCAGGTGCGATCGGAATGACACCCCTCTGGCGCGCGGCCGTGGCAACCGTCGAACGCGGGAGCGCCGCGGGCGGGGGGCGCCCCGGGCCGCGGGCGGACCGTGCGCGCGCTGCGGTTTGCGCCGCGTTCCCATTCGACTCGCGACGCGCGGGGCGCGCCCGAGCCACGCCCGCGCGCGCAATCTAGCGCGGGTCGGAGATTGGGCCGCGCATGGACCAGGAGGGCATTCGGTGCGCGAAACGGTTTTGCATGGGGAGGGCGGTCACGTTGGCGAGTGGTTCGCGAGCACTATTATTTCATGCGGTCCGTGGCCCGTGTCTTTGCGCGTGGCCCCCGGGTTTGTCGCCCGCGTTTGTATAGCCGCAGGGCGCGCGGCAATCTGCAAGCCGCCACGGTCGGCGGCGCGCTTGCGCGCTGCCCGAGCAGGGCGAGCTGCCGCGCCGCCGCCAGCCTCGCGCGCGCGGAATTCCGCGCGGCCGCTGGCTCGCGCGGCGCAGGGGCTGGGCGACGCGCGGAAATCAGCGATGCCGCGCCGCCATCGCGCGCGCGATCGGGGGGGGGGCCAGCTCGAACGCGCGCGCATGCGTCGCTTGCGAACTCATCCTTTGTTGCACCTGAAAGACGCGCGGGCCAGACTGCGCTGCGCGCGGCCGTCGGCCGGGGCGGCGCGGCGCGTCTGCGCTGGGCTTGTCGGGCGACGCGCGGCCCCATGCCGGCGGCCAGTCCGCCGCCCGCCCGCCTTCGGGCGCGCGTGCATTCCCGCTGGCGGAGCGGCGCCGCCGCGTCCGAAACGCGCGTCGGTTGCTCGAGCCACGCGCGGCCAACGCCCGCATTGCCCTGGCAATGCGCCTGAGCGACGCCCGCGCCGCGAGTGCTCGGCCATGCTGCGGCGCGCCAAGAGGGCGCAGCGCCTGGGCCGCGACTGAGACAGCGCGCCACTGAATCACTTTGGAATTTAAAAAAGGGGGGGGGTCGCAGAACCCCCCCTCCTTTCCCCCCCATCAAAGGAAGGTGGATCTTCGACCCTCCCCCCCACCTCTCTTCCTTGAAGGCGGGAAGGGGGGGGGGGGGGGGGGAATTTCCGGACCCCCCCCCCATCGGGGCTGGAAGGAGGGGGGGTCAAACCCCCGCCCCCCCATCTGCGCCGAACAAGGGGGCCAGGGAGGGAGCATCTCCCGCCAGGGGGGGTGGTCTGGCCTCGGGATAGTGAGTAGTGAGTAGTGAATAGTGAGTAGTGAGCAGATAGTAGCGAGTAGTGAAGAGTGAGGAGTGAGTAGTGAGTAGAGAGGAGTGAGTAGTGAGTAGTGCGCAGTGAGTAGTGAGTAGTGAGAACTGAGTCGTGGGTAGTGACTAGTGGGTAGTGAGTAGCGAGTAGGGAGTAGCGAGTAGTCAAAAGTGAGTAGCGAGTAGGGCAGTGTGAGAAGTGAGTAGTGAGGAGGGAGTAGTCAGTAGTGAGTAGTGAGTAGGGAGTAGTGCGTAACGAATAGGGAGTAGTGGGTCGTGAGTAGTGGGTATTGAAGAGTGAGTAGTGAGCAGGGAGTAGTGAGAAGTGAGTAGTGTAAAATGATAAGTGGGTAGTGGGTAGTGCGTAGGGAGTAGCGAATAGAAAGTAGTGAGCGTTGAGTCGTGAGTAGTGACTTGTGACTTGTGACTATCGACTAGTGAGTAGGGGTAGGGAGTAGTGAGTAGTGCGTAGTGGGGAGTGAATATTGCGTATCGGGTAGCGAGTTGGGAGTAGCGAGTAGTGAGTAGAGAGTAATGAGCAGTGAGTACTGCGTAAGGAGTAGGGATTAGCGAGAAGCGAGCAGCGAATAGTGTGGGCAGTAAGTAAGGAGTAGTGAACTGTGAGTACTCAGTGGTGGGTAGTGGAGATAGTGGTTAGTGGATAGTGAGTATTGAGAGTAGTGGGTAGCGAGTAGCGTTTAGTGAGTAGTGAGCATTGAGTAGTTGGTAGTGAACAGTGAGAAGTGAGCAGTGAGTTGGGAGTAGTGAGTAGTGAGTAGTGAGTAGTGAGTAGTGGGTAGTGGGTAGTGAGTAGTAAGTAGTGAGTAGTGAGTCGTGAGTAGCGAGCAGTGAGTAGTGAGAAGTGAGTAGTGAGTAGCGAGTAGTGAGTAGTGAGAAGTGACTAGTGAGTAGCGAGCACTGAGTACTGTTTGGGGCTAGGGTTAGGGTTTGGGGCGAGGGTTGCGGGTGATCGGAGCCAGGGGGCGCCGCGGCGAAAGGGGGGGAGGGGGGGGGATAATTTGGCTGCCGAAAGGGGGGGGGGGGGGGAGGGGCCCGGAATCCCCCCCCCTTCCGCATGGGGGGGGGGGGGGGGGGAAGGCGGGTCTTCCCGACGACGGACTGGGAAAGGGAGGGGGGGGGGGTGACGTCGATTGACGGGGAAGGATGGAGGGGGGGTGTCCCCGACGACGGCTCGGGAAAGGGGGGCGGAGCCCCCCCCCCCCCCCCCTCCCCCCCTAATGGGGGGGTCCAGCGGCGCGCCCTCCGCGATTGAGCTGCGCTTGAAGTGCGCCAGAATTGCGCGCGCACTATACTTGGCCTGCACTTGACGCGCATTAGCGCCATTCCAGGAACACGCTTCAGCAGCGCCTGGACTTCGCATGAGACGCGCCAGGACTACATGAATCACATCAGCATCACAGCTGACCTAAGCCTGCACTGCGCCAGAACTTCAGTGCATCCTCACTTGAAGCGCGCTGGGCAACACTGGAACTACTTGTGCACTACACGGGGGCTGCACTTGCACCTCAGTTGAACTAGTCTTGTGCTACACTGGAACTTCAAGGGCTACGCAAGAACTGCACTTGAACTAGACCCCGACTATCCGTGAACCACACTTGAACTGCACTTGAACTACACTTCGGCGCCACTTGAACCACACTTGAGCTGCACCTTAACTACGCCTGCGCTGCCATGACTACGCCTGAGCCGCGCTTGAACTACACTTGAAGTACACGTGAACCACACTTAAATTTCATTCGATACATATATATATATATATACATATATATATACGGTTTGCCACTTAAGCTACACATGAGCTACACTCGAAGAGCTACGCTTACTACGCGTGCACCAACCTTGAACTTCACCTGAACTACACTTGGGCCACCCCTTCAACTACACGCGATCAGCACTATACTTGAGACACACTTGAATTAAATGCAACCAGCACTTGAACTGTCAGAGCTGTACTTGTACCATCTTTGAACTACACCTGAACTACAAGTAAACCATACCTGAACTACGTTTCAGCTACAAGTGTACACGTGGATGGCACGTGAGCCGCACTTGATTCATTTTTGAATAACAGTTGCACAACACGTCAACGACACGGGCTACATTGCGACCCCAGTCTGAGTAGGTTTGAACCACACTTGAATATCGTTTGGATTGCGCGTGAACTACAGTTGAACTGAACTTGACTTATCTTGTTTGACATATGAAGTGCATTTGAGTAGCACGGTCTACACCTGAACCGCACCCGCGCTACATCATAACTACATTCGGACCACGCTTGAATTACAAGTAGACTACACTTGCACCACGCTTTAACCGCACATGGTTTACACATGGACCGCACTTGCACGTCAACGACTACACTGGACCCCCGCTTGGATGTAACCTGCCCTTCGCTTGAAGCACGCTTGATCTAAACTTGACTACACCGAACTGTATTTGAACTACGTGCTAACTTTACTTGCGTTGCACATGAGTCACACTGATATCACAATGACCGCACCTGAACCACACCCGAAGCGCAACCCGAACTACACTTGATCCGCACCTGAGCCACACTTGAACTTCACCGGGGACATCCGAGCCGCATTTGAATTACATTTGGGCAACAAGGACTAGACCCGATCTGCATGTGACCCGCGCCCGAACCTAATTTGAATCGCGCTTTAGCTACGCGCGCATTACACCTTGACCACACTTGAACCACACTTGATTTCCACTTGGGCCATATTTGAAATATAAGGACTACGCCTACAGCGCATTGGAAATACACTTGAATTTGTTTCGAACTACACTTGAAACAGATTGAACGACACTTGAAATACATGATAGCGGAGAAATGCCCCAATCATAATTTTGTTGGGCCTGTTGGGCTAAATGGGCTATAGGGTTATTGGGCTGAAGTGCAATAGAGCTACTTGGCTATAAGGCCATGGGGTATAGGGGTATAGAGCTATAGGGGCTACACTACTATAGATCTATTGAGCTATAGGGCTACAGGGCTATAGAGCTATAGAGCTGTAGGGCTGTAGGGCTATTGGGCCCTACGGCTATAAGGCTTTAGGGCACCCCCGGGCGCGCCCGGGCACCCGGGCACCCCCGGGGCACCCGGGCGGGCTCGCAGCGAAAACCGGCGCCAAACCGAACCTAACCATATGAATCCGCTAGGACCCCTAACAGAGGCAAGCTCTGGTTGGGGAACTTCAACGACACTTGTACCAGGCTTGAAATATGCATGAGCTGCAAAGACTACCTGTACCACACTTGCACTACACTTGAACTACACTTGAAAAGCGCTGGCGCTTCACCTGAACCACACTTGGAACTACGCTCGGACGCCACTTGAACTGCACTTGAAGTAGACTTGTGCTTCACGGGCTACATCTCGACCGCAGTTGAACTACACCCAAATTTGCACTCGAACTCCATTACGCTTGGAAAAAAACACGCCTTTGAACTGCACGTGGTTTGCACTGGAACTGCACTGGTGGCGCCTGAGACACACATGAACCTCACTTGACTTACACCTAAGACACACATGAAGAACATTTGAACCGCACCCGAATTACAGTTGAAATTCACCCGAACCACACTTGAGCGACATTCGAACTGCACTTGAACTACAAAGGCTACGCCTGCACCAGACTTGAGCTACACCTGATCCGCACTTGCGTTGCACTTGAACTACATTTGAGCTGCAGTCACATTACACTTGAACTACACTTGGATTACAATGGCTACGCCTGAACCGCGCTTGCACTACGCCCAGGTTGCACTCGAACCACACTTGAGCTACACTTGACACGCACGTTGGCTAAATTGGAACTACCCTTGCCTTCTACGTGCGCTACACTTGAACTGCAAGTGAAACAGGCGAGCGCTTCCCTTGGACTACCCCTGAACAACGTTTGAACCACGTGTGAACAATAATTGAACTTTACATTTACACTACACTTGAACGACAAGGGTTGCGCCTGATACATATTTCCACACCTGGACTGCATCTGGAACGCACCTGAATCACACTTGAATTGCAACTCGATTATGTTTGAACAATCTTGGAATTACACTTGAACGACAAGGGCTACACCTGGGATTCACCTGAACTACGCCTGGATTACAAGTGAACTGCAATTGTGCACGCAAGCGGGCGACGCTTGAGCGCGCGAGCCGAAACCCAGGATTGCGCCAGGACGTCCCGCGTTGCGACTGCGCGCCACGCGCGACGCTGCGGTGTCTCGCGCATCGCGCGCGCGAGACCGCGACGTTTCCTGTGCCGCCATGACGCGCAAGGCCCATTGCTTCGCCATCGCCCGCAATAGTGGTCGGCCCGGTAAAACAACGCGGAACTATTGTGCACTCGAAGTTACGATTTCCGTAGCAAGCTCACGCCCGCGATGTTTGCCATTACTTCGGCATTCGCGCGCTCGTTTACAAGCCGCCCCCCAGGCTGCCTTGCAGATTCTGGAGATACCGCCATCCCGAGCGCGCCCGCGCCGCGCCATTTTCGGGTGCGACCAGAAATTGCAAGAGTCTGATCGCTTGTATTATCCGCGCTTTCAGTTGCTCGCGACATGTAGGGCAGCGGCGATGGCGACCGTTGGAAACAAGGCGCACGCGCGACAAGGATCATACAATCGCGGATGCGAGACAGACGGCAGATGGCAATGGCGCCAAGGTCCGGTAGGGGGGGGGGGGGGGGCGGGGTAAGCGACTGCCCCGAGAGGCTGGCGACGGACCATAACGAAGGAGCGTCCCGATGTTTTCTGCGTCTTGAAGCCGTCTAGGGGGCCCCGTGGTCGTCGGTCGTCGGTGGTGGTGGTGGTGGTCGTCGTCGTCGTCGGTCGTCGTCGTCGTCGTCAAAGTCGTCAAAGTTGTCAAAGTCGTCAGAGTCGTCAAAGTCGTCGTCGTCGTTGTCGTGGTCGTCGTGGTCGTCGTCGCTGTCGTCGTCGTCGTCGTCGTCGTCGTCGTCGTCGTCGTCGTCGTGGTCGTCGTGGTCTTCGTGGTCGTCGTGGTCGTCGCGGTCGTCGTGGTCGTCGCGGTCGCGGTCGCGGTCGCGGTCGTCTCGGAATGAGGCGAGGGGGGCCCGGGGAAGGCGGGGGGCGCGCGAGGGGGCGTGCGCGGAAGCTCGGAGAGGGCGGGGGAAGCACGGGGCCAGGGGGGGGGGGGGGGCGCAGGGAAGGAGCGGGGAGAGGGCGCACGATCGGAATAAGGATAGGGGGGCCCGGGGGAGGCGGGTGGAGCACGAGGGGGAAGGCGCGGAAGCCCGGAGAGGGCGGGGGCGCGCAGGGAAGCACACGGAGGCAAGGGGAGGGGGGCGCAGGGGAGGAGCGGGGGGAGGGGGCGCACAATCGGAATAAGGGGAGGGGGGGGGGGGGGGGGGGGTCGGGTAAGAGGGGGAAAACGGGGGACGTAGCCCAGGGCCCCGGGAAAGAATGGGGGCGGCACCGGGGCAACGGGAGAGGCGCGCAGGGGAGGGGCGGGAGGAGGGCGCACGGTCGGAATAAAGTGGAGGGGTCCTCCGGGAAGATGGGGGGTCACGGGGGCGAGAGGGGGGGGCGCAGGGGAGGGACGGCGGGGAGGGGCGCACGGTCGGAATTAAAGCGAAAGGGGGTCCGCGGCTAGGAGGGCGAGGGGGGGGGCACGGACGGGAGGGGCGCGGGGGAGGAGGGCGCGCCGGTCGGAATAAGGGGAGTAGGGCTCGGGTGCGGCGGGGAGAGCACGGATGGGAAGGCGCGGGCGCCCGGGGGGCGCGGAGGGGGCGCGGGGGCAAGCGCAGGAGAGGAGCGGTTGAGAATGGCGCACGGCCGGAACAAGGGAAGGGGGGCCCGGGCGAGGCGGCGGGGGCGCACGGGGAGCAGGGCGGTGGGGCGCGGGGCGGGGCGCGGAGGCATCGGGAGAAGGGCGCGGGGGAGGGGCGGAGGGGGGGGGGCGCGCGGTCGGCAAGGGAGGGGGGCATCCGGGCAGACGGGGGGGGGCACGGAGGCATGAGGACGGGGGTGCAGGGGAGGAGCGGGGGGAGGGCGCACGGTCGGAATAAGGGGAGGGGGGCCCGGGGAGAGCGGGGGGAGCACGGGGGACAGGGCGCGGGGGCGTGGGGAGGGTGGAGGGAGCTCAGGGGCAAGGAGAGGGGGGCGCAGGGGAGGAGCAGGCAGGGGGGGCGCACGGTCGGAATAAGAGAAGGGGGGCTCGGGGAACGCGGGAGAAGCACGGGGGAGAGGGCGCGGGGGCCCGGGGAGGGCGGGGGGGGCCACGGGGGCCGCGGCGGGAGAGGCGCGCAGGGGATGAGCGGGGGAGGGGGCGCATGGAAGGAATAGGGGAGGGGGTCCCGGGGAGGGCGGGGGGAGCACGGCGGAGGGCGCCTGTGGAGGCCCAGGGCGGGGGAGCACGAGTGCAAGGGGGGGGGGGGGGGGGGGCGCGGGGAGGGGGGGGGCCAGCGCGACCGCCGGCATGACCGCCGGCGCGACCAGCCACCAGCACGACCACCGGCACAAGAACCAGCACGACCACCAACACGACCGCCAGCACCTCCAGCACTACCAACCACCAGCGACGGCGGGGGGAGCACGGCGGAGGGCGCTTGCGGAGGTTCAGGGCGGGGGGAGCACGAGTGCAAGGGGAGGGGGGCGCAGGGAAGGGGCGGGGGGCCAGCGCGACCGCCAGCATGACCGCCAGCACGGGCAGCAACCAGCACGACCACCAGCACAAGAACCAGCACGACCACCAACATGACCACCAGCACCTCCAGCACTACCAACCACCAGCACGACGACCAGCAGAACCACCAGCACGACGACCAGAACAACCACCAGCACGACCAGCCACCAGCACGGCCACCAGCACCTCCACAAGCACGACCTCCAGCACAACCACCAGCACGACCACCAGCACGACCACCAGCACGAGCACCAGCACCTCCATCAGCACGACCAGCCACCAGCACGACCATCAGCACGACAAGCAGCACAACCACCAGCACAAGGGAGAGCAGCCGGCCCAGCCAACAGCACCGGGCCAGCGCACGACCACCAGCACCTCCACCAAAAACGACCACCAGCACGACCAGCCAGGGCCACCAACCACCAGCACGACAACCAGCACAACTAGCAGCACGACCACCAGCACAACCACCAGCACAACCACTACCAACCACCAGCACGACCACCAGCATAACCACCAGCACGACGACCAGCACAACCACCAGCACGATCACCAGCGCGACCAGCCACCAGCACGGCCACCAGCACCTCCGCAAGCACGACCACCAGCACAACCACCAGCACGACCACCAGCGAATCCACCCGCACAACCACCAGCACAACCACCAGCAGGACCACCAGCACGACCACCAGCAGGCCCCCCAGCACGACCACCAGCACGACCACCAGCACGACCAGCCAGCACCACCAGCCACCAGCACGACAACCAGCACAACCAGCAGCACGACCACCAGCACAACCACCAGCACAACCATTACCAGCGACCAGCACACCAGCACATCCACCAGCACGACGACCAGTTCAACCACCAGCACGACCACCAGCACGACCAGACACCAGCACGGCCACCAGCACCTCCACAAGCACGACCACCAGCACAACCACCAGCACGACCACCAGCGAATCCACCCGCACAACCACCAGCACAACCACCAGCAGGACCACCAGCACGACCACCAGCAGGACCACCATCAGAGCGCACGGGCGGTCGAAATTCAGCAGTGCGAGATCACACCGGCAGGTGCGTTGATAACCGCTGCGCAGTGCAACGTGGAAGAACCACTTCGTACTATGCGAACATAGGGCGTGCTGTTGTTTCCCTATGGCGCACCATAGTGTGCGCGGACGTTTTGTACAATCAGATGGTTTGCTAGCTGACGCGCCGCATCCCCGCGCCTGCCCGGGCGGGCGCTGGTCGGGTGGCGATGGGCAGGGCGCGCCCCCTACGCCTCCCGCGGCTGTCAGCGGGCTCTCTTCCAAGAGGGCGCAGAGCATCGGGTGCTGAAATGTTTTCTTCTTTGCGAACTGGACGTGGACGCTGCTGGCGCCGCTGCTGCATCCGGATCTGGATTCGCAAAGTGGACCTCTCCTCTGGAGGACCTCTCTCGCCTTTGCGTCGGCCGTTGTGCGTTCTGCCAGCTTCGATGGGCTAGTCGCGCGGAGATGTCTGTCAATGATTGGGCGGCGTTGCACCGCGGGCCTCCGGATGGATGTCGCCGCGGCGTCGGCTTTGCCGCGGGCGGGGGGCGGTCGCGCTTTTGGGGGAAGGGGGGTCAGAGGAGGTGGAATTTGTCTCTTCTCAGGTTCTACGCGCTCGCCTCCTCCCTCGTCGCCCTGCTGCCCGCGCGCCCGTCGCCGCCGTCCATGCTCCTACTTTTGCCTCTCCTGCTGCTGAACGTGTTTCTTTTCGCGCTGATCTAGAGAGCGGTATTCAATCTGCGCTCGCGTCAGACGTGCTGTGCGCGCTGGAAGACTTCAACGCGCGCGTCGGGTCCTCTGTTGCTGCGCCAAACGCCGTCGATCTGGTGGGGCCATGTGGTCTAGGGCAGGTGGGTGAAGTTGGCTGGCGCCTCGTAGAGTTCTTCTCTGACCATTCCTTCATCGTTGCCGACGCACGCGTTCACTCGGCTGGAAGGGGAAGGCGGTTTCGCGCTGCGAGTCGACGTCGGCGCAGCCTCGGTCATATTGTTACTCGTGCTCGGGATCGTCGTTATGTCGCATCGAGTGCGCCGCTTATTGCTGCTGAGCGCGACGCCGATCATCGCCGTTCCCCGGCTCGCATCCCTCACCCTCATCAACGTCGTTATCATCGTCGCGCTCGGCCGTCTCGCTGGACCCGCCCTAGCAAACTACGCGCGAAAATGCCCAGGGGGGGAGGTGAAGGAGGCTTGCAACAAGGAGGGCTTAACACATCTGTCCATTGAGGTCGGGGATGTCGCGTTTTCTTGTTTGCTTGGAAGGTCTGTTCGAGGCGAGCGAAACCGCGGCGGGGCAATCTTGCCGCCCAGATGGCCAAAGTTGCAGATTGACATCGCAGAGGGGTCACAGAGCTTGTCAGATAAACGCCGCGCCGCCCATCGATGCCATGTCTCTCGGCCGGGCGAGGCTGCGGCCTAGGGGGCGAATCGCGCCGCGTGCAAGCGCGCCATGGCGCGTGCCCGCCATGTGCTCAACGAATGGTGGTCTTCTGTTGCTGACGACGTTGAACGACAGACTCAGGGTCGCGCCTGGCTCGCGCTGTTCAGCTGGCGCCCCGATCGCGCTCAGTCCACGCGCTCCGCCCGCGGCGCTTTCATCGCGCGCCGGCGCACTCTGGCTCGGGCCCTCAAGGAGCGCAGGGCGCCTCTCGAGAGCTGGGCGATTCTCGCCCAGGAGAGGGGCGACTGGCGCAAGGACATCGTCGGAGCACGGCTGGTCAGGAGTAGGCAGCCTGTCCCGAGTTCGATTGGGTCGGCACCAAGGGCGGCCTGCCTGTGCACCTCTGCAGGAAGCGCATGGACGCGTCTGGGCCCAGCTGGGATGCATGGTGCGACCTGCGCAACATTGAGCGTCGACCCACTGCTCGCCGGCGGGGCGCGGCGCCGGCCGCCGCTGCTGCCTCTCCGGAAGGTAGTTTTTCACTGCAGGGAGCCAGGTCGCGGCAAGGCGCTGGGGTCACGAGCGCAGCTGCGGGCGCGTGCTCTGTCGCGCCGTGAGCGGGTCAACCAGCCTGTCACGTGTCCTCGCCGCGGACATGAATGTCGTGGGGTTTCTGGTCTGTCCTAGCCCATTCAGCTGGTGCATCACGAAGGTACTTCTCGCGCTGAACCTCGCGCGCGCGCGTCCGCGGCCGCGCCTTCAAGACGCTGGCGCGGCTCGCCGGGCATCGCGCCGCGCGTCGGGCTGTCCAGGGACAACTTGGCGGAGGTGGAGGCTGGGGCGGGGGCGGGGGAAGGTTGAGGTCATGCACATCGTTTATGTTATTCTTTCTCCGCATTATCTATTTCATCGCGTTCATCAGCACTGTGCTGTACTTGCTCGTGCGTCTTACTCGTCTACATTACTTTCACAATTCATGGGCATGCGCATCGTGTCCTTCGCATGTGTGCAAACGCAGATGTATTTCATTATCGCGTGCACTTTCATGTTCCTGCTGCTGCCCTCCTTCTTCATCACATCGTCATTGTGTTGCTTGGCGCGAGCGAGGTGGGCTGGGGCCCCGCGCGGGCGCCCAGCCCACCTGGGCGCGGAGAGGGGGGGCTGGACCCCGCGCGGGCGCGCCCCCCTCCCTTGGCGAGCGGGGGCCACGTTCGGCGCTCCCGGGCGCGGGCGGCCACGGCGCTGGCGCTGCCACCGAAGGGGCTCGGCCGCTTCTGCGGCGGCGTCGCCTCGACGCGGGCGGGGCCGATGCCGCGGGCGTTGCCGCTGCTGCTGCGCAGGGCGCCCAGGGCGCCCCGCGCTCGCGGGCGCTCAAGCAGGTCCGCGCCGGCTGGGACAAGCGCGGCGCAGCGCCGTGCATTGCCATGCATCTGCCGGATGCCCGCCGCAAGTTGGCGGAGAAGGACGCCGAGCATTGCGGAATCTCCGCGACGAGGCTCAGGGCATCCGTGCAACTGCAGCAAGTGCGACGCCCGCTTCAGCGCGCGATGCAGCTGATTTGCCCAGACGTGCAGTAGGGCGTGCTGAGGTTGACGGCCCCGGAGGGCGGCGGCTCGATGGCTCCTGGCTTCGTCGCGCCGGACGCGCTGCTGGAATTATTCAAAAACGAGAAGGCCCCGCCCACCGGCGTGGCCGCTGCGGTTTAGATCAGCGATCTCAGCCACAGTTTCATGATTCATGAAGGGCCGCCGGGATATCCACGCGCGCCCGTGTCGGTTGATCTTGGTCGGGGGTCGCCGCATCGTTCTTCCGCGATTATCCGCTCGGTCTGAAGGGCGGGGGGGATGCGTCGAACGGGGGGGCGCGCCCAGACTGCTGGCCCATCCGCCGATGGAGGCGCCAGAACACGGGCAAGGAGGGCGGCAATTGCACGTGGCTGGCCAGTTTGGCCAATCGTGGCTCAGGCGTCCGGCGAGCTCCTGAAGGCAAGCCGTCTATTGGGATGGCGGCGCGACACCATCGCGCCACATCGGCCGCCGACCAACGGAATGGCCCCACGTCACGTGCTGTCGAGTCAATTATAGAGGGTACCCGCGCGGTGCTTCACAACTTTGGCTTGAGTCATGAATGGTGGAAACAAGCCATGCGGGCGCGGCGTTGCTGCCGCACTTTCACTGCTATTCGTCGTCGCGGAGTTGCCGCCGCACAGGTGGCCCGCAAAGACTACGCGTCGCATGGAATTCAATTCGGAGAATCCCTCAGGGGGCGAAATGTTCCGTTAGGTGCTCGTATTTTTTGGAAATGCTTTACTCGGACATCAAGTCCGCCGCAAAGTTCGATGGGGCCACGCGCGAAGGCTTGCTCATGGGATGCCATTTCATTATGGCGGTCGTCGGTCTAGTGGCAACCTCGCCATCGACGCGGCCACGCGCGCCAGACAGCTTGAGTAAGAGCATTGCCATGCGCGTCGAGTCAAGAACATCGCGGCCCTTGGTGGAAGGTTCGTTCTCCCCGTCAGAGAAAGCATCCTCCGACGCCGCAGCCCAGAAGCACATGAGTTGATCGCTGTTCAGACATCTCGCCCGCTAAGAGAACCGGTCAAAGACGATCCAACACAACGATGCTCTGGTGAATGGGGCGACCCTGGCATCGTGAAGTTTCCAGAACCAGACCTTCCCGAAGCTTCCGACTGGAGCACTGCTCCCCGAACAAGTCTTTCCCGAGGCAACGGAGCCGGCGGCTCAAGCCCCCGATCTTGGTTACTGGGAACACCGCTGTGAGGCTATCCTACGACGCAGCCGCACACCTCGCATTCAGTTTTTTCGCCCAACCGACGATGTGATCGGGGTCCTTGTCCCGGTAGACAAACTCGACGTCGCCCGTAATTTCGAGGCCGCATCTATTCCTGAGGGCGAGAAGTATTTCCACGACGCTGATCATACAGAGACCAACCACGATGACGACCAGGATGTCAAAGCGGACGAGACGATCACCATCTTCCTGATCGCTGATCCACCAGATCTTTTGGCTAACAGCCCTGCCACTGCTGACGCGATTCAGGAAGCCACAGAATCAGGCACCTGCACATTGAATTTCCGAGCATGTCTCGACATATTGCCATGCGAAGTTTATCGGCACATCGTTATTACATACGAACGCGGCAAGCATGCGTTCACTACTGATATCGACACATGTCTCCGCTTCAAAACAGAGATCAAGTTTTACCATGTAATGTATGACTACCGCAGCCCATGGGCAAGCGAGCTACCATATCTTCGTTGCCATATACGTTTCTTGCACACTCTGATGTGGCACTTGGATTACAAGTGCGACGACGAGATCTCCGCCATGCGCGGCCATCTTGACCGAAGCTCAGGAATGCTTAGCAGAGACTCCCACGTGGATATCCATCGCAATCATCCAGGACCCCTTGCCATGCCAAACATATGGGAAGACGCGGTGGCATCCGACGCAGAATTCCAGGTTTACTTGCACTCCGACTTCCCCATGAACAGCGACCAGACGGATAAGAAGATTGCCGTCGCATTGCGACTCGATGTTCTTATCCTTGAGGCCGACGCCAACAGCGCACCGCTCCCTTTGCGCCCCCAGGGCCCGCACCTGACCAAGAAGCTCCGCTTCTGCCGCTGCCCGCGCCCAGGAACAAATCGTCGATGTACCCCGCGACGATTCCGGCGACAATCTGGAGGGCGAAGAGAAGGTCGCGAAGGAAGTTGTGCTCATCGAACAGGCCAGGCGCATCATTGCCGAGCATCCTGGCACGGCCTCAGCACACCAGTCCCGCGGAAACAGACCGGCAGTTGATCTTTCCGATCAGGTGACTGGTCAAGGGAAATGAATCTCTTTCGATCGACCTTGCCACCGATATCGCTCGCGCGGTCCCCGATCAGGCCCTCCGCGATCTCGGGCGTTCCTTGAGCGCCGGCGGAAACGCCCGCGCGCGCATTGAGACGCTCGCCCAAACTGGAGCGGGCGAGACTCAGACGGAAAAGCGGAGCTGCGACAAATGCTTCCGTGACCTGTCTGTCAACTACAGCGACCGCGCTTGCAAGGTGCGCGCGAGCGTTCTCGCCTTCGGCGAAGCAGGCGAGGATTTGGTCGCCTTCTCTGCGGGCGTCAAATGCCGGACCCGCAATAATCTGAACCGTGACATTGCGGGGCAAGTCACGCGCGCAAGCTTTGCCGTCATATTTTCGGACCAGAGATCGGGCGCCTCGAAGGATAGAGACTTTCTTCGGAGGCTGGCCGCTAAGGCTGAACATATTCATACAAGTGGCTTGCCAACCGATTACAATCGCCCATGGAATCCCGATTGGCTGGCGCCGAGGTTGATCCAGACGACGTCGAGGGTCACCTATTCCACCCTTATGCAAACGTTCTTATTCGTTTCCAGGAGCGCCCTGTCTGGGGGTAGATGACTCGCCGCGGGGGCGAGCGCAACCTTCGACTTCTTACTCCTGAGGGCACGAGACTTGTCGCGCAATCGCATGCCCAAAGTTTTGCGAAAGGCTGTGCTGGACGTTATGCCATGGCCCCTGGCGCGATGGGCCGCCCTGAGCGTTGCGCCAAGAGCCCTTTTCTTTATTGATTGGGGCATGACGGGCGTCATGGCCGCCGCCCCCCCCCCCCCCCCCCCCCCCCCCATGACGCAGCGCGCCCCCCCCCCCCAGTGCGCTCCCGGCGCTGCCGCCGTGCGCATTAGGATCTGCGTAGGTGTCCGCGTAAGAATCCGCATAGGTGTCTGGCTGGTCCGCAGGCGTCGTCGTCGTCGTCGTCGTCGTCGTCGTCGTCCGTCGTCGTCGCTCGTGGTTCGTCGATCGTCGCTCATCGTCGTCGCGCGCGCGGACGCGGTTGGAGCTTGTTTTTAAGTCCGGGCCGACGACGGCAATCATCTGGGGGGAATCGGGGGTCGATGACGTCGCGATTCGCGACGGCGGCGTCTGGGAATGCGTAGGAATGACGGAGGACGGGCAGCGCGAACATGTAGGTGGCGATATGCACCACAACGCCTGTGTACATCACAGCGCCCGCGTGCACCACTGCGCCTGCGTACGCCACGCCGCCGATTTACACCACAGCAGCCGCGTGCAACGCAGCGTCAATTCGTGCCGCCGCGCCTGCGGGCACAGCAGCTCCTGCGCGCACCGCAGCGCCTCCGCGCACCGCATCAGCCGCGCGCAACGCAGCACCAGTGCACACCACAATGCCTGCATGCATTGCACTGCCTGTGCGCGCCGCGGTGCCTGCGCGCGCCGCATCAGCCGCGCGCAACGCAGCACCATTGTTGCGCATAGAAGTTCAGGAGGAATCCCTGTGACAAAATGGAGCGCGCGTGGATTCCAGAAAAAATGGAAAACAAATCCCCATGGACAAGGGGGCGCCGCTGGAATCTACGAGCCCCCCCGAGTCCGCCCGCATCACCCTAACTCCCACTTGCGTCCAGGAGGCCCCGGCGAAACTGGCCGCCCGAGAACCAAGTGGACCGATTCGATCGACCATTCTGCGGTGCACGCTGAGATGGGCACGCGCGCTGCAACGCCAAGCCGCACGACAGGGCGCAAGAAAGAGGAAAAGGTTGAGGAGGAGGAGGAGGAGGAGGGGGAGGAGGAGGTGGAGGAGGAGGGAGGAGGGAAAAACGTCGCATTCGATGCTCAGAAATTTCCTGGCGTGGCGTTTAGTTGCCCGCGGCAAATCCTGGCGCACGTGCTCCTTCTACCTGTCCGATGCACGCAGGCGCCATTGTGTGCACCAGCGCTGCGTTGCACGCGGATTATGCGGTGTAGACAGGCGCTGTGACGCGCGCAGGCGCTGCGGTGCACGCAAGCACTGTGGTGCACGCAGGCGCCGCGTTGCACGTGGCTGCTGCGGTGTATGTACACCGGCGCTGTAGTGCTCCCAAGTATTGTGGTATACGCGGGCGGCGCGTTGCACGCGGCCGTTGCGGTGCGCGCAGGCGCCGCGGTGCACGCGCGCGCCGCGGCGCGCGCGAGCGCTGTGGCGCGCGCAGGCGCGCGCAGGCGCAATGGACAGATCGCCACCTACATGCTGCTCGCGTCGTCGTCGTCGCTCGTCGCTCGTCGCGTCGCGCGCGCGGGCGCGGCCGCGGCGCCGGAACCGCGCGGCGGGGCGGGGGGGGCGTTGCGTCGCGCCCCCCCCCCCCCCCCCCCCCCCCCATGGCGCCCGTCATCGCCGAACATTAAGAAACGCGCCCCAAGGAGTTCGCGGCCTTTTCCGCCCCCTCTGGGAAGGGATTGGGCCAAATGAACCGCGCGACTCTCGCGCAGCTCAGGGCGGATGCCCACGAGAGCAACGGGGCGCAGATGTCGGCGAGTGAATCGCTCCTGTCGCCGACCCTCATCCCACCCCGCCTCCCGTTCCTCCACCGCCGCGCCGCGATGGCTAGGCGTGGGCGCCGCTTCCCCCGCGGGCGCGGCGCCCTCTGGCGGCCCTGCTCCTGGCGACGTTGGCTGGACTGGCGGGGCCGCGGCAGCTGCCGCGCCGGTCGCGGCGAGCGCGCGGAGGCCGAGGCCGCCGCCGCGTCGGCCGCAGGGCCCGCAGCGCACGACTAGCACGGCCGCGCCGCGTCACACTGAGCGCAGCCGCAGCGCCATTCGCAGGCACCGCCCAGAGGCATGGTGGCGCGACCGCCCGGGGTATTACAGGACGCGCGTGGGTCAGTTTACAACCAGAAGCGCACTTTATAACCACATGGGTCACTTTACAACCAGCTTACCAAATCCAAGAAGGGCACTTTACAACCAGGAAGGGCACTTTACAACCAGGCAAGTGGAAACACATATTGAATGCACGCGGGCCTTTCTCTGCAATATCCGTGGGCAACCGCAAATGTCGGTTGTGAAGTTGCCCATCGCGCACGAAGAAGCACTGCGCACGCGTTGGCGATGCGACGAGCTGGTGCGCTATGGTATGTTGCGTGCTGGTGGGTGGATCATGGTTTTGACATGTTCTCTAGGCTCTGTCGGCCAGTTCTGCCATTGCTTGCCCTGTTTTTTTTTCTGACGGGCGAAGGCTACTTGCGCAGGACATGCGAATGAACCCTGATCCTGTCCAAGACTGGAGCTGCATGGCAGTGGGAAGCTTTAGTGGGAGATGTGGTGGTAGCGGGGGCTACAATGGGAACTGCATGGTGTTGGGAAGCTGCGGTGGCAACTGTGGTGGTCGCCAGGCAGCGGTGGGAACTGTGGTGGTAGCTGGGCTGCAATGGGATATGTGGCGGTAGCGGGGGGTCAGTCAGAATTGCGGAGGTAGCGGGGCTGCAGCGGTAAGCGTGGCGGTGGCAGAGTTGCAGTGGAAACTGCAGTCGAAGGGGTTCAATACGAGGCCGTCTGTGCAGATCCCGACCACTGTCTTGAACATGGCGGTGACCGCGGAGGTGGACACGCCCCAGTAGGTAGACATGGAAGTAAGGCACGTCAAAAGAGAACGCGCCCAGCGGGAATGGAAGCCGACCCCGCCGAAACCGCATCCGTCGAGCCCCAACCCAGCACGCGGAAAGCGCGGAACCTCGCGCGATACCAAGGGAAAGTGGCAGGCACGACAGGTGGCGGCGAAGCGCCGCCGTCCAGCCGGAGGGCCAGTGCCTTCGGGGGAGAGGGGGGGGGGGAGAGATGGGCGGAGGAGGAGAGAGGGAGGAGGAGGGGGCGGGAGAGGGAGGAGGAGGGGGACGGACAGGAGGGGGGGACGGCGAGGAAGAGGAAGGGAAGGAGGGGGGGGAGGCGAAGGAGAAGGAGGGGGACGAGGCGTTCCTCCTGCCCCTCCTTTCTGTGAGTGATCTCTAAAATGGGCAGCGCGTCGCCCTGGGCCTTCCTACGTATGCTGTCGCCTTATTCCCGTGCAAGCACTGTGCCCTTGTTGAAACCGCTTGGCCCCCGCTAGCAAACCCTGTCTTGGTCTGCTGGGCTCAGAGCGCCAGAGCGCCCAGGCGCTCGGGCTCAGCGGCATCGCTGGAGCCTGCTCAGAGCGCCCGGGCGCTCGGGCTCAGAGGCGTCGCTGGGGCCTGCGCAGAGCGCCCAGGTCCTCGGGCTCAGGGGCATCGCTGGGGCCTGCGTAGAGCGCCCAGGTCCTCGGGCTCAGAGGCATCGCGGGGGCCTGCGCGGGGCGTTCAGGCGCTCGGGTTCAGAGGCATCGCTGGGGCCTGCGCGGAGCGTTCAGGCGCTCGGGCTCCAGAGCTTCCGCGTGCTCTGGGGCACTTTTCAGAGCGTCCGCGCGCCCTAGAGCACTTTTGAGAGCGCCCACTTGCTCTGGAGCGTGTTTCAGAGCGCCCGCTTGCTCTGGGGCATTTTTCAGAGCGCCCACTTGCTCTGGGGCATTTTGCGGAACGCCCAAACAAGCACGGCCGCTCTGAGCTGGTTGTAGAGTGGTCCGTTATGGTTGTAAAGTGGCTCGTTCTGGTTGTAAAGTGGTCCGTTCTGGTTGTAAAGTGGGCCGTTCTGGTTGCAGAGTGGACGTTCTCGATGAAAATCCATAGTTTCCAATCCTATGGTGGTTGTAAAGTAACCCATATGGTTGCAAAGTGGTTGTTCTGATTGTAAAGAGACCGAATCCCGGGCATGACAGCGCGAACCGTGATGAGTCATATCTTCTGGGCAACTGGATCTATATCGACGTTAACGATTGCGAGTATATGTATGTATATGTATGTATGTATGTATATATATATATAGATCGAAAACACTACGCGCGCGATCGGACAGTCCGATAACCATGGCAATCGCATTTTGGATGTTGCATATTATGATGTTCCAGGTTTCTTCATTAAGTTTTCGTGTGGCATGATATCGTTGCGTATCTCTTGGCATTCATGCTCTTTGCTGTTCCGAGTTTCGTATGGCAGCGTTTCGTCGCATAATGTTCAGCACTATGGGCGGCAACGCACCCTGGCAGGTCGCCCGCCACTAACGCGTGCCATTCTCGGCGACATTCAAGGCATGAGCGCGCCCAGGCAGGTCGCCAGTCGCAAATAGCATCGCACTACGCATCTCGTTGTCATTTCATGGGGCGTCGGAATAGAGTACGGCATATGCGGAGCAGGATCCCTGTGGTTGTTCATGAGGTAGCGCTGCCCTTTCTCGATTTCTTGGATCTAAATCGCATGCCGTGGAAGCCTGGAGTGCCTCGCGCATGGCGTTATAGTCAGAGTGAGCGGCCATTCGTTGTCCCTGGGTGCGTGGCTGAATAGGGGACTCGTGGTGAGAACTATGTTTGTTGCGCTGTTGTTGTTGCCGTTGTTTGTTGTCGCCGTCCCACCCGCGACCCGCCCGCGACCCGCCCCGCGACCCACCCCGCGACCCGCCCCGCGACCTACCCGCGACCCGCCCCGCGACCCACCCGCGACCCACCCCGCGACCCGTCCGCGACCCATCCGCGACCCGCCCGCGACCCGCCCCGCGACCCGCCCGCGACCCGCCCTGCGGCCCGTTCGCAACCCACCCGCGACCCACCCCGCGACGCACCCTCAAGGGGGGGCGGGGGGGGATACCCGGACCCGACATTTGACGTTTGCTCAACGGCCTTGGGCGTTTACTAAACAGCCCTGCCTTGATCGATTCATTCCTTGTGTGCGTTTACAGAACGGCTCCTCTTGTCGGGGCGATTTTGATGGGGTTGATTGTCTGCCCTCTACACCCGCGACCCACCTGCGACCCAATAGCTACCCGCCCGCGAACCGCCCGCGACCCATTTCCGACCTACCCGCGACACACCCGCGACCTACCCGCATTGGTGAAACGAAAAAATCGGCGCCCGCGGCGGGCTCGTTGCACAATGTGCGGAATTTTGGCGCCTGCGGCGAGCTTCTCCGCAGTCTCGCAAAGTGCCGGCGCCCCCACCGCCCCCTCGCTCTTACCCGCATCTGCGGGCTACTGCCTATTATTTTTCTTTGATCACGTATTACTTATTCGATCAGTTGCCGCCGGCAACTTTGACCGCAAGTGCCATTTTGATGTTGGGCCTGGGGCGACCCTTGAATGGGTCTGCTTTTAGCCTGGCTTGATCCGTTGCCGTCGCACTTTTGATCGCAATGCTTTTGAACTCTGAGCTTTTGGTTGAAATGCGCCCACATGATTCGAGTTCTTCTGCATGCGATGTATTGCACGCTGGTGGAAACACCCGCGTCTGCATCTGCGACGCGGCATCTTTTTCCATTTCCCCCATCCACGGTTCCCTCAATCTCGTCGCCCGCGGGGGGTCGCCCAGGAGTGCCGAAGCGTTTTGGGGGGCTCACCCTGGGCCCGCGAAAGGCGGGTCGACCCCCCCAAGGTCCATGCGCGACGTGTCTGGCCACATTCTTCCTTTCCTAGCCGTTGGAGGCGGCAAGGGATGGGCGGGTGCGTCGAGTGGACCTCGCACCTCTCGCCCCGAGCCCCGCCCCCCCCGCGGGCCCGAGGCCCTCGTGGAGCAGGCGGGCAGGCGGGATTCGGGGCGGGGGGTGCGCGCGCGTGAAGTCCGCTCGCATCACCTTTCTATACATCTTCCCCGCTACCGTTTCGGTTCAGTTACTGGAACAGTCCTGCGTGACAGGGCGAGCGCCGCGCGCCCGCAGCGCGTGGGAAAACAAACCGACACCCCTCTCCCTAACCTTCTTCTGTCACGGACGCTTCAGTTGGTTCGACTCTTCGGTCGTTAACCTACACTCACATTCTCTGGCCCGCGCATAAATATTCCTTGCGCCTCGTCTGCGAAAGTTGAAAGGCGCTTGGGCGCAGACCCGAATGGCTTTTACAGTGCGGGAGGCTTCTGGGGACCCAGGGATTAGTGGTAATTCGCTCGCACGGCATTCGTAATAGCACGGCCTAGAATGCGATTTCGAGCGGACTGGGGCCCTTCGGCGTTTCCACCGCGTAGTATCAGAGCATGGCCTTGCCAGTCTTGCCAGTCTTGCCCGCGCCCCGCATTGAAGCCGAGGAAAGACGGGGGGGGCGGGGGGGGATCCGCGCGCGGACAGGAAAGAAGGTTCTGAACGTTTGGAAGATCGCCCGACGCGAGATCGCGATGCAAGTTTGACGGCTACGATGGCATCTGAACTGGAGTAAGCACGCCGTTGGAAACACTCGCGCCCTCGGCTCTCTGTTCGGCAAGGCCGACTTCGAGCGAGGAGTCGCCCGTGTAAAGAGCATATCCGTTGTTCTCGAGGCGCGCGCCTCCCTGGTCCAAGCGCGCCCAGCATTGCATTGCTTTCAAGGTGCAGCCGCTCGGATGGAATCCGATATGCTGGCCCATCCTGCTGAAAAGCCCCCGGGGCCCCGCAGGCGGCCAGACAATTCAGCTAATTTGATTTTTCCGAGCTGCGAGCGCGCGAGCTCCACGCGGCTGCCCCTCCCCCCGAGCGCGCCCCAGCGGCTGCAGGGCGCTGAAGAAGCACCTGCTCGCCCGGGGAAGTGCGGATGGCGGGGCAGAGAAAACGCGCGCGCAGTTTTTTTTCTTTAAACAAAAAATATGACGAGGCGCGATCATCTCGAACGGATTCGACATCGGCGTGGCGTCGGAAATCTAGGGCGCCTCTATTCGCCGACCGACATACGGACATTTTACGCGCGTTCCTGCGCCTCCGGGATGATCGCGGGCGGGCATCATAATCAGTCGGTCGCGAAGGAATGCCGCAGAAACCGAGGCTCCATGGAAGTCCGCGAAGCTCCAGCGCCATCGAGTCGACCGCGTCCTGTTCGCGAGTTCGCGGGGGCTGACTTCGGCGCTCTGTCCCAGCGCCTTCAAGAGCGCCCATTGAAGACAGACAGACTCGACCAAGAAGTCGGGCGCGCCCGACGTAGAGATGCCGAACTGGATGAAACAGTTGCAGGAGCGCCCGCTCCCGGCAGGGCCGCCTGCCTCCAAGCAGACTCGCGCAGGCGGGCGCAAGTCCGAGGGCGAAGACTTGCTGCTCTACGCGTTGGCTCGAGCGGCGTTGGCCGACTCGTGCCATCGCGGAGGTGCTCGGCGCAGTCTTCGCGACTTACGAGATTTCCGACGCGGTCGACGGCATGCCGGCGTCTCTCAGAGAGGCGGGAGAGAAACACGACGCGCGGGGCAAGAGGTGGAAGGGGAAGCAGCCCCAGAGGCATATCCTCGATTGGAGCCCGAGGGGCCCTCAGCGCGCGCAGATCTTCCCAGCGGGCGCCCCGCAAGCCGCGCGCGAGGCGCCGGTTCGACGGAGAGCCACGCAAGACTTCGAAGGAGTTCTGGGGCGAGGCCGCGCGCAAGAGCACGCCCTGGTCGCAGTCCGAGCCGGCGCTTTATCTCCGTTGGCGGCCGAACAAGGGCGAGAAGGGCGACGGCGAGCAGGGGGGCAGGTCGCGCGGGGGCCGCGGGCCCGCCCCGCCAGAACTCGCAGGCGGTCTGCCGGCGCAGCTCGACGACCACGATCGCCTTCAAGGTCATTCGCGAGACAGGGGCCGCTCCCAGAGGCCCAGAGGCGCGTTCTGGCGCAGCAAACTCGGCAATTTAAATTAGCAGCGCGGCGGCCGCAGGAAGCGCCTCTGAGCGCGCGGCGGGGGGAGGGGCGGAAGCGGGGTTGGGCGGGGGGAATCGAGTAGATTGCGCGCTCGGTCTCCGACGAGAGGCGAGAACGCCTGGTCAACTAGCGCGAGGTAACGAGATCTTTTGAGGAGCAGGGGGGGCCCTGGGGCACGGATCCCCGGAGAGGGGGGGGCCCTCTTGTCCCCGCCGTCGCCCCCCCCCCCCCCCCTCGCACCTCGAGAGGGGGCGAGCGGGGTTCGCGCCTCGACCCCTCTGAAGGCGCCCTCCGGGAATGCGTGCCCGCGGCGCGGGCTGCCCTGATGGGGCGGCGCGCCCATTGGGCGAGCGCGCAGGGCCCGCGCCCAAAGTCGACTGGCGTTCAAAAGAATTGCCCTCCAGAGACCGCGAAATCGTCGTTTTGCGCCGGGGCTCCATGGGCCTTTGCTCGGTTGTTCCTCCGCCACCGCCGCCGCCACCCCACCCCCCTCCACTCTGGCGAGGGATCGAAGCCCCGCGGCCTGCGAGCCCCGTCGCTGACGGCGTTCCAGGCAGTGCTTTCCAGGTTGTCCCAGAGGCCCCCATCCAGGCGCGCTGGTCCTTCTTGTCGGGGACCTCTGGGGCCGCGGCGGGATCGCGGCGCGAGGAGGGGGGGGGGGGGGGGGCGGGGGCGCGGGCGGCGCGGGAAGAAGGGGGGGGGGGTGCGAGGAGGGGGCGAAGTAGGAGGGGCTGGGAGGCAGCGGGGGAGGTCGGATATGGGGCAGGGGAGCGAAGGGGGGGGGGGGGGCGACGAGGAGGATGGGATGGGGGGGGGCGAGGGCGAGGACGAGGAGGGGGGGGAAGGAGGAGGAGGGCGAGGAGCTGGAGGAGGAGGAAGAGAAAGAGGAAGAACAGGAGAGAAAAAAGGAGTCTGCGGAGACCCATCGGGGTCGAGGGCGCGCGCGAGATTTCCGCGTTGAGTTCGCGCGTGCGTCTATGGAATGCTCTGCGTGCTCTGTCGCATCCTCCTCTGTCTCCTCCTCCTCCTCCCCCTCGTTCCCCCCCTGCCCGCCCCCCCCCCGCCTCCTCCTCGCCCGCCTTCCGCGGCCGTTTTGGCCCGAGGCCAAGATGGCTTCCTCTTCGCTGCCTCCACGGGCATAGCCCCCGCAGGCCTCGGCTTTCCGCGCGCTGCCACCTTCGGGGGCTTGCAGCGGCCCAAGCGCCCCCCTGCTCATCGCGCTGCCCTGGCAGGCGGCCGCCCATGTCATCCATATTGTGTCGTCGTCGCGCGGTGGTTCCGCACTCCCGCTGGCGGCTGGCACTCTGTTCAGCGCGACGTGCCCAGCGCTTCCGACGAGGGCCGAAGCGCGGGCCGCAGCCGACAGCGCCGTCGGAGAGGAGGCGAATATCGTCGTCGCGCCACCGCCGCCGCAGACACCCTCGCGCTTATGGCATCAGGTGCTGCAAGACAAAGGGCCGCCAGGTCGGGGCGCTCATCGGCCAGACCAGACCCCCCCTGCCTACCTGGTGGACAGCGGCAAGATCCGATCCAGGAGTCCGACCCGCGGCGACCTCGTGGCCCACTCCAACTCGACGCCGAGCAGCAGCGCGCCCTGGAGAGGGACCTGGAGGCGTTTCCCACCTTCGCATCGCAAGCAGACGGCCTTGCTCAACAAGCTGATCACGTGCCTGCCAACCCCGCCGGTGGCCTTCCCACGCCAGTTGACGACCGCCCCCCCGTTCGGCCACTTGGGCTTCCCGCGAACCCCGACCGCGCACTTCGAGATCTCACGCAGCGCCAGACGTCCCAGGCAGTGGACGCATTCCAGCAGCAGGCAGACGCCCTCCTGGACCAGCCCCGCGAGCTTTTTCGCCAACTCCTTCAACGGCAAGCACTGCAGACTGAGCGCAGGCGGACTCTCTCCAAGACCAGGTGGGGAACGCCAAGCGCGAACCAGACCGTCAAGCAGCTGAACAAGCGAATCTGTGGGCGGAGATTGACAGGATGCGCGATGCCTTCACGCTCGCGGGGGCCCAGCGCCCCATCGCAGACCTCTCCAGACTCTCCGAGCGGGGCCGCTCGCCCGACCCGCC
Source organism: Prorocentrum cordatum (assembly GCA_963575745.1). Lineage (NCBI taxonomy): Eukaryota > Dinophyceae > Prorocentrales > Prorocentraceae > Prorocentrum > Prorocentrum cordatum. The sequence goes on from CAUYUJ010018046.1 coordinate 148,683, forward strand.
CCTATTCTCCATCGGCGCCCAGCGGATCATGCCCCCCAACGTCGTCTTCAACGACCTCCACGCGCGGATCGCAGACGCTGGCCTCCAGCCCGACCACGTTGAGGTACATGGCGACGTTCCTGCCGGGCGCTTCGCCCCGCAGGTCAAAGGCGCGAGGGAGGTGGCCATCCCGCGACCCGTCGCCCTTCAGCGTGCTCTCCGCGACGCTGCTGGCATACGGCGGCGCTCCTACTCCAAGGGCACCAGCGGGCAGCGGCTCGACGTTTTCACCGCCGCCGACAAATTCTCCAAGCAGATCCGCACTGAGACCCAGCGCAAGAAGCTTCAGCAGCTCCTCGCCCAGCGCCCCCCGCAGCTGCGCTGGAAGGCACTCCGCGCGAAGGGCGAGATTCTCTGCGACGCGGTCGCGCTGGCGCGCTCCAACTCAAAGGGCCGGGCCGACCCCGCCATCCTCGAATGGAACAAGCGCGCACTGGCGAACCCTGGGCTCAACGGCCTTGACCGCGGGGACATCCTCGCAGCCTCCCAGGCCCTCCTCGCGGACGCAGAGACTGCAACGCGGTGTTCCAAGCCGTCCGTGGGCCCCGTGGCGCGAGGTTGACTCTTCCATGCCGTCCTCATTCGTCGGCTGGAATGCCCGGGCACCCATGCGCACCAGGCCCCGCTGGCGGCGCCGCAAGCAAGCGGCTCTCATCAAGTACATGCGCAGCAAGCACGTCATCCTGCTTCTGGAGGTTCACGGCGCCGAGGTGCTCTTCCGCACCTGGCTGGGCACGCAGCCGCGCCCGCGCAAGCTCTTCCTCTCCGAGTTCGCGGCAGACCCCGCGCCCGAGGCGCCCGCCTCGACTGGCGACGTTGCTATTCTCATCCCCTGGTTCACGCCAACGCATCTGGAGCGCCTCCGCCCTGACCAGCTCCCAGACTTCTAACATGTCCCGCTGGTGCATGGGCGCATCCAGCGGCTGTTCATGAGCAGTGCGGGCACAGGCCGCTACCTCGCCATTATGGGCATCCGCAGCCATGAACACCAAGCGCGCGACCGTGACAGGGCCCGCACAGCTTGGCATGCGCTCCGCGATTGGGCGGCTCACGACTACACCGCGCACACCGCCCTGGCCATGGGTGACCTCAACACCGCCAGCCGTTCGCCGCGCTGCTTCAACCAGCCCCGCGCGATGCGCGCGCGCCTCCAGCTGGGCAACAGCAACCGCCAGCAGCAGCCTTTCTGGAAGGCCCTTTTCGATTCCATGTTGGAGGTCGAGGCCGAGCCCCCCGCGCGCTTCAACAAGGCAGACTACGCTGCCTCATCCACCGACCGTGCGTTCATCAGCCCCCCCCCCCCCCCCGACGCAGGAGCTCTCGATGGCTGCCCACGTTCTGCGCGACGCCGCCACTCTCTCTGACAAGCGCCTCAGCGACCACGCCGCCATCTCCTTCTCGATCGGCGCCAATCCACGCACTCCACCCGCCGAGCAAGCCACTCCTCCACCCGCGACCCCAAATTCGCCGCATCTTTGCAGAACATCATCGACGCTGCGGGCACGCAGCGCCCCCCCATCGAGCCCCGCTGGCGTCCGCACATCACGACATGTCCGAAGCTGCCCGCATGGTTCGGGACGACCGGGCCCGCCTCAGCTCGGGGGGCCTCACCAAGCCAGGCTTCTTGGGCGACGGGGCCACCGCCGCGCGTTCGATCTCGCGGGCGATATGGCGCCAAGACGTTGAATTGGCACGACGCCTTCACGCGACTATACGTAGTTGGGGAAGCGTTCCCTCGACATCGACTCCCCGATTCTGAGCTCACCGATGACGCTCAGTTCGCAAACCTCTCGCCCGGCCTGCACCGCGACTTCGAGGCTCGCCAGCGCACTCTGGCGCAACGGGCAGCGAGGCCCCCACGGAGCCACCCAGGGGCCCTGCCTCTTGAGAAGCTCCAGAGGGCGTTGCGGCCCCCCCCCCCCCGAAGCGCGCCCCCCCTGAGCCCCCTGGAAGCGCCGCCTCGCCCTTCAAGGGATCAAGACCACGGGTCAGATGGCCCTGCTGCCGCCACCGCCACCAGAGAAAGCGGAAGAATGGCCGACGCCCCGCGCAACCATTGGCGCCCCGAGTTCTCCCGCAAGTCCGTCGGCCCCGACGCCGCCCACGCGCGCGTCGACATTCACGTGCCGCATGGGGAAAGGCTGGACATCCCCCCGCCATCCACGCACCAGCTGCGGACCTTCCTGAAGCGGACCTCCCCCTCAGCGCCTGGCCCAGATAGATTGCCGCGCAAACCCATGGATCGCCCGCTACCACTCGCTCTCCATCCTGGAGGGCCTGGCCCTCCACCCCAGCGCGGGGCACTAGATCCCCCATGACTGGAACGACTCAGACTTTGCGTTTCTCCCGAAGGGCGACAACCTCCTGGGCGAGCTCGCGACTGGCCGCCTACCCGAAGACACCCGCCTTCTCTCGCTGAAGAACACGGACATCAAGGCCATCGCAGGCGCCGCGTATCACTTCATCAAGCTGTTCGGCGTCGACCGGGCCCACAAGGCGCAGCAGGGTTTCGTCGTGGGCAGGAAATTCACGCAGCACATCGCGCGACTGGTCGCTGCAATGCGTCGCGTTGGCCTCTTGGCGCATGCCTCGGAGCGCCGCCCCATCTTCGCCTGCTTCGACTTCGCAGCGACGCCCCCGCCCCTCGGCAGAACGCGGCTCTTCAGAGCGCCGCGCCGCTTCGGGCTGCCGACGGGCTACGCGCGCCTGTTCGAGGCCATGCGCCACGCGCCCACTTCCTCGGTCAAGGTCGACGGCGCGCGCCGCCCCACGTTCGCGATCGGGTCGGGGTTTCCCCAGGGCTGCCCTGCGAGCGGGTCCGCCTGGGCGATCGCCATGAACCTTCTGATTGGCCGCGTCGCTGCCATCATCGAGCTGGACAACGCGGATGCTACCTCGCAGAACTACTTGGGCGCGTGCGCGGACGACTAGGGCATCGTGTGCGAATCCACCGGGGTGATCGGCAAAGTGACGGAGGCCTTTGATGCTGCCGCTAGCCTCGCACTCCTCCCACTCGAGCCTCGCGTGTGTGTTGCCGTCCCACTTTGGGCGGCAGCGTCGCCTGCCGCCATTGCCCATGCCCAGGACCTGCTCTCCGCGGTTGCGCCCTCCTGGCGTGCGTGTTCGATCGAGGGGCGCGCCACATGTTGCGGGGTCTTCCTTGGCCCGTCGGCCCGCCTGGCTGGCCACTGGCGCGCCCCCGGGCAGAAATGATGGCAGCGTGCGCGCTCGGTCCAGCATGTGCTTCTGCAAGCGATGCCACGGCTTGTCTCTATAACGCGCTTGTTTTGCCTACGCTAAGCTATGTGGGCAAGTTTTTTGTTGGTTTCCAGTCCCCGCGCCCATCGTTCGCCGTGAGCGTTGGATTTTCCGCAACGCTGGTCTTTCGCGATGGCAGATTGGTCGCCGCCTCCGGTACTTCGCTCGATTCAGGCCCCCCCCCCCTCCGCTCGCACCAGCGACAATGCAAGCCGCTCACCGCGCAGAGCGCGCGGACAAGGCTTTGGCGTTGGAAGCCCAGCCGCCGCGCCGCCACCACTTTCAGAGACCCTTTTAGGGCTTCCTTCCGCAGGTCCGCATTCGCCTCGCCTATCGCAGTCACCCTCGCGAGGCGGATAGGCGCGCGGGGCTTACACATCGAACCCGAGCTGCTTTCCGAGCGATGGGGGTCTCTCACCAAACCGCCGCCCGCATGCGCGCGCTCGCGCCGCGCAGCTGCGCGTTCGGCTGCGGCGAGCAGCCAGATTCATTCCCCAACTACCTCTCCTGTCCTCGCCTCTGGAGCCTCCTCTGGCCCCCATATTCCTCCACCCATCATCAGCGCGCTGACGAGCTGGGGGCTGGGCACCGCAGCAGTCGACCCGCCTGCGCCGAGCGACGTGCCGCCCCAGGCCGCCATCCGACGCGCAGCCCTCGCGCACCACCATTTTAACAAATACAGAACGGCCACGGCCAGCCAGCCAAACACGCTGCTGGTTGCTGCCCGTGCCCCCCTCGTGCGATGGCCGAACTTTCCGTTAAGCCCGCTGAGGCCCAGGATGCGCGCTCGCCTCAGGCTGCCCGCGCTCTTCCTCGTCCGACTCTTCCCCCTCCTCCCCCTCCTCCTCCTCCTCCTCCTTTTCCTCCTCCTCCTCCTCCTCCCCCTCCTCCTCCTCCTCCTTCTCCTACTCCTATCAAGTAATATTGGGGCTCGAGCTTTACAGCTGACGAGCTCCAGTCTCTGTGCCGCCACGGGGCACTTGGGGGACTAGGCTAAGCACAATCAGCCCCATCCATTTGTGCTTCAGCCTCGACTAGTTTTCAAGTTGCAGCCATGACTGGCGCGGGCAAGGCAGCCCCTCGCCGTGCATGGGCGAAGTGTCAGAATTGCCAGCACTGCGAGTACAATGACATCCTCGCCAGCAAGCACAACCTTTGTTGCCCTGGGTGTCGCCAGAAGGTTGGCTTGTACGAGAAGCCGAGCTCCTCGCGTCGGAAGTCTGTCCAGTTCGAGGACGAGGATGGCGAGGAGCTGCAGCGCCCACGTGGCATCCTGCGTTCTCCGAGCCCTGGCCGTGGAGGCAAGGGCAGGCGCAAGGGCGATGGCAAGGCCTCCGCCACCGCCGACTTGCTCAAGCAAGCCTTGGGGGGTCCACTGCTGACCCTGTGCCCCAGGCCAACTTGAAGCAGCAGGTCGAGCGGCTCGAGGCGGAGGCGGCCGCCGCCAAGGGCACCACCCCAGTGGAAGCCTTGCGGCGGGCCGACGGCGCCTGGAAGGACGCCGACACCGCCGCGGCCAGCAGGTGGCGCACGTGCTGAAGCTCCGCCGGCAGCTGGAGCTGGCCGAGGCCAAGGAGGTCAAGGCTGCCGTCGAGGTCGCGCAGGCGCTCAAGGCGCGGACGGCCGCGGCGCAGGCGCTGGCTTGCGCCGAGGGCGTCGCCGCGCAGCAGGCCGCGACCAAGGGCGCAGCCGAGGCCAAGATCTTCGAGGTCTCCTACGACAAGAGTTTCTTCGCGAATATAGATACCATGGGGTGCGAGGAGCACGAGAAAGCAGTGCTCCGCCAGCTTCGCGCGAGTCTGGAGGCGACGGCGTCGGACCTAGAGAGCAAGGAGGCCGAGGTCAATGCGTGGTTGGCTCAGGCTCAGAAGCTGAGGTCCGAGATCGAGGATCGGGCTGCCAAGAAGAGGAAGAATGCGGAAGGCCAGGGCGTTGCCACAGGCTCTGGTGCTGAGCCGCCTGGGGAGAGCGCCGCGCGTGGAGCGCAGGGTGCCGAGGGCGCCCCTGCCGCGCAGACGGCCCCCCCAGCTGGCGCCGCTGAGGCCGCCGACGCCGAGGCTGAGGCTGTGAAGGCCGAGGCCCAGAGGCTCTCTGCGGCGAAGTTCCAGGCCATGGCCGACCAGAAGGGCAAGAGCAACGGCAGGGGCGTCGGCGCACCCCCTCAGCCGCAGTCGCAGGCCGCGGATGACAAGAAGCAGGGCGAGTGACTAGGTGTGGATCCTAGTCTTGAGTCGGCCGCGGAGCCGACAGAGGGAGGCTGCACGGTCAAGATATCCCACGGGAATGTCACTTGCATAGGGGAGAAGGCATGGTCGTGGTTGGTTGGGCAGCCACACGACTTCTTCAGTACCGTTGAGGCTCGCATCCACGATAAGCAGTCTCTTAAGAAGTATGATGGCAAAGCTCGGGGGAAAAGGGCTTCGTCTTCACGCCAATCCAGCTAGGCGCACACAGAAAGTTGTCACGGACGCCCAGGTCGAGTTCGCGAGCGAGGGCGGCGAGTGGTTCATGTCCAAGGGCCACCTCCAGGTCGCCAGGCTCGGCGCTTCCAAGGTAGCGGCTTCCAAGTTGCAGGCGCCCAACCACCCCTCCTCGCTCGACGGGTTCGTGGCGGTGACGGCGCACTTTTCAGGTTTCTCCATGGTCATCGCGTCCTTCTACGCGCACAGCGGGGTGGGGGTGAGAGGCCTGAACGCTGGTAGCTACCAGCGCCTAGCAGGCCTTTTGTGGTCGCTCCAGTTGCCGTGGATAGTGCTCGGCGATTTCAACATCTCGCCTCAAAATTTTGTTCGGTCAGGCATCCCAGATAGAGTGCGCGGCACTGTGATAACCGCTGGCGATACAGCAACTTGTAATCTTGGCACGGGCACGGTCATTGATTATGTATTGTGCAGTAAATCAGCGGTCCCTTTTGTCGTCTCTGTCACTCCTGTCCTCGCTGTTCCCTGGAAGCCTCACATAGGCCTCGAGGTCACCCTTCGTAGTTCAGGTGAGCAACTCACCACTAGGATCCTAGAGGTGCCAGGACGTTTGCCACAGGTCCCGCGCCCCACCTCTGAGCCGACAGTAGGTTCGAACTCCAGTCTTGCTAAGATCGAGCGCCAAGTCCAGCATCATACTGCAGTTGACAAGCGCGCCCAGAAATTTGCATCCTTGTTTGGCGATTGTGGTCCTCATGGCGATTGTGGTCCTCAATCGTCTTGCGCGCACTCTGAGGGGGGGGGAGTCTGGGGACCAAGACACCGCCCACTTAGAGCCTAGGGAGCACGTTGCTGAGTTAGATTATTCAGAATGGCCTGAGGAGGAGGAGGACCCGTGGGCTGAAGAGTCCAGTTTTGTCCACAGGAACCCTCTAGGCCCTTTAGGCACCCCAAGTTTTGGGAATTCGTCGAGCTCTGAACTTGTCAAGTCTGGGGCCTGGGGGTCTGGGGGAGATCCGTCTGGGGTAGTCGAGGGCGTGGGGGTGGTGCTGCCGAACTCGGCCGCTGCTCCGACCTTTGGCTCATCTCAGGCGCAGACCCTGGATTCCCAGCGTGTTGGAGACCTGCCCTCGGACCCTGACGTGGAAGTTTCTGGAGGAGCCCCGGCTTATGCAATACCTCCAGAACTGTGGGAGCGGTGTCGGAGAGAAGTCGGGTTTACACCTGGCTCGTTCTCGCTTCAGTCCCTTGCTCCTGCTCTGCGTCAGTCCGTAGCAGTTCGGCTCAAGCCAGATCTTGTTTCCACTGTTTCAGGCCTCTACGCCTCCTGGGTGTCTGCTGTCGAATCCAGCATCTCTACGCACCATGGAGTTGCGATTCCATCAGGCCCGCGTCGAGCAGAGGGGCCGCGTTTCAAGGTGACCACCGTCAGGATGCCTGGCAAAGCGCGAGTTGCGGCGCTTCGAGACCAGGTCAGTGCATGGTGGACGCAATTACACTCACTTCTTTCAGGGCTACACCTGCATCGAGACAAGCGTAACGGACCACGACAGGTTGCTCAATATACGGCTGCCTGTGTACGACATCTGGACACGCGGCCAGATGAAGCACGGCGAGTTCTGCTAGCTGAGCGTGAACCACCGTGGGAGGAATGGGCTCGGGTCATTCGCGCTGCAGGCGAAGTGACCGCCAAGGAGCTGGATCAGTGCGTCTTCCTGTCCAAGCGCGTCATGGGCAGAGCGCAGCGGCGTGCAGTCCAGGAGTCCATGCGCGATTTCAGAGATTTCATGGGCACAGCTGAGTCTGTAGGCACGCTGCATCGTTCCTTGGACCCACAGAATCTTCCGGCACAAGAGCTGGAACACGAGGGGGAGGTACTCTATCACCCCAAGGACATTATCGACGTCAAAGCTCGAGGCTGGCACGATCTGTGGGCACCTCATCAGATGGACGAGGAACTTGTGCAGCATACTTTTCAGCAGGTACGAGAGGCAGCTCAGGACGATGTGCTGCCGCCCATCTCGGTTGAGGACATCAGGGCAGCCTTGCGGCAGATGCGCCCCCGAGCGGGGCTTGGCGTCGACATGCTCTCCCCTGGGGACTACGAGCGTCTACCTGATTCGGCTCTTGCCGAGTTGGCGCTGCTGTTCGAGGCCTGCGAGTACCACCTCGTCTGGCCCGCCCAGGTCCTCCTGATCGCTGGGCGCATGCTGCCCAAGAAGAGCACGGGCGACCGCATCATCGGGCTCGTCTCAATGATAGGCAGATTATGGAGTTTGATCCGTGAGCCGTTGGGACGCCAGTGGAGCAGCGACACGGAGGCGTCCTGGGACGCTGCAGTGCGAGGGAACTCCAGTTTGAGGGAAGCATTTGTGAGGGCCCTCCATCAGGAAGTGCCACATCATCTGGGCATTGCTGTCGGAGAGGGCCTTGTTGACATTAAGTCGTTCTACGACTCCATTGAGTGGCCAGGGCTGGTGTTGTGCTCCCTCAACCTGCCCTTCCCACCGACGATCCTCTACCTCGAACTGCTGCAGTGCGCGGCAGCGCGCACGGTGAGCCAGCTCGGGGCCACATCGCGGGCTTTCCAGCCGACGCGAAGTGTGGTCCAGGGCCTGCGCTCAGGCGCGAGGTTCGGCAAGGCCATGACCCACTACGTGCTGTCAGCCATTGCAGTCGCTCACCCCAGGGTGAGCCATCGGATCTGGATCGATGGTCTTTCACAAGGGACAAGCGGGTCGAGGTCCGCAGTTAGGAGGCAGCTCGCGTCGTGCACCATCGAGACCTGTCAAGAGCTACAGGCCAAGCAGCTCGCTGTCTCCCCGAAGTCCGTTGTCATTTGGCCACACTTTCAGGACGCCAAGTGGATCGCTGCACGGGTCAAGAGGGCAGGGCTTACTATCCATCCCAAGCCTCAGGCAGCGTACCTGGGCGCCGACGTCGCTGGTGGGAGCAGAGATGGGCGCTCGACCCGAGTCGTCCGCGAGGCCAAGCACAAGCGCATGAATGCCAAGGTGCGACGCTTCGCGTGGACGGCCAAGAAGTATCAAACGCGCGGGCGCCTTGAACGACAGGGCGCCCAAGCTGCTGGAGTGTATGGACACCAAGTCTACGGCACTTTCGGCAGCAAGATGACGGATATCCGACGACGATTGGGTTTCTCTCTGGCGGCCCCCACGAGGGGACGATGTCTGACCAGCCTGCTCGCCCTGCGAGCTGGCGATGCAGACCCCGCCATCCAGATGCCCGCGGCCTGCTTGGACCAGTGGCTCACTACATGGCGTGACCGACCCGAGCTCAGACCTGGAGTACGACAAGCATGGCGCCAAGTTGTGCAGCACCTTCGGTCTATCCCAGAAGGCCAGCGCCCCCGCCATGTGCGGGGGCCTCTCACAGCGGTGGTGCTACACCTTCTGGAGGCAGGCTGGGGCGTGGATGAGCCTACGGCCTGGACCACACCACCGCCCCATGAGGCAGCGGGCGACGACTGGAGGTTCGACGATACCATGTACACGGGCGACAAGGCCCTTGACTCGCACAGTGCCTTCCTTGAGGACTTCCGCGCCTCGCTCAGGCACCAGCTGTGGGTCAAGGCCAGCCACCATTTTTGTGGAGCAGGCCTCGAGCGTGGAGTAGATGTTGCCTCGTACCGCGTGCTTTTGCAGCAACTGGCAGCTGTCCCTGAGCATGGGCACCGTCTGTCAGAGACCATGCTAGCTTGTGCCACGGGAGCTTATTGGCCGATGCAGCGGCGCAAAGATGAGATTGTTAGGTTCGACGGCAACGTGTTGTGCCCACGATGCGGCAAGGAGCCATAGACGGCCAAGCACCGCATCTGGCTTTGCGAGTGCAACCAAGGGACGGCTGCATACGATGATTCGCAGGATCTGCCACCGCAGGCTCTAGCGCAGATGGACATGGATGAGGGGTTCTGGCCCAGGGGCATGCTTCCCGCGGCCTGGACAGCAGTGCCCCCGCCACAGGCTGTCGAATGCGGGACCCCTGAGGGAGTCAATGCAGTCGCTGCAGGGTGCCGGGGTGAAGGCTCCATCAGCAGCCCTCTCCTCATCAGTGGCGACGCAAGCGGGGGGCCCGACAGTCGCAGCAACTTGTTTTGCCGCGTCGGAGTAGCCGTGGCCTTTTTGCCTCGCTTGAGCCCTGCGTTGAGCTAATCGGCACGGTGCGTGGCCCCCTGTGTGGCCCTCGCCAAGTCGTGGCGAGGGGGGAGCTTCGGGCCTTAGTGCTCGCGGTCTGGCTCACCAGAGGTTTCATTTTGTTCATGTCAGGCTGCGAGCCAGTAGTCAAAGGCTGGTTTGCGGGCCACTATGATCGGCCCCAAGGCGACGATAAGGATTTGCGGGCGCAGCTAGGCCAGCTTCCCAAAGAGCGAGCAGGCGGAGCGGCGTCGATCACTGTTGATTTTACCCACTCCCACCTCGCAGCCCAAGATATTGTGAGGGGTGTGGCGCCGATATGGAAGGTCACTAGCAATGCTGTGGTAGACGAGGTTGCTGGCCTCGCGGCAAAGGAGGCGCGGGCCCCGCAGGAAATGCGACCAACTGTTCTTTTACACGAGCGCAGGGCCCGACTTGTGCGCATGCGGATTTTGCGGGCCACCTTGGGCGCCTGCGACGCCGAAGCGGAAAACAGAGTTGAGCCTCGTGGGAAAAAGGTCGCCCTTGCCTTTTCGCCCCCCTCTGCTGCTTCTCTCTCCCTCTTCTCCACCGACCACTGCCTTGATGAGACAGGGCGCAGGTGTACTCGACGCGGGGGTTCGGCCGCAAAGGCGCGGACCACTCTCTGGCGTCAGTCACCTTGTTTCGAGCCCCTGAACTATAACGGAGTGAGTTTCAACAAACCCCCCCGAGCCCTGTTGCATATTGCGGGGGGCTTTGTTGACACCTCTCATCGGATGCAGTGGCACAGCGGATTGAATTTGTGGTATTGTGGCAGATGTGGATGCTATGGGCATCACTTGCTGGACGGGCTTGGCCGTCCTTGTCAGCGTCCCACTGCTAACAGGCTTGAATACCTTTCCAGGATCTCTCGTGGGCTCTGGCCACAGGTTCTGATCACGACGGAGAATGCCACCCGACGCGGAGGAGCGTCTCGAGGGTAGGCCCTTTGTCGCATTGCATGTAGCACGTCTTTATTGCCATTGCTTGCTATCCTGACTTTGTCATGTATCCAGTTCCAGTTCCAGCTCCTTCTCCTACTCCTTCTCCTACTCCTAATCCTACCCCTCTCCTCCTTCATATTGGTTCGCCCCCCCCCCAACCCAACATTTTGGAGGGACCGTTTTTTTTGTGGTGGGGGAGGGGGTGGCCACGCAGCATCCGCCTTTGACCTGCCCCTTCTGCGAGTTGACAGGGGGAGGAGGGCATCAGAGGAGGCGGACACAGGGCCTCCTCGTATTCTTCCTCTCCCCGCCCATCCTTTTGTCTGCCCCCCCCCCCCATCAAAAAAAAAAAAAGCAATTGCCCCCATCAAAAAGAAACAAAAACAAACACACACACACCCACACACACACACACCTGGCGGATCCAGCGGCAGCGAGAGGGAGAGCGAGAGAGAGAGAGAGCGAGGGAGAGAGAGAGAGAGAGAGAGAGATAAAGAAATAGAGCACCATCACGTTCGTCCTCGGGCTTCCGTGCTTGCGTCGTGTTGTGTGTATGCAATTGCACGTGCGTTTCTGTGTGTCCCGCCCCTGTTATGCGCGCGAAAACGTAGGGATAGAGGCAGCGAGGGAACGAATAACACGCGAGAGAGAGGGGGCGAGGCGATCGAGCGAGCGAGAGAGCGAGAGAGAGAGAACGCGCGAGCAGTTGTTTGTCCTTCCGCGCGTCCGCGGTTCGTGTGGGGGTTAATTCCGCGGCGGGTTTGTATTGCATTGCATTCGGGAATGCGTGTGGGTAGTTGCATGGCGGTTGTTTCTGGCGGTTGCGTTGCCTGCTCTGCTTCGGCCTCCTGTCCATCTGCGTCCCCTCCGAGGCTATTAGTTGTTGTGCTGCGTGCGCACACTGCAGAGAGAGTGGACACGAGAGAGAGTGAGAGAGAGCGAGAGAACGTGAAAAGGAGGGAGGGGACGAGCTATCGAGTGTCAGTCCGTGGCTCGTGGGGGTTTGAACTGCGTGGCCAGTGTTGCCCTGCATTGCATTCGCGGTTGCGTGTGGGTGGTTGCATGGGTGGTGTTGCGTGGGTGGTTGCATTGCATTGTGTGTTTCCATTTCCGTTGCATCGTTTTATTCCTTCGATGTTACTCTTGTCTGTTGCGCGAACATGAAGGGGACAGGGAGCGAGGGGGAGATAGAGTCAGAAGGAGAGAGCAATCGTTTGCCCTTCCGTGGTGCGAACGGGGAAGGAGGGGGGAACCGCGTGTCCCCCTGTGGTGCGAGAGGGGTTGAATTGCGTGGCTGGTTTTGCATTGCATTGCATCCGCGAATGCGTGTGGGTAGTTGCGTGGGTGGTATTTGTGAGAGGTTGCCTTGCATTGTTTGGTTCCGCATTCGTTGCATCACATCACCCATTCGTGAATATCACTCTCTGCTGCAAGCGCAAAGTGGGAATGTAACGAGACACGCACAGAGAGAGAGAGAGAGAGAGAACGCGCGAGGGATGGACATACCAATCTACGTATTCCATGGTGCGTGTGTGGGGGGGATTGCGTGGTGTGTGTCGCTTTGCACTGCATGCGGCGTTGCGTGTGGGTGATTGCATGGGTGGTGTGTGCGGGCGATTGCATCGCACTGGTTGCTTCCGCTTCCTTTACATCCAAATCCTCCTTCGATGCAGTTCTTCTCTGCTACACGCGCAAAGGGGAGAGGGAAAACGAGAAAGAGAGAGAGAGAAAGAGAGGGAGGAGGAGAGAGCAATCGCTTGTCCTTCCGTGGTGCAGGGGGGTTAATTTCGTGGCGTGGTTTGTTTTGTTTTGCATTCGCTTTTGCATGTGGGTGGTTGCATGGATGGTGCTTGCGGGCGGTTGGATTGCATTGGTTGTTTCCGTCTCTTTTGCATCCACATCTCCCTTCGATGCAATTATTTTTTGCTGCGCGCGCAGAGGGGAAAGGGAAAGGGAGAAATATTGAGAGAGAGATGGCGGGAAGGAGAGAGCAAACGCTTGTCCTTCCTTGGTGCAGGGGTTCAATTGCGTGGCGCGCTTTGCCTTGTTTCGAATTCGCGCTTGCGTGTGGGTGGTTGCATGGGTGGTGTTTGCGGGCGGTTGCATAGCATTGTTTGCTCCCGCCTCTTTTGCATCCACAGCCCCCTTCGATATCATTATTCTATGCTGCACGCGTGGAGGGGAAGGGGACAGGGAGCGAGAGATAGATACAGAGAGAGAGAGATGGGGAACTAGAGAACAATCGCTTGTGCTTCCGTGGTGCAGGGGGCTTTAATTGCGTGGCGCGTTTCGCCTTGCCTTGTATTCGCGGCTGCGTGTGGACGGTTGCATTGCAATGTTTGTTCCCACCTCCATTGCATCCGCATTCTCCTTCGAGGTTGTTTTCTTGTGTTGCGCGCTCACACAGGGGAAAGGGAGAGAGAGAGAGAGAGGGAGATAGAGAGGGAAGGAGAGACCAATCGCTTGTCCTTCCGTGGTGTAAGGGGGAAGGAGAAAGCAACCGTTTGTCCTCCCGTTGTGCGTGGGAGGTTGGATGTTCTGGCGTGCTTTGCATTCCTTTGCATTCGCGATTGCGTGTGGGTGTTTGTGGCCGGCTGCATTGAACGGTTTGTTTCCACCTCCATTGCATCCACATCCCCTTCGAGGCTATCTTTCTTTGCTTCGTGCGCAAAGCATGAAGATAGAGCGACCAAGTGAGAGAGAGGGATAAATAGTGAGAAACAAAACAACATGTTGTCCTTCCGTGGTACGTGGGAGGTTGAAGTGCGTGGCGTGTCTTGTATTGCATTGCGTTGCATTGCATTTGTGATTGCGCGTCGTTGGTTGCATGGGTGTTTGTGGGCGGTTCCCTTGCATTGCGCGGCGTGTTTGCGCGGCGTGCTTGTGATTTCGAAGACCATGCTCTGGGCGGCTTTGTGTGCGAAGAAACTGGCGAAAGCTAGAGAAGAGTAAGAGTGTGAGGGAGAGAGGTAGAGAACAACAGAACCCAAGATCAACATAACGAAAGAGAAAACGAAAAGGGGATAATCACAACGAAAAGGAAACACTTTGGAAGCACATTGAATCTTCAAGGGCGAAGGAGTGCTTCACTCGCAAAAATCAGATGAGAACGACGTGGGGGTCCACAATCCCCTCGAGGAGGAGGAGGAGGAGGAGGAGGAGGAGGAGGAGGAGGAGGAGGAGGGGGAGGGGGAGGGGGAGGGGGAGAAGGAAACGGAGGACGAAGAGGAGGACGAAGAGGAGGAGGAGGAGGAGGAGGAGGAAAAGAAGGAGGAAACGGAGCAGCAGGACGATGACGATGAGGAGGAGGAGGAGGAGGATCGAGGACCCCTCAGCCCTCGCTGCTCCCCCTTGCTTCCCGACGGAGCGTTGGCTGCGGTGGAGGGCCTCCCGATCGGCTGGGGCCGGGGAGCACCGCCGAGGCTCGAGCCTGTTGTGCGAGCTTGCCCGGAGGCGAAAGGCCCCAGGGGGGCCCGGGGGTGGACACGTCTCTGCCGCTTCTCCGCCGTAGCTTGGATTTCGTGCGGGCTTGTGTTTGTCCATCCCGATGTTTTCCTTTCTGTTCGGCCTTCTGGGACCTGGGATTTGCATGGCGCAAATCAAGATGGGGACAATTGTCCCCTGAGAACCGGTCAGCACATCGAGCTGGCCCGCGGATTGAAAAAACAAGTTGCGCGGGCATCTTCCGCAGTCTGACAACGCGAGTTCGCCATGAAGCAGAAGAGTTTTTGATGGGGACAGGTCCCACATCCCCCTGCTTTTCCCATCACCAGCTATCGAATGGTTTTCGACCCATCCCGCCACGTCTTTCTCTCTCTCTCTCTCTTTGTCTCTTCGTATCTCTCTCTCTCTCTCTCTCTCTCTCCCTCTCTCTCTCTCTCTTTCTCTACCTATCCTTTAGTGTCGGCCCGAGACTGGTTCCGCCCCGCTGGCGCGAAACTTTCGAGCGGGCCCTCGCGAAGGTTGCCTTCTGGCCCGTGCGGCCCCGGCGACACCGTCAAGGGTCCCCTTGGGACTCAAACCGAAACCTTCCGTCCCCTTCGGCTTTCCCCAGCCGCGCCGCCATGGCTGCGCGCGCTCCCCCCGCCGCCGGCGGGGAGACTGCGGCCCTGGCACGCGCGCCGACAAGTACGTCTACTTCGGCAAGCCCGAGTCCACATCCTACAGGGCAGCGCGCCAGCCCGCGAAGGAAGGCGGCCGCTCCGGCTGGCCACGCGCACCTTGGGCGAGGTCGTGTGTGCCGCCGCAATAACTACTCGGCCCAGGACTTCGGGATGTGTTTTTATTTCCTGGAGTACTGTGTGATCATCACCTTGACGGGCTTCAGGATTTTTGTTCGTGCTCTACGTCCCGGAGGCCAGCCTGACGGGCTTCTGGCAGGCCCACGCCCGTGCGCGACTGCGGCAGGTTCAGCCCGTCGCCGTGTTGGGCTGCGCCCTTCGCCCCCCCCCCCCCTCGCCCCCGCCGCGTTGGAGGAGGAGGAGGGGGAGGAGTCAGGGGGAGGCGCAGGCCGCCGTGCAGCAACCAGGCGCCGCGCTCAGCGGCCCCGACGGCCGCGCGGCGTCGCCACCTCCAGCGGCGCCGAGGCATTGCGGCGCGCCGCCTCCCCGCGCCACGACGGCGGCCAGGCCCCCGGCGAGGTTGCGGCGCCGCCCAGCCGCCGCCGCCCCAGCCGGGTCCCCGAGCGCTGCCGCCGACCGCGTTCCCGTAGACAGACCTGGCGGTCGCCCCTGGCCCCTCCAGCGCCGGCGCCGCCGTCGACGGCGCGAGGCCCGCCTCGGGCGTCACAGCCTCCGCCCGCGACGCGGCCGCCGCCCCCGGCCGCCCCCGTCCCCGGGGGGCGGATGGCGACGACGACGCAGGCGGAGACGTTCGCTCGCCGCGCCGCGCTTCGACAGGATCAGTGCGGGAGCCCCCGCCCCCGCGCAGACGCCGACGCCGCGGTGGCGCACCCATCCAGCGAGGGCGCCGCTGGAACTCCGTCGCGCAGCGCCGACGACGCCGCGGCGCTCTGCGCCGCCGACGCCAACGCCCCCCTCGACGCCGCCTCCGACCCCGGCCCCCCGGCGCCGCCGTCGTCGACGCGGCCGCCGCGGCGACCCTTGGCGCGGACGTCGCTCCCGCGCCGAGCGGCAACGACGCCGACGCCCCAGCCCTCGCCTCCAGCGCCGTCGCCTCCGACGGCCGTCATGAGGGCGACGCCGCCGACGCCGTCGCCGACGAGGCCGCCATCGCGCGCCGCGCTCTCGGCGACCCGGCGCCGCGCGACGCGCCAGCGACGGCGGCGGCGCCCCTCGACCCCGACAGCGCCGCTGCCGCGCTGAAGACGCCTTTCCGAGGCGGCGCCAGCGCGGAGGCCCTGCCCCCCCCGAAGGTGGCGCTGGCCCCGCGCCGCCCAGCGCCGACGCCCGCGCTGTGGAGGCGGCCGGCGCCGCTCCGGACGACGCGACATTCGGCCCGGGCGCCCAGCCTCCGCCTGCTTCGGCGGCGCTGACCAGCGCCACGAGGCCGTCGGACGCGCTGGGAGCCGCCGCCCCCAGCGCGCTCCGTCGCCTCGCAGGCTGGCGCCCGACGCCCCCCTCGGAGGATCGATCGGCGTCGGCTCCAAAGTGTTCGTCTGTAGCGAGGTCCGCAGCCCCGTCGACGGACAGCGCGGCGTCGTGGTCGGCCAGGGCCCCTAGCGCGGCCACCTCCCTTCGAGCGGCGTCTCAGCGCGACGCTCGCAAGATGGGGGGGCCCGACCCCTGGGGCGACGTGGGCGCGGCGCCTCGCGCGCAGGCGCAGGCGGCCAGCGCCCCAAAGCCCAGCGCGGACGCGCGGCCAGCGCCCCGCCGCCTCGCGCGGACGTCGAGTGCACCACCCTACGCACGCAGCGACCCCGCGCCGCAGGTGCTGCGTGGCTTCCGCCGGGCCGACGCATGCAACCATTCGTCCACCGCCCCATTCGCTTCACCGTTCCCTCGCACCTCCTCGAAGGCGAGCGGGCGACTGTGGCCGCCAGAGTTGCTCCCGCGCGGGATCCGCCACCCGAGCCCAGCGCCCCGGCGCCGTCGCCATCACAGGCAGCGCGCAGCTTACGCTGACCAACGTCGCCACCGCTCGCATCGAGTCCAGCTCGCCCCCTGACGCCGACGCCCCGCCAGGGGGCCGACAGACAGCTGATTGCCGCGCCGCGCCCGGCCCCCCGCGCCTTGCGACGCGGGCCCCGTTGCGACTGACGCTGCCGACGCCGACGCCGCGGGGGGCACCCCCTTTTGCTCCTCTGACGGTCTGGCGGTGCACCGCCGGGCGCCGCGCCACCGGCAGTAGACGCGGGCGAGCTCAGCTCCGCCCGTTTGCGCCGCCGCACACGCCCCAGGCAACGCGCGGACCGCGCTGGCCGACGCCGCCGCAATTGGCACCAGGGACCCGACGTCCGCATCCCACCCCCCCAGGAGAAGGGCCACTGGCAGCCGTGCCGCCCGAGCCCAGCTCGCCCCCGCGCGCGGCCCATGGCCCCCGCTCGGCGGGCTTCAGCAGCCGCGCGACCCCGCGGGCCCGCTGCGCCAGACGTCGCCGACACAGGCATGGGGGGCTCAGCTCAGATCCGCGCGCCGCGCGGCCGGCGGCGGGCATGGGCGACCTTGGCCACGCCGCCGGCGCTACCATGCACCATCCCCCCGCGCGCGCCTCAGCCCCCGCGCGCCCCCGCCGCCCCCGTCAGGAGCGACGCCGCGGCCGCGGTAGCTAGCGCGGCCCCGCGAGACGCCGATCTCTGGAACGACGTCCTGACCTGCCTGGGCCCGGGCCGCCCGGGCCCAGTCGCCGCCTTTCCCTAGAGAGTTAGAGGAGCATGAAGTACTAATATCGATAGTTTTCCAGATTTTCACGTTTTCCTGCTCTCCCGCGCGGGCTCCAGGGACGAGTGGTCGAGCGCGTTCCCTCGCGCAGGTTCTCTGCGTGATGTTCGCGGTGCATTTTTCGCGCATCGCATCGCCCTCCAAGATTCCAAGCTGCATGCTGCGTTGTTTTTTGGGGGTCTGCGAGTCGCGGCTGCCGTGGCGCTGTTTTCGAGGTAGCCCCTTCGAGTGCTGTTCGCGGGCGCAGCGCGCGGCGCGCGCTGCGCCCAATCGCGCGCGGCGCGGCGCGTGAATCCGCCGGCCGCGCCCGTCGGACCGCCTGGATATTATTCCTGGATTGTAGAATGTGTCAGAAAACGCTTGCGCTTTTTTGTTTGCGCCAGCGGTTCCGGAATTTTCAAAAAAAAAAAAAAAAAAAAAAAAAAAAGCCCATCAATTTTCAACAAAAAAAATTTTACCTAACAGCGAAAACTGATAGGTTTCTAGTAGGGTCAAAAGAAAGCATCATGACTCCCCAGGGGTGTCTGGGCGGGATCCGGACGGGCTGCCCCGGGAAACCGGGGATTTTATTTTTCACCAACAGTAGCGCACTTCGTGGTCTCCGAGTTCCCAGAACTCCATTCCTGGGCATGATTTTGAATGCCCGGAGCCAACTGTAGGCCACTTCGTGTTCTTCGAGTTCCCAGAGCTCCGTTCTTGGACATGATTTTGAATGACCGGAGCCAGCGGTAGGCCACTTCGTGGTCTTCGAGTTCCCAGAACTCCATTCCTGGGCATGATTTTGAATGCCCGGAGCCAGCTGTAGGCCACTTCGTGGTCTTCGAGTTCCCAGAACTCCATTCCTGGGCATGATTTTGAATGCCCGGAGCCAGCTGTAGGCCGCTTCGTGTTCTGTTCTTCGAGTTCCCAGAACTCCATTCCCGGGCCACATTTTGAATGCTGAGGCAGGCTGATGCTGAGGTTGAGGCAGGCTGAGGCTGAAGGCAGACTGAGGCTGAGGCCGAGGCTGCAGGCAGACTGAGGCGGAGGCTGAAGCAGGCTGAGGCTGAGGCTGAGGCTGAGGCAGGCTGAGGCTGAGGCTGAGGCTGGCTGAGGCTGAGGCAGGCTGAGGCTGAGGCTGATGCAGGATGAGGCTGAGGCAGGCTGAGGCCGAGGCTGAAGGCAGACTCAAGCTGAGGCTGAAGCAGGTTGAGGCTGAGGCTGAGGCTGATGCTGAGGCAGAGGCAGGCTGATGCTGAGGCAGGCTGAGGCTGAGGCTGAGGCTGATGCAGGCTGAGGCTGAGGCAGGCTGAGGCTGAGGCCGAGGCTGAAGGCAGACAGAGGCTGAGGCCGAAGCAGGCCGAGGCTGAGGCTGAGGCAGGCTGAGGCTGAGGCTGAGGCAGGCTGAGGCTGAGGCTGACGCTGATGCAGGCTGAGGCTGAGGCAGGCTGAGGCCGAGGCCGAGGCCGAAGGCAGATTGAGGCTGAGGCTGAAGCAGGCTGAGGCTGAAGGCAGACTGAGGCGGAGGCTGAAGCAGGCTGAGGCTGAGGCTGAGGCTGAGGCAGGCTGATGCTGAGGCAGGCTGAGGCCGAGGCTGAAGGCAGACTGAGGCTGAGGCTGTGGCTGAGAGTGAGGCTGAGGCAGGCTGAGGCTGAGGCCGAGGCTGAAGGCAGACTCAAGCTGAGGCTGAAGCAGGCTGAGGCTGAGGTTGAGGCTGAGGCTGAGGCAGGCTGAGGCTGAGGCTGAGGCTGAGGCAGGCTGATGCTGAGGCAGACTGAGGCTGAGGCTGAGGCTGAGGCTCATGCAGGCTGAGGCTGAGGCAGGCGGAGGCTGAGGCCGAGGCTGAAGGCTGACTGATGCTGAGGCTGAAGCAGGCTGAGGCTGAGGCTGAGGCTGAGGCTGAGGCAGAGGCAGGCTGAGGCTGAGGCTGAAGCAGGCTGAAGCTGAGGCAGAGGCAGGCTGAGGCTGAGGCTGAGGCTGAGACTGAGGCTGAGGCAGGCGGAGGCTGAGGCCGAGGCTGAAGGCAGACTCAAGCTGAGGCTGAAGCAGGCTGAGGCTGAGGCTGAGGTTGAGGCTGAGGCAGGCTGAGGCTGAGGCAGGCTGAGGCTGAGGATGCAGGCTGAGGCTGAGGCAGGCTGAGGCTGAGGCCGATGCAGGCTGAGGCTGAGGCAGGCTGAGGCTGAGGCCGAGGCTGAAGGCAGACTGAGGCGGAGGCTGAAGCAGGCTGAGGCAGGCTGAGGCTGAGGCTGAGGCTGAGGCTGAGGCTGAGGCTGAGGCAGGCTGAGGCTGAGGCTGAGGCAGGCTGAGGCTGAGGCAGGCTGACGCTGAGGCCGAGGCTGCAAGCAGACTGAGGCTGAGGCTGAAGCAGGCTGAGGCTGAGGCTGAGGCAGGCTGAGGCTGAGGCTGAGGCTGAGGCTGAGGCAGGCTGATGCTGAGGCAGGCTGAGGCTGAGGCTGAGGTTCATGCAGGCTGAGGCTGAGGCAGGCTGAGGCCGAGGCCGGCTGAAACAGGCTGAGGCTGAGGCAGAGGCAGGTTGAGGCTGAGGCTGAGGCAGGCTGATGCTGAGGCAGGCTGAGGCTGAGGCTGAGGCTGATGCAGGGTGAGGCTGAGGCAGGCTGAGGCTGAGGCCGAGGCTGAAGGCAGACTCAAGCTGAGGCTGAAGCAGGCTGAGGCTGAGGCTGAGGCAGGCTGAGGATGAGGCTGAGGCAGGCTGAGGCTGTGACTGTGACTGCGACTGCCGTTGCCACTGCGACTGTCATCGCGAGTGCGACTACGACTGCGAGAACAGCAGAATTCTACAAGTGGATTCTCATCTGAATCTTCAGGGGAATGCTTCCAGATATGCTCCTACACATCGCTGTTAGGTTGCTTCGCCGGGATAATGACGGGTGGAATGCGCCCGCCGCGCAGGGCATCTGAAGTTTTCTGAAATCCGGAATGTTTCAAAATGGATTCCGGAATTGTTCAAAATCGATTCCGGAAAAGTAGGCCGGATACGTTCGAAAACCCTTCGGATTTGATCAAGTTTTACCCCCGGAAGATTTTCCAGAGTCGCGCGTGATTTGCCTTGCCGGGTCTTCGAAATCCGCCGAGGCGCGCGGTGTGCGGCGGCGGGCGATGGGGCGGCGAGCCGGCGCTCGGCAACGAGAAGGGGGGTCAGCATGTGCCAAATAGCCCCTTACGGGCGACCGCTCGATTGCGAATGGGTGACCGACCAGCAGCGCCAGCCAGAGTAGACAATGCCCGACGCAACGTGTACCTCGCGCGAAGGCTGTTAGAAATCCCGAATTTCCGGAACGTATCAATAGCACGTTGCGTCAATAGATTCTTCTCGTCTTGGAGAGGGCCCCGCGCGAGTGCAACGCCAGCAGACGGGCCGCAGCGTCGTCGCTGACAAGGCCAGCGCCCGCGCCCAGGCAGAGGCCGCAGCCTTTGCCCAGGGCCTTGCCGCCGGTTGGCGCCTGGCCGAATTGGCCGCGGCCCCCGCTGCACTGCACCGGCTGCCGCCGGCGACGGCAGCGCGGAGCCGGCACCCGCGCCCAGCGACCCACTTTTGGCGAGACGCATCAGGCGACTCCTCGCGGCGGGAGCGGCCTGCCTCAGGCGTGCGTTTCCCCCGCCAGGGCCCCGCCCCAGGTCGCCGCCACGAAGCGCGCGCTGGGCGACCCTGCCAGGCGCCAAGTAAGCGACGAACTCCCGACCGCCGACGCCGCCCGCCGACGCGGCGCGACCAGCCCCTGCGCGCGCTACCGACGCCGCTGGAACCCCAGTCCCCTTCGCCCACGCGAGCGGTGAAGGGGCGCCGCGTCTGCCGCAGAGGCTCGACGAACGTCGGCGCCGGCCGCGCCCTCTGCGAGCTCCGAGGACCCATCCCCGCGAGCACCGCGGACCAGCCCTCGGCGCGGCCCCCCCGCCACCGCGGAGGCACGCCGCATCGCTCGCCCCGATGGCGATGTTCATGCCCTTGCGGCCCCTCGTTGGATTCGCCGCGCCGCCCTGGCAACGAGACGACCCCGGGCCCCGGGGCCTCTGCCCCGCCGTGCCAGCCGCGAACAGCCGCGACCAGGCCACGCCGAATCCCGCAGCACCTGCGGAGGCCCCACCAGCGCCCGCGGACGGAAGCTTGCGACGCATCGGCGATGCATCGACGATGTTTCGGCGATGCTTCGACGATGCATCGCCGACATCAGCGATGCTTCGGCGACGCCACCGCGGATAAGTACGGGCTTCGCATCGAACCGCATCGCGGACGCATCCGCGATGCAGCGCTCAACCCACGGCGCGTCGGAGACGGCTCAGCCCCCTGTTGACCGCAGTGCGCCCTGCTGACGAGCCCTGGTCTCGCTACAGGCAGCAGCAGCAGCAGCAGCAACGCTGGGGCGAGCAACGCGATCAGCCGCTCGGAGCTCGGCACCGCGCGCCCCGACCGCCAGTCCGACGGGGGCCACCGCGGCGCCAGCGAGAGCCCCGGCCCCAGCCCCATTAGCACCGCCTCGCGGACCAGCCCCCCCGCGCACCGCTGATCCCACGGCGGCGGCCATTCGAGTGCTTGTGCATTTCAGCGCCGCGGCTGCCGAGGTACAGCCTGCGCCGCGCCGCCCTGCGCTGCCCTTTCGCCAGCTCGGACGCGCGCGCGCGCGCGGCGCTTCCGAGGGCCGACGCCGCCTCCTTCCGTGGGCGGCCCCGGCCCAGGGGCCCGAGGGCGACCGCGACCCCGGCGGCCTTGGCGGGGCGACGAACGCCCGCTCTGATCGCCGTCGCCTCGCACCCAGCGGTCCAAGCAGCGAGGGGCCGCATCGCGCGACCCCTCGCGGCGGGAGCGGCCAGCCTCCGGCGCGTTTTTTTTTTTCGCCGGGCCTCCTTCCCACGACGGGGCCCCGACGCAGCCTCCGCGCGAAGACCCTGGGTCCCAGGCGCTCTGCCCCGCCGCCACTGTTGCGAGCGACCGGGGGCGCGCCGCGCTCGACGAGCCTGGCGACGCCCTTGGGGGCCACATTAGCGCCCGCAGAAACCACGCTCAGCGCGCCGCCCCATGCGCGTTGGAGACGGCCCAGCTTTCTCCGGACCGCAAAGCCCCGCCGATGAGCCCCGGCCTTGCGGCAGTCAGCGGCGGCAGCATTGGGCCGCATCAGGTCGCCCTCGCAGAGTGACTTCCCCCGCAGGGCCCAGCCAGCAGCTCGCGCGACCATGGCGCGCGTTCTGTCCGCGTCGGACCGCCTGCCCCTCGCAAGGGGCGCCCGCAGCTGAACTTGTCATCGAGCCTCGCGCGCCGCCCGGCAATCGCCCATGGCGGCCTGCCGCCACCGCGGGCCTTGAGAGGGTGCTGGATGGATGCCGCCACTGTCATCGAAGCACCGCTGCGCCAAAGGCGGGCGCGGGCTTCGCCTTGCCCGACAGGTGAGACTCGGACGGTTGCGAGGCAGCGTCGCAATATACCATTAGCTCGCGCTGGGAAGGGGGGGGGGGGGGGCGGCCCCCCAGGCCGACCGCCCATAAAAACAGGCGCGTGGGGCCCCGGCTAAAGCGCTTCGGGCGCGGCTCGCATGCCCGCCGGCCCGCGGGCGGATTTCCGCCCAGATGGTCGGGTTTCTTTTTCTATTTTTTTATATCTCTCTCTCTCTCTCTCTTTCGCTCTCTCTCTCTCTCTCTCTTTCTCTATTTCCTTTTTACCTAACAGCGAAGACTGATAGGTTTCTAATAGGGTCAAAAGAGAGCATCTGATGACTCCCCAGAGGGGGTCTGGGCGGGAGCCGGACAGGCGACGGCCGGGCTCGTTTTAAGCAAACAGTCGTACACTTCGTGCTCTTCGACATCCCACAACTCCATTCCCGGGCCACATTTTGAACGCCCGGAGCCAACTGTATGCCACTTCGTGCTCTTCGACTTCCCAGAACTCCATTCCCGGGCCACATTTTGGATGCCCGGAACCATCTGTAGGCCACTTCGTGCTCTTCGATTTCCCAGAATTCTACTCCCGGGCAACATTTTGGATGCCCGGAGCCAACTGTAGGCCACTTCGTGCTCTTGGACTTCCCAGAACTCCATTCCCGGGCCACATTTTGAATGCCCGGAGCCAGCCGTAGGCCATTTTGTGCTCTTCGATTTCCCAGAATCCCAGTCCCGGGCTACATTTTGAATGCCCGGAGCCAACTGTACGCCACTTCGTGCTCTTCCATTTCCCAGAGTTCTAAGACTCATCATCTTCATCATCATCATCGTCACCGTAGCCTTCTTGGTTACAGCCCTGCTTTCGAAGATTTCCTTTCAAAGGAACTGCACAGCGCCTACTGCGCACCTTAATGCCAGGACATGCTGATAGTTCTCGGTCTGGCGGCGGTGCTCCTGACCCTGCTGCATTGAACAGCGGTGCTCCTCAGCCCGCGGCAGGGAACAGCGCTGTTCCTCAGCGTGCTGCATTGAGCGGTCCTCTGCAAACGCTCGTCGAGCACGTGAAGCAGTTCGGCCGGATACCGAAGCGAAATAAGGAACGTCCGAACAAGGACGGGCCGAAAACAAATTGGCCAAACGTTTCTCGGACCATCGCGACCGCATCCCCAAAGACATTTTGCATGAACTGCGGGCCCTGGGCTGTGCTGATCAGCAGACGGAGACCGAGGAGCTCGAGCGGAAGCAGAAGACCGAGACCGTGGAGACTCAGGTCTTACGGGTCCGTGCCCACTACTACTACTACTACTACTACTACTACTACTACTACTACTACTACTACTACTACTACTACTACTACTACTACTACTACTACTACTACTACTACTACTACTACTACTACTACTACTACTACTACTACTACTACTACTACTACTACTACTACTACTACTACTACTACTACTACTACTACTACTACTACTACTACTACTACTACTACTACTACTACTACTACTACTACTACTACTACTACTACTACTACTACTACGACTACTACTTCTACTACTACTACTACTACTACTACTACGACTACGACTACTACTACTACTACTACAACAACTACTACTACTACTACTACTACTACGGCATCACATTAAATCCATTCATGGGAGTGCCTGCTTTGGAGCTACACTCATTGGTGCAAGTGTGTCGTTTGAGGCTCAACCCGTTGATAGCAGTGTCCCGTTTGGAATCACATCCGTTGATAGCAGCGTCTCGTTTGGACCTCAATGCATTTATACAAAGATCTCATTTTGAGATACCGTTATCGAAAGCTGTGTTTCTACTGCTACTACCACTGCTCCCATCACTCCCACTCGTTCAGTCCACGCACTACAACTACTACTTCACTGTTACCACTACTACCATCACGACTATTCCTGCTGACACTACTACTGTTACTATTACTGCTGCTGCTGCTGTTGCTGCTGCTAGTGTAGCTATTGCTATTGCAACTACTGGCAGTGCCACTGCGACTGCCGCTGATGTTGCCATTGCGAATCCGACTGCGACTGCGAGAACACTAGAATTCTACAACAGCGCTCTTACAAGAATACCACAGGCAATGTTTCCAGCTATGCTTCTACACATCGCTGTTAGGTTGCTTTGCCAGGATAGTTCTTTATGTTTATGTCGCTCTCTCTCTCTCGCTCTCTGTCTCTCTCTCTCTCTCTCACTCTCTCTTTCTCTCCGTGTTATGTTCCCTCTCTCTTTCTCGTCTTCTCTTTATATTTCGCAATGGCTATATCTATTTGTTTTTTCTACATACGAATGTATGTATATATATGTGTGTATATATAGTATATATTGTTTGTCTATTTCATTATATCTCCCTCTCTCTCTCACTCTCTGTCTCGTTCTCTCTCTCTCTCTCTCTCTTTCTTTCTCTCTCTCTCTCTCTCTCTTTCTCTCACTCTCTCTTTCTCTCTTTATTGTGTTTGTTTGTCTCTCTCTCTCTCTCTCTGTCTCTCTCGCTATCTCTCTTTCTCTCTCTCTCTCTCTCTCTCTATTTGTCCCTCTCTCTCTCGTGATGTATTTCTTCATTGTGTTCCCTCTCTCTCTCTTTCTCTCTTTGGCTCCCTCTCTCTCTCTCTCTCTTTCTTTATTTTGTTATTTCTTTCTCTCTCTCTTTCTCTCTCTCTTTCTCTCTCTCTCTCTCTTGTTCTATTCATCTCTCTATATGTGTTGCCTCTCCTGCTCTTTTTTATTTTAAAAAGTGTTTTGTTTCTTTGTCTGTCTGTCTCTCTCTCTCTCTCTCTCTCGTTCTGTACACTTCTATATACGTAGCACCTCGCAGATGCGGATATGAGTAAGGAGGCGGTGGGGGCGTCGGCAGTCTGCGGGGCCCTGGAGAAGCCCGCCGGCGGCGTGACAGTTCCACCAATTATAGCACGAGCCCTCCGCCGGCGCCGATTTCTCCTTCGAACCAATGCGGATCGGTCGCGGGTGGGTCGCGGGCGGGTCGCGGGGTGGGCCGCGGGTCGGTCGCACGTGGGTCGCGGGCGGGTCGCGGGCGGGTCGTGGATGGGTCGCGGGGTGGGTCGCGGGTGGGTCGCGGGATGGGTCGCGGATGGGTCGTTGGTGAGTCGCGGGTGGGTCGCGGGTGGGTCGCGGTGTGGGTCGCGGGTGGGTCGCGGGTTGGGTCGCGGGTGGGTCGCGGGCGGGTCGCGGGGTGGGTCGCGGGGTGGGTCGCGGGGTGGGTCGCGGGTGGGTCGCGGGTGGGTCGCGGTGGGAGCGACGACAATAAACAACAACACCAACAATAATAGCAATAACAACAATAACAACAATAACCACAACCACATCAACATCAACATCAGCATCAACATCAACAACACAACAAGCGAATTCCTCACCACGGATTCTCGTTTCAGCCACGCACCCAGGGACACTTAATGACCGTTCGGCCCCCTTCACCCTGATATGTGTACATGCATATATACACAGATTTGGCTTGCACGTTACATTTGGGAGCGCAGCTTGCGCTTCGACCAGTGAGTGGGGGCTCGATGAGAGGAGCCGTTGCTCTTTTTCCTTCTCCCTCACGACGCCTTGCGAACGCCAATCGTTGGTTTGCAGCTATCCTCTTTTCCTCTCCCGTTGTTCGCCCTTTTTCCGCCACGTCATCCCCTTCCGATGTGCAAGGTTTCCACACTGCGTGTGCATTACAAAACGAGGTTATGTTAAGGACCCCGATTTTCTATGACACTCCGTTGGCGGAGACACAACACCCCAGGGGTAAGCGGAGGCTCACCGAGGCTTCTGGATGCTTCTGACAACCCAGGATGTTCCAAAACATGGAAGAGTGTCACCTGTAATTCTCGATATTCGGGCGCTGATTCTCGAACCCCTTCTAGCGACGGCAGCGGCGACGATTGGCCCCTTGCGGCAGGCATTCGCTGCGATGGCCCGGGCGGTGTGCCGACGCTGGGCGCCAGCCCGGTGCTGCTTTCGGTAATAGGTGCCGCCGCTTTTTGGGCACAGGGGCAGAGCATGAACCCGAAAGGTAAAGCAGTAATAGTAGTGCGCGTACCAGGGTGCGCGCCCTCGACTGGCGAGGAAACCTCCAGCCACACGCGGTCGATATGGAAATGGACGGCTCGATTGCCGCCCCTGCTGCTTGGATCGCCTTCGCAGCATCTCTGGCATGACCAATGTAAGCTCGCCTCCTCCACCTCCTCGTTCAGTGGCCGCAGCCAGGCGAGGGGTAGCAACTGGCAGGTTGGCGGGTCAGCGCGGCGGTGTGAACGACGTTGGAGGAGGATAACCACGGAAGATTAGAGCGCCCAGGAGTTCGTGTTTCATGGCAGTACAAGTATACTCGAGACGCTTCGCGTAACGCCCACCAGCCCATCCAGAAACGATACCCAGGTGAATTGCCCTGATCAAGGATGCGGAGAAGCATGCCGCGGAATTTGGGTTGTGGGAAACCGTCATAGCCCGAAAGGGTGAGGATGGAGGAGGAATCGGATGAGGAATCGGTGGAGGAGAGGGAGGAAGACGATGAGGAGGGGGAGTGGGGGAGCATGTGAGAGAGACGAGGAGGAGGAGAAGGAGTAGGAGGTGAGGAGGAGGAGGAGGAGGAGGAGGAGGAGGAGAATCAGGGCGAGCAGAAAAGGCCAGAAAACCTCTTGCATGCCTCATAAGGGTTTGGAGTCCTGTTGGGGCGTCTTGGGGGCCTTTTGGCGGTCTGGGGGGCCCCTTGGAGCGTCTTGGGTGCCTTTGGGGAGCGTTCCGGAGTCTCGTGGGTGTTTATTGGGAGCTTCGTGGGGCCTCTTGGAACCTCCTAGCGCCTCTCGGGGCCGTCTTGACGCACCGTTTGTGAGCCATGCTGGGGCCATCCTGGGGGAAATGGATCAAAGAAGGGGGACCCTAAATCAAGACTCCCCAGGGGGCCAACATTTGTCCAACACCTTACATCAATGAGTGCTGCCTTCTCGCCGAGGCCTTTTTGGACGCTCCAATGGGTCGCGCTCCTCCTTGTCCAGACCCAGGGGGGTAGGGGGAGGGGTCAATAGACCTTTCCCGCCTGCAAGCAGTTTCGCTCACTCCCGCCCGCCCTCCCAACACATCAGTAGCACCACAATGTCAGCATGTTCAGAGGTCGTAAATGGATGGGCAGTTACTGGGAACCAACACGGACCCCATGCGCGCGACGATGAGGCGAGGTGCGCCACGCGTGGCAGGCGCGCCACGCGCGCCAGGTGCGCCAGGCACACCGTGGGCCCACGAGTGCCAGGCACGCCTGGCTTGCCAGATAAGCCACGTGCGCCATGTGTGCCGCATGGTGCTGCGCCAGGTTCGCCACGTTCGGGCCCACGAGTGCGCCATGTGCGCCCGCGCACGTGACAGCGCACATCAGGAAACATGTCGGCCCCCACTCCCCCCCATCTTTGTCGAAAACCAATGCACAATCGCGGCGGGGAGCCATCATGGTGAGTGGTCCGCTTGCGCAGCAGGAAAGATGCCAGCACCCGTGCCGTCCCCGTGAAAAACCTACGGACAGTGATCGCCGTGTTGTTGGTGCGAACGATCCAGACTTATCCGCGAAGTGAATTTTCCCCACATCCACAATATAAGGTTCTTGTTTTCTCTCCACCACCACCACCACCCGCGCATGATCTCCTCTCCTCCCCCCCTCGTTTCTGTGATATGTAGGATTATCGCTGATACTGCTTTTTGCTTCGTTGTTCACCGCTGGTGATAGCGAAACCTCCGCGGGAGGTTTGGGTTAGGGAAAAGCACTGGCACGCGCAGCGGGCCAGACGGAGGGCAGAGGCGAAAGCTAGCGGAAGGAGCGAGGGAAGTGTTAGGAATCACATTCCTCCTATTTGACTCCTGTAGGTGCTCGCGGCACCGGGAAGGCGTCACGTACTTATATTGACGCTCGCTTCATTACGCACGGGGCCTTGGGTAATCAACAAACGGCTGATTCGGCATGCAATCAGGAAGCTTCGGGCTATTTCTGGGTGAGCTGCACAAGCCTGACATACGAAACTAAGTATTACAATGAGCTAGCGGGCTGCTCGGCAAAACTTCAGAGCAGTCGATACGCAAGGATGGGGGGTGATCGCCATCACCTCTGAATGAATAGAGTGCACAAAAAACGATAGCTGCAGCTGGCGGTCAGCAATTATGTAGTTGCTTATGCGGAATTACGTGTACATATTTGGCCAGTTTGGAATCACTCACTTGCGGACAAACGTACATTGTTGCACATGGCAATTCCAGGCGAGTGTGCTCTGCTCACTTGCGCTTGCGGCTCGGCTTCTCTGGCAGACCTGGCTTTGCATCACCACCAGCGTTGGGTTGGCCATTTCTGATCCTCCAGCTATTCTCGGCATCCCACCGCACGGTGTAGTGCAGGTCCGAGAAATCGGCCCGTCCGTGCGATTTGAGCCATGCACAGTGCTTCTGACACGTACGGCAGGTCACGTACACACTATGCGGGTTGTGGCCAACTCGTAGAAGGTGACCGTTGATGGCGCACTCGTTGATGTCTTCCGGCCGTACTGTCAGAGTAGAGCCATTCCAGGACACAACGCTGCTCGATGTCGCAGATGTCGAATTTGTCACCGTTATCGGAGTCGATGGCGCAGCCGATGCTGGCGTTGCTGGTGCCGTCCAGCCATCACTTGTGATACCGCTCGAAGCTGACGCAGTAGGCGCAGCAGCCGCCGCGCTTTGCTCCTGTGGCGGCTGACTGGGTGTTGGTCGCGTAGGCCTTGCTGCCGACGACGCCGTCGAGGATGCCTCCAGGTGATTCGCCCTGCCAAGATGCTGTCCATCTTATGATCGTCGTGGGTTCTTACAGAGGGAGGTGCAGAACATTGACCAAACCACATCCCAAACTAGGTTTTGGAATAGGGTTTGAACTACATACCGACCAAGATTGGGAGTCCCAAACTAGGGCCCCAAGTACACGCAAAACTACCTCCGACGTAACATTCCCAACATACATATACACTCTAGCACTACGGTTGATACAATTCCAACACCGCATATACGCGCCGAAACACAACATCGTAACTACTATCCTCTATTCTTCTTGTCAAACTATTATATCATCTAGTGCCCAGAAGCTTCCATACATAATATTAAATGATGCATGCCTCGCGTTACCATGGGTCTGCTCTCGAAAATCCCCCGCTCTTCCTCCGACTACTCTGGGCCTCGCCCCCCTGAACACTCATAGAAATTTTGTGGCGTCCCTCTTCTATATACCTATTCCCTCATCATCGCTGCCGTCGCGTAGGAGGTAGGTATCAGGAGGAGGAGGAGGTAGGCAGGAGGAGGTATGCAACAGGATTAGGAGGAGGTAGGTAGGTATCAGGAGGGACGGCAAGGAGTAGATATCAGGAGGTAGGTCGGTATCACGAGAAGGGACAGGGAGTAGGAGGAGGTAGGAGGTAGGAGTAGGAGTAGGTAACCAGGAGTGGGAGGAGGTAGGTAGGTAGCATCAGGAGGTAGATAGGTCTCACGAGAGGGGACAGGGAGTAGGATGAGGCAGGTATCAGGAGGGGCGGCACAGAGAATGGGGACGACAAAGATGTGAATGAGGAGATAGAAGAGGAAATAACGGGCCCACCCCCTCCTGTTCACATCCCGCGTCCCTGCCCAGGGCAGATAGAGACGACCAAGCAGTATCCTGCACGTATGCTTTACCATGTTCCTCTGTGCCCCCCCCTGTTCCATCCTCCATCATTGTGCTTATACCTCCTCATTGGCCCCTTTCCGTGCTCACTCCCTTCAGTAGTTCCTATCCTTGGCCTTGACCCCTCTCTTCATGATGGTAATCCCCGTCCTCTTCCGCTCCATCGCCCGCTCCACCGCGTCATGGCCAGCCGTGATGGCTCATGGAGGGCCCAGCGCCCCCTGAAGGCCTTTTGGCCGGCCCCGCAGGGGGGCATTTGCCCGACGCAGACGGTTGGGCAGGAGTCGGACCCCCGATCTCAGACGACGAAGACGGTTGGGCAGGAGTCGACGTCCCGATCTCAGACGACGACGGTTGGGCAGGAGTCAGCGTCCCGATCTCCGACGACGGTTGGGCCGCCGAAGGCGTCCCGATCTCAGACGGTGACGGGGGCTCCTGCGCTTTCGAGCGCGTCGATGTGTTCGCCGATGGGTTAGCCGCTCATGACATCGAGTGCGCCGCGAGCCAGAAGAAACGGAGCTACATATTTCGAGTGTGCATGCCCCTCGTCAAGCGGACGTGCCGAGAATTCAGACGTGCACGCTCCGAAGCACGACGGCCAGCAGCAGTGGCACCAGCTCTTGAATATTGCGACGATGACTCAGAACAGCCTGGTCCACCAGCATTGGCCTTGGAAGATTACGATGATGACGTACACCAGCACGGTCCAGCAGAGCATGACGACGCACCACAACACGATCGAGACATTCAACTTGTGCCCCGTGAGTACGAATCACCATTATCGAATGACCAGTTCAACATTGCACAGTGCGTTGAGCAGATCAACGCGATTGCGTCATGTAGGCCAGATTTGAAGCATATCACTGGCACAACAGATTTCACTGCATGTCAATGCTGGACTAAAGATAAGACGAAGGTGCTCCCTTGGACTGATGAGTGCGATCGGCTCGGGCTGTCCAGAGCTCACGCAGAAAAGTTGCTCATGGCGACAGCATGTGCTTCGACTCTTTTACACTGGAGGGATGCAAATGTCATGTGCGGGCGATTGGTCGAGGAAGCTAAATGCCAAGGTTGTGAACCAGTTCTTTGGACAGAGATGGTTCGATACGATGAAACGCCGATGGAGATGCGCTTGACAGACTCGGAGAAGCTGAAGAGATCTGGTGGCGATGGTTCGGCAATCGTCCAGATGGGGCACAATCGAAATGAACTTGCAGTTAGCAGTTGTACGTGCAAATCAACGCATGTTGCGAAGATATTGAACACGGAGAGGTGTTATTCTATGTTGTTCCGATCCCCATCGGGGTCACATTTCGCAATAAATATTCCATTCGAAACACCAGTGCAATCTTTGAGCAGGACAACGGGCGAGGTGATGTACGACGCAGTCTGTCAAAGCAAACCAAGCATGGGTGACATACCGCATCAGTTCTTTAGGAGGCAGCGTGTCGTTACAACAGATGGTGCTGGAGAGATCCGCCGATCAGAAAGAAACTTGGACAGAATACTTGGTGACTTCAGCAGCACTTTAAAGATTCGGTGCGAAGTGCCCATCATATATGGGTGGTATGCAAAGAACTTCGCGCCTATCAAGAGTCACACGGACAGTATGGTGCACGCGGCCAGGGCCCTCCTCGGCGGGGATGGCATGAGATCGTTCCGAGCGCATTTGAGAAATATTATCTCGCATAGTTTGGTAAATCGTGCAGACACTAAGCCTTCCTACGTCGACCTTCGGATGAATAAGCAACTCTTGGATGCATTCTTGGAACCACGTTCGGGGCGCAATAAGTTGAGGCGCGCCGTGATCATATCTTTGGCCAGCGGTTGCTGGGCCAACAGGTGCTCGCAGTGTAATTAATATTGTGTGCCACTTCGTCCTGCAGCCTTCTCTGCGCATGCTCCTGCGGGGGCTGGGGCGCACCGCCCCATTCGTCGCCGTTTTGGTTGGCCCTTAGCCTGGGGCCCCCGAGTTCCCGAAACCTTCGGTTCAACAGGAGAGTTTGTGTATTTGTGGCCGGAGAGAAGGCTGCAGCGCTGGCGCGGCGCATCGGCTTACAGTGCGACACAGGCGCGTGGTGGAGCATTGCTGTGATGGGCGTTGCGGCTCTCGAGAAGAGCGCGTCACCAAGTTTGTCGCGATGTTTGCCGCATGTACCTCCGCGACAGACCCGAAAGTGTGGCCGTCATCGAGGTGGGCTGGGTTCGAGGGCGCGGTTGACTGGATGGGGCTGCTGGACTGCATCCACGGGCCCCTGACGAGGACGTTCGCGGCGCGGTCGGGCTCCAAGGGCCACGAAGTGCCCGACCACATCGGTGGCGTCAAGGTGCCTCAGTTCGACGGCGACGCCGACGGCGTGCAGGCCATGGGCGGCCACGGCGACCTCCCAGACCCAGAAGCAGCTCAGGAACAACAGGGAGGTGGAGGTGGAGGGCCTGCTGACCCAGCTGATCCTGCGAAGGCCGACGACAAGCGCACGGCTGAGGCAAAGCATGTTTCCGAGGGGCGGAAGTGGTTATTGGAAGATAGCCCTCTCGGCATGCTTGTGACGATGCGGAGGCTGTTGCTACCGATGCTTGGGATAATGGGGCGATGCCTGGACCGAGCTGGGGAGAAGCAGCAGAAACGCGTCGAGACTCAGAAGCTCTATCGCATGAATGCTGGTGTTGGCCGTGATGGGTTATTGGACGAATGTCCTCTCATCGTAGCTTGTTCGTTTGTATTCGAGGATGAGGTTTTCGACCAGCTTGAGAAGTTGGCACATCATGAGGACCTTTGGGAAGCAATGCCTCGAGTATGCTGGACGTCTGCCATGTCTTCACGCATCTTTTGCATGTTGAGCCAGGTCGGCTGCTTGTGCAATGAGTTGCGCACCCTTCACGCTGGATATCTTTTCAAAGTATTCCGTCTGCTATTGGAGCCTGGGGTAGCCAAGGAGATCGAGGATGATTGCGCAGATCTTAAAGATAAGTGGAGCCAAGCGCTCATTGACAAGTATCTCCCATCGCCTCAAGGATTGCTGAGCCCCGATTGCCTTGCGGAGCTTCGACACACTGCTGCGATTACCAAGGTGGAGACGTGCAGCATAGAGGCGATCCACGCCGCCATACGTAGGAGCTTGGTTGCACTCGGAGTGCAAACCCATCGCATGCACATCCGCAGGCTGTCCGCCCAGCGGACGTGTCAGAGGTATCGCAGGCACCAGCGTGAACTTCGGGCTGGCTGGATTCGGAACGTTCGGAAACACCAAACCAAGGATGGCGACGCCAAGAACAGCACCAGCAAGTCTGAGACTGGGGCTAAGAAGGCTCGTTTCCGCGGAGGGGCTTGGCGGCTCTTCGTCAGACGCGAGTCGCTTGGCAAACGTGGGCTCCAAGACATGTCAGAACTTTCTCGGCGTTACAGGGGGCTCAGCGGCGAAGATAAACAACAGCTCGTGCAGGAATGCCGCATTGCGGCGCGTGCTGCAAAGGCAGGGAACCCTTATCCTTTTGGCGAGAACTCCAAACGGTCTTCCAGGAGGGTGCAGAGAGCAAGGAAAGCAACGGAAATCGATTTGAGGATCGCTGCCAAGAGGTTGGAAAGGGACATGGCTGAGATCGACGGCGGCGGCGGCGACAACAAGTTTGAGATAGCGCCAGCAAGGGCGCTTGACGATCACCGGCCTTCAAACTCATTGAGCACCATCGCCGGCCAGCGTCGAGAGATGCAGCTGGAGAGGGAGTGCGCCACGGCCGAGAGGCGCAAATATGATGACGAAATTGTCGCCTGGTGCAATGGTGACGGAAAAGTGCGCATGGAGGAGCATTTCGCTGGCATGACTTCGACGATGGCGCGGCTGAACGAGTTTATCCCGAAAGTCCCACTGCCAGGTGGCGTTCAACATTATGTGTGGAAGCCAATTTTATTTTTCGGATCGCGTGACGCGGGCGCTGTCCATCGAGAGTTGCAGGGCCGTCACAGACACGATCCACATGCTTTCTGATATGTGGGGCAGCATGCATGAGACCATCGACCACTTCGCGAAGCCTGATTGGGACGAGGACGATCATGCTACACCAGACTGCAAGATTGCTGGGATGTGCATATGTTGCGGACCTGGCATCGAGGCGGGGGTCTTTGTTGCTAAGTTGAACGTTGCCCTGAAGCGGGCCTGTCCAGTCGGCCCCATTCGAAAAAAGTTGCAACCTGGCAAGATCATCATCGCCCTCATCGGCCAGCGTCGGCCACCTGAGGACCACGATGTCGGCGATATGGACCTTCAGTCAACTGGTTTCGTTCGAGGCCTCGCCGTTGAGAAGATACTCTGGCACCACATTGGGTCTCAAAGCCTCAGCCCATGGCGGACTGGCGTTCAACTTCTTTCCTGCCTCGATCAAGTCGGCGAGTGGCCAGTCCCTTCCCGCGCCTCCTTCACGAGCAGGCTCAAGTTCAAGACGGCCTGGCAAGCCCTTGCAGACTTTGATCGTGAACTGCGGTGGTGCATGTGTGCATACGAAGCGAAG
This sequence comes from Prorocentrum cordatum, assembly GCA_963575745.1. Classification (NCBI taxonomy): domain Eukaryota; class Dinophyceae; order Prorocentrales; family Prorocentraceae; genus Prorocentrum; species Prorocentrum cordatum. The sequence goes on from CAUYUJ010018046.1 coordinate 183,939, forward strand.
TTCGACTCAATGCCAGCGGGGTCCTTCATCCCAAACGCCGTGGACGCTGCAGTCTTGGAGACTCTCGCAGAGGGCGGTCTTCCACTGTGCCATCTGGCATGGAAGCCTGCTTGGGCGAACGTGCGTAAGAAGAAGCAGAGGGCGCCCAAAGCTAAGCAGTTCGAATCTGGATGGGGCGACGTCGGCTTGCTCGACGACTCAGACGGCTACGACGGCGGCCCCGATGAGGATCCAGAGGGCGAGGATGACGACGCAGAGGGCTGCAACGACGGCGATGATCCTGGAGCATGTGGTGGCGGTGACGTTGTTGAGCCTCCTGGTGGCGAAGGCGGCGGAGGTGGCCATGTGGACGTCGCTGGCGGCGGCGACGACTTAGGCCGCCCGAACGCGCCCAGCTGCAGCCCACTGCGCTGGGAAGGTGATTCGAAAATGCACCATTCAAGTTTTATCCGCCTCGCTCCTCCTTCCCCCGATCCCGCCCCGCCCCGCCCTTTGCAATTATTCAATATGAATGCTATTCTCCCTCTTCCCCTGATGACGGAATGGGAGTAGCCGACCTCCCCCCCCCCCTCCGCCCGCGCATTGCTTTTACCTAACAGCTTGTGCTGATAGGTTTCTAGTAGGGTCAAAAGAGAGCATCATGACACTCCAGGGGGGCCCGGGCTGAAGCCGGCAGAAACCGGGAGAATCCGGCGGAGCTCATTCCGTGCGCGCAGGTACGCACGGGAGCCACCTCGGCGCCATCGGAGGTGCGTTCCGCGCGCGCAGGTACGCACGGGGGCCACCTCGGCGCCATCGGAAGTGCTTTCCGTGCGCGCAGGCACGCACGGGGGCCACCTCGGCGCCATCGGAGGTGCGTTCCGTGCGCGCAGGTACGCACGGGAGCCACCTCGGCGCCATCGGAGGTGCGTTCCGCGCGCGCAGGTACGCACGGGAACCACCTCGGCGCCATCGGAGAAGCGCCCCGTGCGCGCAGGTACGCCCGGGAGCCACCTCGGTGCCATCGGAGGTGAGTTCCGTGGGCGCAGGTACGCACGGGAGCCACCTCGGCGCCATCGAAGGCGCGGCTGAGGCTGAGGCAGGCTGAGGCTGAGGCTGAGGCTGAGGCTGAGGCTGAGGCTGATGCAGGCTGAGGCCGATGCAGGCTGAGGCCGCAGGAGTACGCGGGAGCGCAGCAGGCTGAGGCTGAGGCAGGCTGAGGCTGAGGCTGAGGCTAATGCAGGCTGAGGCTGAGGCAGGCTGAGGCCGAAGGGGCATGCGGGAGCGCAGCAGGCTGAGACTGACGCAGGCTGAGGCTGAGACTGAGGCTGATGCAGGCTGAGGCTGAGGCAGGCTGAGCTGACTTGTCCTGTGGAGCTCCAGTGTCACAGAAGATGCATCTGTAGCTTACTTGTCGCATTAGGGGCTCCAGCGTCACCGAATTTGTCCTTTTACCGTCGCCGTCGTGCCGCGGGGCGCTTCAGCGGGCAATCATGCGCATGAAGTACGCCACGCGCCTGCGCGCTCGCGAAGAGGGCCAGGGCGCCCTGTCACCTGCGGGCGACCGCGCGGGCTTGCCCCCGCAACAGCCAAAAAGGGCATGCCCACACGCCGGGCAAAGCTTAAAAGGGCTTTCGTCTGCCTGTTCGTCGCCTCCCTCTCTCCGTCTTCTTCTTTCATCGACGTCAGAACCCCCGCCCCCTATGACGCCCCCCGCTGGCTTGGGTGGTATACTCAGGTCGCGGGGGGGATAGGGGGGGGGCGCTGCCACGGCTGGCGCATCGTTTTCACGACGGGGAGGGAGGGGTGCACCGTTCCCTCGGATGGGCACATCCCCCCCTCCAGGGGCCTCCGAGCCCTCCCTCTCCGTCCTTTCCTTCTCTTCTCCTCCTCGGACTTCAACGCCTTCGGCGTCTCCGACGACCCCCTTGGGGAATGTTAGTAGTAGTAGTAGTAGTAGTAGTAGTAGTAGTAGTAGTAGTAGTAGTAGTAGTAGTAGTAGTAGTAGTAGTAGTAGTAGTGGTGGTAGTAGTAGTAGTAGTAGTGTGTGGTGGTGGTGGTGTGGTGGTGGTGGTGGTGGTGGTGGTGGTGGTGGTGGTGGTGGTGGTGGTGGTGGTGGTGGTGGTGGTGGTGGTGGGTGGTGGTGTGGTGGTGGTGGTGGTGGTGTGTGGTGGTGGTGGTGGTGGAGGTGGAGGTGGAGTGGTGGTGGTGGTGGTGGTGGTGGTGGTGGTGTGTGGTGGTGGTGGTGGTGGCGGTGGTGGTGGTGGTGGTGGCGGTGGTGTGGTGGTGTGGTAGTAGTATAGTAGTAGTAGTAGGTAGTAGTAGTAGTAGTAGTAGTAGTAGTAGTAGTAGTAAGTAGTAGTAGTAGTAGTAGTAGTAGTAGTAGTAGTAGTAGTAGTAGTAGTAGTAGTAGTAGTAGTAGTAGTAGTAGTAGTAGTAGTAGTAGATCGCAGCGCCCCCTTTGATAGCAGTCTCGTTGATAGCAGTGCCTCCTTTGCAGAGACACCCATTATTGATGGCAGCGTCTCGTTTCCAGACGCATCCGCAGTAGTAAGTAGTAGTGTCTCGTTCGAAATTAAATCCATTGATGCCCGTGTCTCGTTTGGGGCGGAAGCCAATGATAGCAACGTCTCGTTTGCACCTACACCCTTGCATAGCAGCGTCTCGTTTGGAATGAGCACAGTCAGAATGCGCTGTCTCGTTGATAGCAGTGCCTCCTTTGCAGACACGTCCACTATTGATCGCAGCGTTTCGCTTCCAGTCAAATCCGACCATGAATCTAAAGAAGAATGCTTCCATATGCTCATACACATGGCTGTTAGGTTGCTTTGCTGGGATAATATTTTACACACAGGTTTCCCCGGAGTTGGGTTTTCGCTTGCACTTGTTTTCCAAAATGCTGCTCTCGCTGAGGCGCCGGCTTCATTTTCGGGCCCCGCTCGTTCCGAATCGTGCTCCCGCTGCAGCGCTGGCCTCATTTCCGCCGGCGCCTGGGCTGCACGCCCGAGCCGGCGCCCGGGCCGGCGCTCGGGCCGCCGGGTCCGGAGCCGCTTCCGGCCGCCCCCGGAAATTGGAGTTCCGAGGCGGCGCCGAAAAAGGCCATTCTAATAAACATCTTTGTTTTGAAAATGTTCAATTTCTGCTTCCGGCGCCCGGGGGGGAGGCCTCCTGGGCCGATTGCCCGGGCCGGCGCCCGAGCCCGCACCCGGGCCGGACGCTCGAGCCGGCGCCCGGGCCGGCGCCCGGGCCGGGTCCGGGGTCGGTTCAGCCGGCGCCGGAAAATCGAGTTCCGAGGCGGCGCCGAAAAAAGGCCATTCTAAAACACATTTTCCTTTTGAAAATGCTCAATTTCTGCTTCCGGCGCCCGGGGGGCCTCCCGGGCCGATTCCGACGCCCGGGCTGGCGCCCGAGCCGGCGCGCCCGGGCCAGACGCCCGAGCCGGCGCCCGGGCCAGCGCCCGGGCCGGGTCCGGAGCCGGTTCCGGCCGGCGCCGGAAAATCGAGTTCCGAGGCGGCGCCGGAAAAAGGCCATTCCAATATACATATATCTCTTGAAAATGCAGAATTTCTGCTTTTGGCGCCCGAGAGGCCTCCCGGGCCGATTCTGGCGTGCTTCCGCTCGTTCCGAATCGTGTTCCCGCTGCAGCGTTGGCCTCATTTCCGCGCTTCCGCTCGTTTCGAGTCGCGCTCCCGCTGCAGCGCTGGCGTCATTTCCCGTGCCATGCCACGGCATGCGTGCAATGCTAGGTTGATGCTACGCTTCGCGGTGCTCGTCTACGCCATGCCACGCCGTGCTCTACAATGCATCGCGTGCCCTTTCGGGACCATTGCCCTGCTCGACATCCGACTGTGCGAGTAGAGAGGGGATCTGCGCCATGGTAAGGGATGGGAGGGAGGGGTAGGATGCCAGATATGACGCGAGCGCACCTGGTTTGCCCCCCCCCCTCTCCCGGCTCCCCCCCATTCGGGCAATTTTCCGCAAATTCGCGGGGGGGGGCATGCCACGCAAATAGACTTAATGAGAAGCGAAAGGGGCCGGCCATTTGGAAGGGGGGGAGAAAGGGGGGGGCAGGGAGGAGGGGCTCGGGGGCCCGCTGGGGCCCCATAGTTATAGGGAGCTCCGCTCGAGGAACCACTTGGGGCGCTCGCGCGCGCCCCCCCCCGCGGATTTCGGCGCCCCCGCGTTTCGCGGCCGGGAGCTCCGCGTAAGGCGCCAGCGGGGGCATACGTGCAGCCCCGTGTTCATTTCCGATCACCCTCGCGCGCTTCGCGGCACCATGCGGGCCTCCGTTTGAGGCCCCCGTTGGACGTGTTTCTCCCGAGGGTCTCGCCGCCGCCGCCGCCGCCGTCGTCGTCGTCGTCGTCGTTTTCGTCGTCGTCGTCGTTGTCGTCGTCGTCGTCGTCATCGCCATCGTCATCGTCGTCGTCGTCATTATCTAAATTCAGCAAGGACACGCGTACAGGTGTACTCACGCTACAAGCTTGCACTATACCATGCACGACGAGGCACGCTACATGTACACGCGCGTGTTTTCAGAGTTTGAGCGCGCAGTCTGCATTAGCCCTTGCAGAGCGCCAGGTACGATCCAGGAACGGTTTTACCTGCGATAATCGTTTTGTTTGGAACTTGCCTGGTCGGTCGAGTGGCTTTTCGGTCAGCGAGAAGCGTTTCGGTATCAACCTGTTCCCCCCCCCCCCCCCGAGTGAGCCTCGAGCATTTGCTTGAGCAGCTGGAATGCACATTATTGACGTTTCGCGTGTCCCCACCAGCCTCTATCCTGCGGCTGTTAGCCGCCCCCCCTTTCAGGGCGCGGGCCTGAGTGTCGTTCATTCTACGTCGGCTGTCCCGCGGCGGCCCTGATGGACGGGCTGGGTTGGCAGCTCTCAATACTCTTGTCGCTCCCGCGACAGGAGCCTTCGTGGCCCTCCTGGTCATGCCCCTTCGTCGACTCGTTCTGGCGGTTGGGACACTGGGACGCAGGATCATGAACGCGTTTGCTCCACGCTCGCCCACGCGGCGGGCTCACGCCGCTCGGCTCACGGTATCTGATCGACGCCGACTCGCAGGCCACATGCGGTTGCATTTTGCTGCGCACGTACTCCGAAGACGACGGGATCCTGGCGCGTTTGGGCGTGGTCGTAGGCTTGTGAGCTGTGCCGCGTTAGTCGCCCGTTCTATTTTGCCCGTCCGCCGCCCGCGTTTTTTGTCCTGGTTTGCCTCTTTTCCACGCTTGCCAGCTGTTGTTTAGGCTCCTCGCCCTGCACGTAGGCCTGGTTTCATTCGACGGTTGTCGCCGCGCGGCTGCCCGCGAGCGGCTGAGTCCCCGCGAGCCCATCCAGAAACGGTGCCCTGGCGAGTTGAGGCGTTGTTGTGACAGGTTATCGGAAGCCTCGTGGAGCAATCGTGGGGTTCTCTTGGGGCACTCGCGGGGCCTTTTTGGGGTTTTGAGGGCGGGTCCGGGAAGCTTTTTGGGGCCGTCTTGGGCACCGTGGCTCAACGTAGAGGGGGGTGAGCAGAGCAGCCTTTTACGCCTGGGCCCTTTGGGGCCGCTCTTGCGGCGCGTTTGGGCGCTCGTTGGGGGCTCGCTTGGGCCGTTTCGGAACCATTGTGCGGCTTCAACAGCTAATCGGCAGCGAATAATCGATAAGGTAAACACAAGTATCGATTTCTTTTTTAGATGTTTGAATGAGTTTGGTTTCTTGGGGAGGCCTTTGGAGGGCAGGGAGGGCGTGTGGGGCCTTCTTGGAGCCTCCTTAAGGCTTCTTGGAAGCACGCCGGAGGCTATCCCAGGCCATCTTGTCGTATTTTGGACCGTTTCGGAGGAAACCTTGGGCGATCCAGGGCCTTTTTGGAACCAGATTGGGCCATTTTGGACGCTCTAACTACCCCCGGTTCCCCCCCGCCCCGTCCAGGCCCAGGGTGGGAAGGTAAACCTCCCCGTCTGGGGGGGGGGGGGGGGGGATGGAGGTGAACACAGGAAGCGCTCTAGACCACCTGCGCCCAAAAGGCTGGTGTGATGATCGTTATGCAATGGATGTAACCAATGTAATTATCTGATTAACCCTTGTTCTGTTAAAGTTTCCCCATCTCCCCCCCCACTTTCCCCCCTCCTCCCCCCCTCCCGCCCCTCCCCCTCCCCCTTCTGCGGGTTTGCCGATCTTGATGACAATCTCGATGTCGGCGTTCGTATTCATAATGTCAGGCCCGTGGATCATACTCCTTCTATCTCCAGCAAGGCGTGGCAGGCCGTCTTGTTCCTGCCCATTCGCCTGAATTTCGTCAGTGCTGGCACCAGAGAGCTTGCTCATTATATGAGTGTGATAGTCTTTGATATTTGTGAATATCTCGGGGTCTGCGAGCTCTCTGGAGCCCACAAGCGAATCGAACTACAGCCCAAAGGCGGTTCAAGGGGCCCCTCGAGTATAAACGGTTGCGGACAGGCAGGCAATGCGCACTTGGGTTTACACCCCCAACAATCTATGTTGCCTACACCGTCCGCCACCAGCTCCAGAAAGGGGCCATTAATTTTCATCTCGCTGCCAAAATTGCGCGTCACGCAGCACAGGGCCGTCTGCGGCATGTGGCGCCATGCGCAAAAAACACAGCCGAGGTCTTGACCTGCATCCGCGGCCACCGCCGCTCAGAAATCAACCTCGATCCGGGGTCCGCTGAAGACCTGGTCCCGATGTTCATCTTCACCACCGTCTGCCGCATCTGGTAGTGAAATCTCCGCGTTCTTGGACGCATCTCTGATGAGGCCAGCGAAGTCTCGCTTATTCGACTCGAACTTGGTGACACCTCTCTCCTTCCGCCTCTTCGCGCTGAGTTGCTCCTCGTCGTCCACTGACGCCCAGTAGCCAGTCCTCAAGTAGAGTTCGATGGGCCCATAGGCCGCCGCCTTGGTCAGGCTGTCGCTGAGGTTCGCCTCGAAATGGCACCACCTCACGATGAGCCCCGTCTCCGCGATGCATCGCTCAAAAGCCATCAGCTCCAGAGCGGTCCTCTTCTCCGCCAGACTCTGCATCTGCACCTGCTTCGCGAGACAGTCGTAGATGCTCTTTGCGTCCACGCATAAGCAGGCTCCAACTTCGCGTACTCCTTCGACCATGGGTCGTAGCTCACGTCCTGCACTGGCTGTTCCAGCCACCACATCCGACACGAACCCATTCAGCTCAGCCCACATCATGCGCACCATGAAGAACTCGTCTCCTGCGACAGTCAGCGCCTGAACTTCAGCCGAGAGTGAGCTTCTTGCCACACGCTGTAGCTTGCCACTTCGATGCGACACCCAGCCGACCGGCGTCCGCTTGCCGACCAGGATCTCCCCCGGGGCGATGCCTATCACGTATCCTCCAGTAGATAGTCCAACAGGCCGATTGGCCCAGGCAGCGTCGCTCCATCCGACCACCACGGCATTCCCTCGGAACGGTTCGAACGTCAGCTTGTAGTTCAGGTCCAGTTTGATTTGCTTGATCAGCTTGTTGATGCCGAGCAGCGTCTCGACAGTCGCCGCAGGACCAGTACTCTGAAAGATGGAGCACTGAGCTTGGTATCGTGGTAGTGTCTGCGTCGCCACCCACTGTATCTCCCCGAGCGCTCCTCGTAGTAGCGTCATCTCGCGATACATGAGCTTCTCCCCACGTTGCTTCCTGCGCTCGCTGAGAATGTCGATCTCCTTCATGTTGTCAATGAAGTCCTTCTGGTGGATCGATATTTTCCCGTTCGGCTCATGGTTACAGTCAGCCCGGTCTGCTTGAAGTGTCCTTCCCAGGGTGTCCACCGAAACACCTCCTGCAGTTTCGTCTCTATGTCGAGCCAGCGTCGGCTGCCGTGTCCGGTGATCAGGAAGTCGCCCACGTGTATTCCGACGATCCTGCAGACGCCGGTTTCGTCGCTGAAGACGCGGACGCATGGATCTGAGACACATCGCTGATCTCCGAGTTGCTCCATGAGTGCGTCCACGCTCTCGTACCACGACTTGGGTGCCTGGCACAATCCATATACTGCCTTACGTAGTCGCACTAGCGTTCCAATCTGTAATCCGAGCTCCTCAGCCCTATGAAGACGGGCTTATCCTCTGACATGCCCCTTGTCCTGCAGGAGCGACGCCTTTACGTCGCCCCTCTTGAGCCTAAAGGTCTTCATCGCCGCGATCCGGAAAATCAGGTTCGAGCGCGCCTCGTCCTCACCGAGTCGTGGGTCTTGGTATCCAAGAGCGACCAGTCGTGCTTTAGCTCGGCTGCCTCCTGTGGCTTCATCATTCTTCCAGGTCAGCACCCCTCGCGTCTTCAAAATATATTCCTGCCTTGGCCTTAAGTGCGGAGGAATTGTATCGAGCACGTCGTGCGCGATCCAATCGCGCACTTCCACAAGCTTCGCTGCCCTCATCTTGTCCCTCTGCGCTGTCGTCATGTTCTTGACGCTCGCCGCCGTGCGACCCTTCTTCAACGCCTTAGACACTTAGCGCTCTGGCGGGCTGGCTATCTTGCCCATCCTGACCTTGTCTATCGCCTCGAACGCCACCTCGATGAACTCCGTCCCTACGGACATGGAGATGTCCTCCTCCAGTTCGGTTGCCGCGAACGCGCTCGAATTCGAACTTTTCCCAGTCGAGCTGGTTCCAGTCGGTCTCCTTGTCATTCGCGAGCACTCCGAAAGCCTTGAGCGAGGGCCCGAACGGTGTCTTCATCCGTATCCTCCTCTGAGTCTTTGCGAACAGGTCGTGCTTCTGCTTTTGCTTCCAGTCTCTGGTCTTCCACTTGGGGTTCACGGTGATCATTCCCTCGTTGGTCTTCACGGGTGTCGGTTTATCTTCGTATCCACCATCATGTCGTGGTCGTTTGGATCTCTTATCGGAGTGCCTACTGCCGTCCGAGTAGGTATTTCTGATTTCTCGTTCTATCCAGTCACCGATGCTGACGGCTCGGATCCTGACCTTTGTCCAGGTGCAGTGCCTTCAGCTCCGTCCGTCTTGTCTTCGATGATGGGGAACAGGTATGTCTTGCCAGTCCAGCGCCGTCCCAGCGTCCTGGTTGATTTCCCTGGGACGTTCCAGTTTTCATCCTTGAGTGTCTCCATGGAGCCGTCCTCGAACTTCGCCACAGTCACCCGCTCCACTGTCGTCTTCTCCGGCGAGGCCCGGAAGCCTCTCGGTGTGAACGTCGCCAGTCGATGTCGTATGTGGATTCGTACGTACGCCATCCGACTTTCGATCTCCTCTTCCATCCAGTAGTCCTCTATGTTGCTGTCGTCTGGCGCCCTCGCCGTCGCCTCTGGTACGTAGGTCTCCTCTTGCATGGGCGTATCCTCCGTGTCCACGCTGATAACCTCGCCCTTGCTGAGCGAGATGAGAGCCTCCACGAAGGTCCATGGCGTGCCCTTCTCGTCCGCAAAGATCAGCTCCTCGCGAGGGATCGCTGCTCGTAGGTGTTCTGGTGAGCACCTCCAGAGTCGAGCTCCCATCACGACCCATACCTTCCGACCCGGCTGTGCGCTCTCGCCGTTGACGCGTACCGTCTGCACACCCAGCACAGTCCCTGGTCCAAACCAGCGTCATCGATCGATTCCGTGTTGCTTACGTACACCATGTGCAGGTTGGATTGTTTGCTTGCCGCATCTCCAGACGCATACCTGCATACCTGGCACGAACTTCTGCATTCGTTGGTCTCGTGCTGCGGCTGCCCTCGCTTGCTGCTGCTTGAGGATCCTGTCCCCGATGATCTTAGAGGCCAGCACGCGCTTCGACAAGTTCTCCATTGAGCTCTGGTTCGTACACTTCACCACGTCCAGGTTCTCGTCCTTCCTGAGCGTCCCCGACGAGTACTTGTCTCTTCCGAATGCCCACTGCGTCGGGCTGCAGCCGTTGACCCTCTCCCACGGTGTTGTGAGCCTCCACCGCCTGGTGCATCGCTGTCTCCATGTAGGTGTCGTGATCCTTGTGCAGCGACTTGGCGCAATCGAAGACTGTCTTGATCGCTCGCTCGGTTATGCTGTTCTGCCAGTTTGCCTGTGTCGCGCAAGGGTCCAGCATCACACCTTCACTCGATATGTTCTCGAAGAACTCATGTGACACAAAAGCTCCTTCTGGATCGTGGCGCAGTACTGCAGGCATCCCATATCTTTCTGACCAGTGGCTTCGGAAAGCGTCCAGCAGTTCCTTAGCCGTACAGTTCCTGGACTCTTGTCCGGGACAGCTGAAAATCTTCACCGCCAGCGTGAGTTTGTTCGTTTCGTCTACGATCACCATTCCCCGACGTCGTAGCACTTTGATCATCACCCTCATCGGTCGATGTCGGGTATTCCTGTGCAGTCGTATCGTGGCCGTCATCAGCTCATTCTGCTTGAGTGGCTCTAGCTTGTTCCACTCTGCCTGCTCTTCGGCCGTGAGCTCGAGCTCCTTCTCGGTCCCGAACACGTTGACCTTGGTCGCCGTGAGCGCCTTCTCTTCGTCTCTCATGTCATCGATAGGCTCGGCGGGTCCACGATGCACTTCCAGATCAGCTTGGCCAGCGGTTATGGATATCTCCCAGATCCCGTCGCATCGCGTCCACAGCATTCGGAGTGTCCATGTCCAGCAGGATTTGGGTATCTCTTACCTCTTAGAGTTGTTGCCAGCTTCGTCCTGCTTGTCCAGACCGTCCAAGGCTTGTAGATCGGGCTGCCCTTCTGGTTTACGATTCCCACTAGGCATCCGTCGAAGTTGGCCTTCTCCATTTCCACCTCGCCGAAGAACATGCTCAGTTGCGGGAACAGCTTCCAATCATGACAGTTCCTCGGCCACTCGAAGTGCACCTCCCCGCCATTCGCTCTGATCTGTCGGCGGAGTACGATGACATTGTCGACCATTTTCCTCAGGTTCGTGCGCTTGGCCTCTAGCTTGGCCCAGTGCTGTGTCCCTGCTCTGCCGATGTATCCGTTCTGCAATGCACTGACCGCCGTGCATGGCACGCTGCCCCACTGCCCCATAGATCTGCTCCACGGTTCTCGTCGGCGATCTTGAGCGCGTAGTCCAACCCTGCCTGCTTGCTGAGGTCGGCGTCCTTGCTGGTGATTTGGATGTTCCTGGCGTCGTTCCTCTCGCGTGCTACCTGACCCAGCTGACTGTCCTCCCCTGTACAGAACTCTACATCAGCGTCTTGGTGTACAGGTCGGTCGCCGTATTCACATCCTTCACTTGATCCACCACCCAGGTGTAGTCCATCATGTTGACGTCCTCCTTCGGGTACTCCACGTCGACACCGAACGTGACGACGTCCTGCCTGGCGTCGCTGACGCCGGACGGCTGATCCCCGCCTTGCGGCGAGATTCTCGGCGTCCGCCTCTTGACCTGCTTGTCGGCTGGCCTCTTGGTGCTGTCCCTCATCATGTCCAGCTCCTCGGCCGCTCGCGAGGTCTTCGTCTCGACCCAGGGCGTCTCCTTCTCGTCGGAGGTACCCTCCTTCTCGAACGAGTCGTCCGAGCTCACCTCTTCTGGCGTCGGCCCTTGTGACTCCTGTAAGGTCTTCTGCTTGGTGATCTCCTCGAACTTGATCTTGCCGACCGTCGGGCCCACAGGCCCCTGCTGTCGGTATACTTCCCCGGTGCCCCGACCTTCGGGACATAGAGCATCACCAGGTCGCACCTCACGCACTTGTAGCTCACCTTGTACTGGTTCGCGTGCCTCGCCAGAGGGTTCGTCGTGTCGTCGTCTCCTCGGCATGGCTTCCCGAGATACCGGGCGTCTCTCTCGTCGGTCCCCTCAGCTCTCCTCCAGTCCAGCCGCGGGTCCCTCTTGTCGATCGCCATCTACTCGCCGATCGTCCTGCCGCCACATTTCGTCCAGCTGCTTTTCGAGACTCCTGCTGGTGAGGTCGGCCGAGCGCCAGCGCCCGTCCGGCCCTTGCTGCCACCGCCGCTGCCCTCGGACTTGGGTTTGCGGCTCGGTACTGGCGTCTCCGCAGCCGCGGCAGCTGCTCCCGCATCTTGGGTGTTGCCGCAGAGCTGCTCGGAAATCACCTTGAACTTTCGGTTTGAGCCAGATCGTCGACCACGGTCATACACGTATCGGGGCCTCGGAATGTCGGTGATCTTCGACTTTTCTGACAGCACGTCGGTGGATTTCGGCTCGCTCGTCGTCGCAGTGGTTTCGAACCCCCTCGAACCATTAGCAGACTCCTTTCCGTTCTCCTCCTTCGACCCCGTCAGACTCGTCGTGAAACCCCTCTGTCGAGTCGAAGTCGATAGCGCTCTCGATGTGCTCTGGAATCGTGTCGCAGCACTCGCGGTCCTCGGTCGAGCTGTCGATCGTGTCGGATTCGGTGCACGTTCAAACTCCAGAGGCCTCTTGGTGGTCATCTCGGGCCCTCCAGCTAGCACTGTTTCCTTTATGATATCTGGCGTTCCACTCTTCTCGGTCCCCTCCCCTGCTCTCATGGATGTCGTGGAATGACGTATCCAGTGACGTGATGATGGCTTTGACAGTCTTCCATCACCGCAGAAGGAGGGGCGATGTCCCTATTCAGCGTCGGCCGGCCGGCCGGCTGGCCGGCCACTCCAGCGTCTTGTACGTTGAACGCCTGGTGCAGGTTCTCGAGCTTCTGCCGAAAGTCCTGCATCTCCTGCTTCGTCATCTTCTGGCCGTAGAGGTCCCAGGTCATGTGTCGATGCACAAGTGACCTGTCGAGATCATCTTGAGCTTGACCAGCCTCTCCACCGCTAGTTTCGCGAAGCAGGCGATTCCAGTGGCAAAATCAATGATGGCCCCTGAGCGCCTCAGGAAATCCACAGATCCCAGCAGCGGCACGTAACGATAATTCTTCGTGTTCAGAGCGTACCCGGCGAGTGTCCCGAGCTAACCGTTCGCTTGGAGAGATAATGTAGCCTTGCTCGAGCACTTCTCTGCAGCTCCGTTCGCGAATCCGAAGTTCGGCCGATCTATCACATCAACTGTCACGCCACTGGTGTCCATGCCTGCGGCCTTCTGCTTCTCGATGATGTGTTCCAGCGCCATGGTAGATCCGAACGCCTTGGTCGTGCCTCAGTCCAGCACCATGCAGCCTGCTGTCTCGTCTTCGAGCCCGGCCAGCGCGTGCTCGACCGTGCCACCCTGCGTCGCAGGGTAGGCTGTCTCGAACGATGTGAACGCCAGCTCCATCGCTCGTCCTTCGGCACCGTCTCGCTGCTCAGCTCGATCTCGTAGTCCGGGATGTCGTTCCAATTCCGAAGTTGAACGCCACGGCGCCGACTTGTTGCACCTTGTCCTTCGGCGTCCCGCCCTGGTTCGTCTCCTTATTGCGCAAGCAGTGCTCGCGGTTGTGCGGTCCGCCTCAGATGAAGCATGACTTTGTCCCATGCCACCTGCTGGTCGACCCTTGCCACGGGCCTTGCCTTTCTGATAGAACACACGACTCTGCTTGATATCTTTGACGATTGCACGGGCTTGCGCCAGCGTCCTCTTCTGCGTACTTGCGTCCTTCTTCGCGCCAGCGATCACGGCCAGTGCCTCCTCTGCCTCGGCACGGTCGTCCTCGTCCAGATCCTCGAAGTCTAGCTCGTCGTCGTTCTCGTCCGACTCATCGCCGAGGTAGGCTTCGTTGCCGATCCCTTCTCCGTCCCCGTCGGCATACCCCTGCTCCTTGTAGTCGTGCTCGTCGAACAGACCCAGAGCTCGTTTCTTGCCAGGCTTGTGCGGGAACGTGTCTCTCTTCTTGTTCTGGGCATCGTGCTCCTTGAGGTCGACGTCTGTCCACTTGTCACCTAGTGCTGCCTTGATGTTCTTCCGGTTCAGCGAGTTCTTAGCCGATGATAGCACTCTCGCACGCTCTTGAGCGTTCAGTCCAGCCCGTTGCAAGAGTAATCATCCAGCCATGACCGACGGGATGAGGATCTCTCTCAACTCAGTTGCCACCTCCTTCAGGGGTTTGATGTCCACGTCGTCTTCGTCCAGGTCAAACCTCGCCAGCAGTGAACACAAAGCATCCGTAGCTCTCTCCTTCAGCGTCACCTTCTTGTGTGCTTTCAGCGACGGTGACGCCGATGCTTGAGGCCACTCCCACTGCGAGCCCGACTGTCCACCTGGAGAGTTGCTCCTCCAGCTGCTGCCACGTCACCAGCTGCCTCTCCAGTTCTCGTCCTTCCAGCACTTCGCGACGTCATCGTCGTCGCCCTGGATGCTGATCCCCTCCTTCACGGACTCCTGCTTCTCCTCGGGTCTGGACCGCTTCTGTTCAGCTCGCAGTTCGGGTCCTTCTCCTCGATTATTTTGAAAGCTCTGGTCCAGCTTGTCGGCGACGATTCGGCTCCGCTGGGCTTAGGCTTTCATCATTTCGTTGTTCTTCCGCCGCAGCGTGAAGAGCTACTCCTCGAGATACTTTGCCGCTTCCGCGATGGGTTCGTCCATGAGAGTCTCGTCGAGGAAGTGTAGCAGTGTCTTGTGGCATGAAGTCTCTCGAGCATAAACGGTTGCGGACAGGCAGGCAATGCACGCTTGAGTTTACACCCCCTTCTCCCCCTTACTCCCTTTCCAACTTCCCCCGACCTCTACTCCCTCCCCCTCCCTTCTCATCTCCTTCCCCCCCTTCCCCGCCTCCTCCTTCGCTCCTTCGCACTCATGCACCCCTCTTTCCCCGACTCCTCCTTCGCTCCTTCGCACCCGCGCACCCCTCTTCCCCGCCTCCCACTTCGCTCCTCCGCACCCACCCATTCCTGGCATTACAGAGCCCTACCCTTCGGGACAGCTCAATATCCACACACAGCCTCTCCTCAACCCTCTCAGCTATCATTTTCATGATCAGTCAAGAAGAAGAAGAGAAGTAGGCGGAAGGGGTATGTTGACAAGGGGGACGAATACGACGAGGAGAAGGGTAGCGTTGAAGCGGGGGTTAAAGGAACGAATGAGAAATTGCTTGGCGAGGGGCCCAACCCTTCAAAGATTCCTGTAATGTTCGTGATGAGCCTCTCTGTGCACGGCCCGTGTGAGGGATGTGTTGGATAGGGTGGGCCACGCATGCTTGGGACTTGATGTGGAGCTCCCGAAGGGGCGCGAGACTCGTGGTGGTCCGCCGAGAATCACAGGGAAACGCATCCCTTTCCCCACTGGGACTAAGGGGCTCATGTGAGGTGTGTGCCGGAACCGGTTGGCATACGCATACATTTTTCTCCACCGAGGCCACATATGGTGCCCCCATGTAAGACCACGACCTTCGTAAGGGGTGTGCCGGAATGGGCGGTGCTGTTACATAGTGTTTGCTATTGGGGCCGAAGGTGTAATTTCTTATTAAGCTACCATCCTCGTGAGTGGTGTGCCGAAATGGACGGCGCCGCCATGCGGACTGCGGACCCTCCCGTTGGGACCGTATCTGGTATTCCCTATAGTGCCACGGTATTCGTGAGAAGTGTGCCGAAATGGGCGGCGGCGCCATGCGGACCCTGCCGCTGGGGCCGTAAGTGGAGCTGTCCATGCAATGCCACGGTCATCGTGATAAGAGCATCGAAATGGGCGACCGCCATGCTACTCCTCCCATTGGGGCCGTAGGTGGAGCTCCCTATGTGAGACCCCGCTCATCGTGAAAAGATCGTTGGAACGGGCGTCGCCACCATGTGGGTGCCGTAAGTGAAGCTGCTTACAGGGCCGCGATGCTCGTGAGGGGTGCGCCGAAGTGGGCGGCGGCGCCGCCGTGCAGGCGACCCTCCCGCTGAGGCCGAAGGCGGAGCTTTTTATGGGGCCACGATCCTCGTGAGGGGTATGACGAGTTGGGCGGCACCGCCGTGCGGAACCTCCCGCTGGTGGCCGCAGGTGGGGCTCCCCACGGGGCCACGATCTTTGTGAAGGGTGTGCCGAACGGGGGCGCGCACTCCATACGTCGGCGTCCACTGAGACCGTAGGTGGCGCCCCATGGGGCCACGAAAGTGTAAAGGGAATGCCGAATTGGGGGCGCGTGCGTCACATGCCGGCGCCCATTGAGACTGTAAGTGGGGCTCCTTTAGGGGCCACGGATCAGGCGAGGGGCGGGCCGGATAGGGGCGCGCACTCCAGATGTTGGCATCCATTGAGATCACAGGTGAAGCTCCTTGTGGGGCCACGAGGCGTGTGAGGGGTGTTCCGAAATGGAGGCGCGTGAGCCATACCTCGGCGCCCACAGACCGTAAGAGGACCGCCTTCTATGGGACCACGAAGCATGGGAGGGGTAGGCCGAAATGGGGGCGTGTGCTCCATACTTCGGCGCCCACTGAGGGCCGCAAAGCGTTTGAGTGGTGTGCCGAGTTTGGGGCGCGTGCGCCATACGTCGGCGCCCACTGAGACTGTAGGTGGAACTCCTTATGGGCCCGCGAAACGTCGGGTGCGCAGAGTCGGGTGAGCGTGCGCGATATGTCGGCCACCATTGTGACCGCAGGTGTGGATCCTTATAGGACCACGATACGTGCGAGATGCTTTCCGGAAGAGACATGCAAACCGCACGGGCAAGAGGAGTTGAAGAATGAGGAGAATTATGAGGAGTAGAATTAGGAGACGCGCGCGGTGGCGATTCAAAATGAGGACTCAATTCTCACACTGGATGGTTCTGAATGCGAGTGACATGGCGCACGATTGCCATGCGCATGGATTTGCAAGTGGTGCTTTGTGACAGATGCGGGCGTGAAGGCGCGCGAAGCTTGCTTGTTTGTCGTGCGTTACATGCGCGCGCGTGTGTGTGTGTGTGTGCGTGTGCGTGTGCGTGTGCGTGTGCGTGTGCGTGTGCGTGTGCGTGTGCGTGTGCGTGTGCGTGTGAATGGAACCCGTGTAATACCCTCATATATACTCCTTATCCTTACCTCTCCTGCGCCTGGCCGTTTGGGCTCAGGTATTGAGATAGATCGATCAGACCTTGATCGTGCGGGAGGGAAAGATATCCATCTATCCCTCCTTCTCTCTACCAACGGATCAGGGGTTCTGTACCCTTGTACTTCAACCCCATACACAGGTTATCAGCCCTTTAAAGCTCACCCTCACCGACTCGCCCGCGGTGACCTCGCATGCGAGCCTGATGGAGCCACTTCGGCGCATGCGCCGCAAGGGTTCCATCGGGGCTTCGCGTCCGAGCTCTCCCACGGCACGACGGCTCGGTGACGAGTTGGAGAGCATTAGTGCGGACTGTGTTGGTGTTCCTGATACCCCCCCCCCCAGCTCCGAAGGACCCGAGGCGCGACTAGCTGCTGAACTTCACCGCAGCGCCGCCCGCGGGGGGACAGGAGAAGGAGTAGGAACAGGAAGGAAGGAGTTTCACACGCCGACCTTCGATCCTTCCCCCCCTTCCCCGTCGGGAGCAATCCCAACCGCGTCAGGCGAAAGCCTCACTGGCCTCGATACTCCAGGGCGCTTTCGCGCTAACCGCCGATGGACCTCAGGCGCTGGGACCCCAGCCCTGCGACCGTCCCTGTGGCGGAGCACGTAGCCACCTTCGAGGAACTCAGTAGACCAGTGTCGGCACAGCCACAGACGCGGTACCCCAAGGTATCATCGGATGAGACACCGCACACACATGGTGTGCCGAACGGGGGCGCGCACTCCATACGTCGGCGTCCACTGAGACCGTAGGTGGCGCCCCATGGGGCCACGAAAGTGTAAAGGGAATGCCGACTTGGGGGCGCGTGCGTCACATGCCGGCGCCCATTGAGACTGTAAGTGGGGCTCCTTTAGGGGCCGCGGATCAGGCGAGGGGCGGGCCGGATAGGGGCGCGCACTCCAGATGTTGGCATCCATTGAGATCACAGGTGAAGCTCCTTGTGGGGCCACGAGACGTGTGAGGGGTGTTCCGAAATGGAGGCGCGTGAGCCATACCTCGGCGCCCACAGACCGTAGGAGGACCGCCTTCTATGGGGCCGCGAAGCATGGGAGGGGTAGGCCGAAATGGGGGCGTGTGCTCCATACCTCGGCGCCCACTGAGGGCCGCAAAGCGTTTGAGTGGTGTGCCGAGTTTGGGGCGCGTGCGCCATACGTCGGCGCCCACTGAGACTGTAGGTGGAACTCCTTATGGGCCCGCGAAACGTCGGGTGCGCAGAGTCGGGTGAGCGCGCGCGATGTGTCGGCCACCATTGTGACCGCAGGTGTGGATCCTTATAGGACCACGATACGTGCGAGATGCTTTCCGGAAGAGACATGCAAACCGCACGGGCAAGAGGAGTTGAAGAATGAGGAGAATTATGAGGAGTAGAATTAGGAGACGCGCGCGGTGGCGATTCAAAATGAGGACTCAATTCTCACACTGGATGGTTCTGAATGCGAGTGACATGGCGCACGATTGCCATGCGCATGGATTTGCAAGTGGTGCTTTGTGACAGATGCGGACGTGAAGGTGCGCGAAGCTTGCTTGTTTGTCGTGCGTTACATGCGCGCGCGTGTGTGCGTGTGCGTGTGCGTGTGCGTGTGCGTGTGCGTGTGCGTGTGCGTGTGAATGGAACCCGTGTCATACCCTCATATATACTCCTTATCCTTACCTCTCCTGCGCCTGGCCGTTTGGGCTCAGGTATTGAGATAGATCGATCAGACCTTGATCGTGCGGGAGGGAAAGATCTCCATCTATCCCTCCTTCTCTCTACCAACGGATCAGGGGTTCTGTACCCTTGTACTTCAACCCCATACATTGGTTGTCAGCCCTTTAAAGCTCACCCTCACCGACTCGTCCGCGGTGACCTCGCATGCGAGCCTGATGGAGCCACTTCGGCGCATGCGCCACAAGGGTTCCATCGGGGCTTCGCGTCCGAGCTCTCCCACGGCACGACGGCTCGGTGACGAGTTGGAGAGCATTAATGCGGACTGTGTTGGTGTTCCTGATACCCCCCCCAGCTCCGAAGGACCCGAGGCGCGACTAGCTGCTGAACTTCACCGCAGCGCCGCCCGCGGGGGGACAGGAGAAGGAGTAGGAACAGGAAGGAAGGAGTTCCACACGCCGACCTTCGATCCTCCCTCCCCTTCCCCGTCGGGAGCAATCCCAACCGCGTCGGGCGAAAGCCTTACTGGTCTCGATACTCCAGGGCGCTTTCGCGCTAACCGCGGATGGGCCTCAGGCGCTGGGACCCCCAGCCCTGCGACCGCCCCTGTGGCGGAGCACGTAGCCACCTTCGAGAAACTCAGTAGGCCAGCGTCGGCACAGCCGCAGACGCGGCACCCCAAGGTATCATCGGATGAGACACCACACACACATGGTCCGAGTCGCAGCTCGTCCGCGCGCAACCGCCGTGGAGCCCCAGGCCCATGCGGCGAAAGTAGGTCGAGCCCGCGCACTGCCTCTCAGAGGCCATGCACTCCCCGCGACAGGGGACACAGGGAAGCTGACGCTCCCCACCCCTCCATCTCAGACGACCAGCTGGCGGAAACGTCCGCCGCAGGTGACATGGCTGAGCTCAGAGACCAGGTGGAAACCTTCGTGTCCAGGCAATACTCTGGACTACTACAGAGCGTTCAGGCGAACGCCACCGATACTGCAGCCATACGCCGCGATCTGGACGGCGCCTTAGGGATCATTGATTCCAGGATCGCCGAAGATCGACGCATCATAGGAGAACTGCAGTACCAGGTTGATCGTGAGGTGTCACACTCAGGTGAACGAACGGCGATGGTCGAGAACCTACGCAACTACCTCGCGCAGATGGAGCAACAGCTTGTGCTCGTACGCGACACAGGCGTTTCAGCAGTCAGGATTGTACATGATGAGATCCACGACCAGCTCCGCAACCGACCAACCCCAGCCGAGGCCACAGACCTTGGCGACGTTCAGTCTCAGATCAATGATCTTCGATCTTATCTAGACCACACTACGGCGACGCCTCGCACCGAAGCACACACCAACTCGTCGAACCTGATCGACATGTTGCAGCGCAATGAGAGAGTCATCACTCAAAGGCTTGATGCGACCAACGCTGTCGTGCAGCCACTCGCTAACCGGATCTCTGACATCGAGCAGCGTTTCCCTGGTGTACAGGACGCCCTGGCAGAGTTGCGTGTCGGACGAGCCCAGACTGGCCAGCTGGATTCTCCTCCCACGGTTTACGATTTCGCCCGCCTCACTGACAGGTTGCAGGAGGTTCGGAAGGCGGCGGACCACACGCAGTTGGAGCTCTCCCAGGTTATTCATGATAGAGATACCGAGAAGGTACGTGTAGAGAGTCACCTCGCACGTCTGGAAAGCGAGATGGAGGCACAAAGCGCCCGTCTCCGAGCATACGAGCAACGACTTGATCGGCATTCACAACGTTCTCGGGATACTGACGAGTATACACGCCAAAAGGTGGGTCAAATACACGAAGACACGACGAGCTGGACGAATCAGCTGATCGACCACACCAACGACACCAACCTCCACCTTCGACCTGCAGCACACCTGCACAGGCCGACGGCAGCGTCCGCCGAAGCACAGCAAGCTTCTGCAGGACAACAACGACGTACATCACCAGGAGCAGCCTCCGCGGCAGCTTCTGCACAGACACGTCATGTGTCTCCTGTGCGCACAGACCCAACTAACGACGGTGCACCGATACCCTCACAACCATTGTCTGCGGTGTCGGTCCATACAACTACTCCTATCAAGGAGTCAGACACCGTCCGAGTCCCTGTCTTGCCCAAGATCACGCAGCTGCTTGAGTGGCAGCAAAAAGTGCGGAAGAACTTCGGGGCCGCCTCAGGGCGACCATCCACAGCATATGCCTTCTTATGCGTGGCTGAACAGCCTGAATGTACATTCGTGGACTTACAAGACAGTGGAGACTTTGAGAGTATCGATTGCAAACTCGCTACCGCTCTGAGCGACATCTTATCCTCAGACTTACGCTACCAAATCAGGCTCATCGAGACCAGAGAGCACAAAGCAGGACGCATGCTCAAAGGACGCCAGATCTATTGGCACATCCTACAGTCCTACAGAGTGACAGAGGTTGACGACGACCTGCACGATTTCGAGCGCCTTAAAGAACTGAGAATGAGAGATGACGATTTGCAACGTTTCATTACCGATTGGGACGCCTTACTCTTGGAATGCCGAGAAGCACCCGATCCAAAGATATTGGAATCGCTGTTTCGTACACAGATTCGTAGACATGTATGGATGAAACAAGACATGTACGAGTGCCAGCGCATGAAGATGAGCGACCCGAATCGTACCTACGGTTGGTTTCGACAGCGTGTCCTGGACATACTGGAGATTAAACAATTGGAGAAGAATCAAAACAAGTTACGGTACGAACATGAGACACGATCTCAAGTCAACGTGTGCGCTGCATGGAAGAAAGGCAATTTTCGCAATGGGGAACGATGCAAGGCTTTGCATACATATTCCAGGGATTGGAAGAACAACAAAACTTCCAGAGGATCAACGGCTGGTGGCAACCCCCGCCGTAGTATATCCACTCCTGCGAATCACAAGAAGCCAGCATCGAAACCATTCTGCTTCGACTTCGCCAAGCGCAACACATGTACCAGAGGTGATAAGTGTAACTTTCCACACGTCGCACAGTGCAAAGATTTCGCACAAAGCAAGTGCACAAAAGGCGACAAATGCAAATACGCTCATCTTGCACCTGGTGCAAAGACTCCTTGAACGAAGCCCGAGTCGACCACGGACCTCCAGCCAGGATAGCCGCGGCCGGCTTCCATCCCGCGCATCAGGAAGCCAACGGTCTTCACAACGCGGGGGGTTTCGCTATGCAAGCGACTCACGACATGGACGTGACAACCGACGCCAATACGACCGATCTCGTTCAACATCCAGGAGGTCCCCAGACTCTCGCAGTCAATCGAGAAGTCGTTACGACAGATCTTCGAGATCTACCTCCCGAGGACGAGACAATCGTGGCGGCGGACGCGGCAGTCCACGCGGCCGTGATAGATCATATGGTAGTGACAAAGGACGTGGCAAACGTTCTCCGAGCCGTGGTTCGCCCCGTGGTTCACCCAACATTCGAGCGCGTTCTCCTGCCAACTTTCGACGTTCACGCCGTCCCGACCGCAGTTGCGTCATCCGTGACAAGACCCTCATGGCCAACACTAAGGCCACAGCGACATCTACCAAGACACGCCGTCGGATACGCTTCGACGCGCGCAACGTGGATTACTACTTCCATACCATATCTGGCAGAGCCAGACTGGATAAATGGAAAGAGCTGCCGAACGAGGGTGACATCGTCAAAGTACCAGACCCATTACCACAACGATGGTGGGATGAAAGTGCAGATGCCTTACGAGAATGTCAAAAAGAAGCACAACTATGGTACGACGAACTATATGACTTGGGTGAAGCTGGGGGGTCTGAACTATTGGGGGGGGGGCAGAATCAACTGCACTTGTGCACGACACTTGTGCCATCAAGTGGTTTTGGCGGCTAAACTTGAAAAATCAACTGGGTAAATCAACTCAAACTCTGAAACAACTTGTGACATCAACTAGAATCCGAGTCAACTTGTTAAAGCAACTTGTGAAATCAACTCGAATCCGAATCAACTTGTTGAAGTAACTTGTGAAATCAAGTTCTTGTAAATTCCTCTTGGTTTGCAACATTCCGAATCAAGTGGAACGTTGGGCCCGAATTCGAAGACACTCTTGCTAAGTATGTGTGTGGTTATTGCGATTGCTGTCGGCATCATCAGCGTATGATTTGCAATACCCATAATCATCATTACCATCAGCAGTCAATGATCCTGCTCATCATCATTATGGTCCTCCTCCTCTTCCTCCTCCGCGTCCTCCTCCTTCTGCTGTTGCTCCTCCTCCTCTTTCGTTTCCTCCTCCTCCTCCTCACCCTCACCCTCCCCTCCTCGGGTTGCCTACGGCCTCGAGAGGAACCGACGGGTTGGGCGAGGCGTCGCCGTCGACTCGAGGCGTCTCCCCGCAGGACGCCAGAGGAGGAGAGGAGGAGGGGAGGAGGAGGAGGAGCAGGAGAGGAGGAGAAGAGGAGGAGCAGGAGGAGGACGAGGAGGGGGAGGAGAAGGAGGAGGAGGGAGGAGGAGGGACGAGGAGGAGGAGGAGGAGGAGGGGAGGAGGAGGAGGGGAGGAGGAGGAGGAGGGGGAGCAGGAGGAGTAAGTAATGTACTAAGTTGGGGGCCTCTTTGAAGCCTCTTGGGGGCCTCTTTGAGGCCTTGAGCCGGCCCTCGAGCGCTCTATGGTGCCTCTTTGAAGCCTCTTGGGGGCATCTTTGGGGCCTCCTAGGGGCCTCTTGGGGGCCTCTTGGGGACCTCTTGGGGGTCTAATTTACTATCTTTCTGGGTCGCCGCCTCCCGCTCTCTGACTGTCAGCCGCCAGAGAGCGCCCCTAGTACTGCTGCTGAGCACACCGTGCGACGCAAGAAAGGGAGAGAGAAAGTGAGGATGAGGATGAGGATAAGGAGAAGGGAGGAGGGGAGGAGGTTATAAATATCAGCAGTCTGGAGGCTGATCCAGAGCCCCGCCCGAACGGTACTGGCTTTGGTCTGGCATCCTCGTTCATCCTCTTCTTCTTCTTCCTCCTCCTCCTCCTCCTAGCCTCAACCTTGACATCATCATCATATGATGTGTCAGCCAGTACTTGCCAGCACAGCTGGCATCAAAACACAACTAAAATCACGCGCGCCTCGCGCGCTTGATGGAAGGCCTGCTGCCACCATCTGACTCGATCTCGCGCTTGGCCTCGGGCGCTGCTGGGCTGCCGGCCTTGTCGCCCGCGCTGGCCTTCTCGCCAGTGCTGGGCGCCGACAGCGATCCCGAGGCCGAGCGCTCGCTGACAGCGCCTGAGGCCTTCGCCTGGGGCGTGCTGCACACGCTCGAGGCGGCCGCACTATGTGCAGGAAGGCTCGCGACCTCCTGCGAGAACGAGGCGGCGCCCTCCGAAGACTGGAGGGTTCCGAAGGGGTGTTTTGAGAGGGTGGTTTTCCAGAGAGCTCTCCAGGAGCTTGGGGACCCTGCCAAAATAGGGGGTGCGAAGCCTCTGGGGGCCCTGGGGGAGCCCTCCTGGAAAGCCCCCCTTCTCAAAACAACCCTTTGGAACCCTCCAGGACGACAAGGCGCGCAGCTCCTGCCACAGGCCCACCGGCACGTCCTTGTTCTTCTCGACGTTGTTGGCCGTCAAGAACTGCTTGGCCAGCATCGGGCCATTCGGGCTGGTCCGCCACGAATCCAGGTTCTTGACGGCCTTGATCAGCACAATGACCTGGCTCGCCTTCGCCTTTAAGAGGCTTGCTGAGAAACGCTGCCGTACCCTGGACCCTCAAGTTACCGAAGATACCTGCGACATGGGATCCTCACGATTTTGATCTAACAGCCTCTGGACTCTTGAGTCCGATGTGCATCAAAATCGTGAGGATCCCAGGTCCCAAGTATCTTCACTCCTCTTCCTCCTGCTTCCCCTCCTCCTCCTCCTCCTCCTCCTCCTCCTGTCCTCCCTTCCTCCCTCCTCCTCCTTCTCCTCCTCGTTCTCCTCCTCCTCCTCCTCCTTCTCCTCCAGGCTGCGTTTCTCAGCAAGCCCCCTGCTGGGCCATGGTAGAAATCCCGATGGCGACGCTCGCACTCGTGACGTCGTGCTTGGACACGTCGGGGCTCAGCAAGAGCAGCTTCTGCGCCCTCGTCATGAGGCTGATGTCGCCGTGGATGGCGTTGTACGCCGTCGCTACCTCCGAGTAGCTATTCAGCAGGACCTTCTCCGCGATCTTCTCGTTGAGCTTGCCGCTCGAGCTGTCAAAGCACGCGTTCATGTCGGGCGTCTTCGTCTTGCAGACCTCCGCGTCTTCTGACAAGACCTCCGCCATCATGTTGAGCAGCCTGTCCTGGCACTTGCCAGAGAACACCGACATCGCCGCAGACCACTGCCTCACATGGGATACCTCCAAATCCAGAGTACCAACCCATCCAGACCGCTCCAACTCGGCAATCTCGTCCGATAGTAGCATCTCGTCTATGCGAATGAGCATCCTCTGAAATATCGCCTGCACGAACACGAAGTGACCGAAGAGCGTCGTCTTGTTGGGACGATCCTTCTGGCCGTCGTCGTCGAAGAGGTTATGATGCAGTAGTGCTGCCGTCGCCCCCAAGTCCTTCACGACGACTGCCAGCTGCAGGTGGCTCAAAGCAATGGGCACTGGCATCTTAGTGTCTTGCCCATTCACCACATTCGGAAGCTCGATGCTCTTCATGCCGCTCGCCTCGATGAAGCTTGCCAGCTCCCGCAAGGCAATGGAGTGAAGCCTGCCGTCGATCGACAGCTGGTCCTTCTCGGCGCCGTCCTGGAAATCAATATCGATCGCCAACTCCTGAAAGGGCGGTCCATCCAGCACCAAGCGGGGCAGCGTCTTGTAGTCAGCAAGCTCTTGGACCAAGGAATCCCGAATACTGGCGACAGTGAACGATGGCACGGGCTCGATCTGCGCAATCTTCTTCGCGACGAACTCTTTGGCGCAGCCCATGTAGATCAGCTGTCCTGCGCAGGAAAGCGATCCAGAGACGACGCCCGTCGCCCACCCCCTCTCAAGACTCCCTGCACCTCGGACCCGAAAGGTTTCAAAATGCCTGGCGGGGGGGGGTTGAGGGGTGAGGCTAGGGAAGAGGCAGAGCGCCTCCTCCTCCTCCTCCTCTTCCTCCTCCCCCTCCTCCTCCTCCTCCTCCTCCTCCCTTCTGCTCTAGCTCCTCCTCCTCCTCTTCCTCCGCCTGCTCCTCCTCCTCCTCCTCCTCCACATCCTCCTCCCCCTCTTCATCCTCCTGGGCGTTTCCCTGGAGTCGCTCTCCTGCAGTGTCCGAGAACTGCCTGAACTGACCGATCAGCTCGGTCACGATGTTCATCTTCGTCACGTTGCTGTTCACATCGAAGGCGAACTGCTCGCCCTCGAGATGACGAACCACGGCTGCGAATGAGATGATAGTGTCCGCGAACCTCTTGGCGTCCTCCTGATCATCGAGTAACTCACGCCCGAGAGACACGGCGAGCGAGACGTACTTCGTCACGTCCTGGAGTAGAGCGTGGGCGTGGCCGAGGCCCCTGATGAAGTTGTGACTGTCGAGGTGGTCCTTCGCGATGCTGCCGTCAGGCACATGAGACTCACCACGCTGAAGCAACTTGTGCAATACCGCCTGCAACCTGCTGTAGAAGTCGTCCAGCTGGCCGCCGAAGAGCTTCATCTGACTCATGGTGTCAGTGAGCTTGTCCTGAAATTTCTCCAGGCTGGACTTCACCGGTAGCTCAGGAAGCCTGACAGACTCCATGCCGTCCACGCTTTCCTCGCACTTCTCCAGCTCCACAGCTTCGGAATGTGCTGGGCCACCCTCTGCAGAAGCATCGCCCTCATTCTGCTTATCCTGCTTGTCCTTGCCCTCGATGGCCTTGTCCTTGCCCGCCTTCTCTGCAATGATGCCGTGCAGGATGGATGCCACCTTCTCAAGCTCATCGCCGACGTGAGCCTTGTAAGCGTGCACGAGCATGTACTTGCCGATGTCGAGGATCAAGCAGACATTGTTCAGAGCATCTGCCAGGTAGGACGCGTTGACCTGCAAGCCTGAGGTGGACCACTTCTCGACGGCTCCGAGGGCTGGCCCAAAGAAGGGGCTCAATTTCTCGAAGTACTCCTGGAGCGCGGTGTACCGCTCATCAGTGCACTCCGTCATGATGATGATCCACTCCTCGCTCTTCCCGTGATCGAAGAGGTCGGCAAAGTAGGACTCGAACTGGTCGTTCGCAGTCATCAGCGCGGACGTGGCTGTTTCATCGCCTACGCTCGCCAAGACGTGCAGCCTGGACGCCTCCATCAACTCCTTCACTACAGGGTACGACGTCATGATCCGAGCGATCTGCTGGGATGCTGGAGGGTTCCGAAGGGGGTGGTTGGGGAGGGGGGTGTCCAGAGAGCCCTCCAGGAGCTTCGCAACTTTGTCAAAATAGGTGTTGCGAAGCCCCTGGGGGGAGCCCTCCTGGAAAATCCCCTCCTCAAAAACCTTTTTGGGAACCTCCAGGGATGGGCTCTCCTCCGAAGGCCGACTCCTCACCTGCTCGATGATTGCCTTCCTTGCAACCCTCACCTGGATTGTCGTTGGCCTCCGCGACTCGGAATGATCGCTGCACTGTGCGATGGTCACAATGGCCTTGAGCACCTGTATTGTCAAATGCCTCCACCTCGCTCCCCCCCCCCTCCATGTTCATCTTGCCCCCTTGGGTGCTGCGAGGGCAATCGACGAAAACCGAAAACATGTTGGGGGAGGATGGGATCGGACTGATGTGATTTGGGCACTAATGCGTGCCTCTCCCCCCCCCTCTCCCCTCCCCTCCTAGTGCGCCCCCCTGGCTAGATGAACATGGAGAATGGCAGGGTGGATGAATTTGACAACACCTAACCTCAGCGTAGCTGGAAATCGCATCGAGGTCAACGCGCTCAAGGTCGATCCGCTTCTTCTCGAAATCGACAGACATGCTGCACACGTCCTCCAAGAAACTGCGAAACAATCCCACCTCGCCGTGAACGGTGTTCGGCTGCGATTTGACGTACGTGCGGAAGCCTTCCGAGACCATGGTCGTGAAGTAGTGCGCAGACGACGCGTCCCCAGCTTTGCTGGTCAAGTCGCTCTGTTTTGTCCGCCTGTGGCGTGCTTTCTTGGCTGCAGGTCCTGTAGGTTGCGTGCCATCGTCACCCTCCTCCATCTCCTCCTTGACATTGGCATCAGCGGGAGCAGCAGCTTCGTCGATTGCTCCTGCAGCTGCAGCCTCGCCGCCCTCGCCACGCAGCTCCTCCATGATATCGAAGATCTGCACGTCGAAGTTCGCGATGGCATTCGAGACTGACATCTTCTTCTCTAGCATGCCCTGGAAGAGACCGTACGAGAGGGTGACAGTCAGGTCACGAGCAAGAGGGAGCTCCCTCACGATGAGGTGGCTCAGAAGCGTCGAGAAAGGCTTGAGCGTCGCCGTCAGCGTGGCGTCAGCATGGCTCTCGAGCCACTTCTTCATGGCAGCGTACAGCGTCACCAGGGCGTCCACTCTGGCCTCCAACTGCAGGAAGGTCAGCTGGACCTCGAAGCTGGCCTTCCCCATGATGCTGTCACGGTGCTGGACCAGCCTGCGCCTCAGCGCTTGGACCGTGGCCAACTTGAATGTCGCAAACCAGTTTGGCTCTGATACTTTGTCCGCGTAGGAGCTGATTGTCTGGCGGATCTTGTGCAAACTTGCGAAGCAACTTCCAGACGGCAGCGGTTCCGCGTAGTTCATCTCGTGGAGTTCCTGGCCCTCGATGTTGATTTCTCCCGAATGGGGTGCATCAGGATCCACATCGAGAAGCTCGCGGTCATCAGCTCCAGTCCCGACTGCGTCCGCCATCACCCGAGACCGAGGGACAACCGGTGGAGCGTAGTTTGTGTGCGTGTACATGGCGCCCAAGCGGATCCCGAGATCGACCGCTTTCTCGGCGAACACGTTTCTTGGCTCCGAAGCGTCTGCACCGGTACTGGTGGCTGCTGCGGCCGCCGCGGCGCCTCCCGAAGTACCATTCTCCTCATCCTTCTTCGGCGTGTCAACACGGTCCAGGCTGCCGCCTGCGGTGTTGTAGTTGTCATTGTCCGCCTGGCTCTTGACTTCCGTCGACCCTGGTGCCATTGCTGCCGATGCTGATGCGGCTGAGGGCTCCAACACGCCGAGCCGCCACCTGGTGGCTGACGAAGACGGCGGCGAGTCCTCGACCTCGAAGCACGAGTCGAGTGAAGCAAGCAGGATGTCGTCGCCACCGCTGTTCATAGTCATAGCTTCGTTCATGATCTGCGTGTTTACTTCGTCCTGCCTGCTGCTGCTGACCATGTAGTCGTGGTGGTGGCCGTGAAGAAAAGGGCGAGCTCCAGCAGGTGCTGACCTGCTGCTCGCTCTAGCGACTGTCGCCTCGGGAAGGCTTGCGCTGAAACTGAACAAAATAGCTATGGAGAGCAAGCCAACAAGACAATACCCCAAATCAATCAATCGATCAATCAACCACTCCAGCATTACCTCGAGGAAAGGGGTGCCTGCGTGAGAGAGTTTCTTGGGCCGCCTCGGGTCTCGGGCCGCCAGACATCCGAAGTCAGAAGCTCAAGGCACAGAGACGAGAGGACCTCCGAAACCAAAAACATTGATTGAACCGGACATTTCTTAGTATTGGTTTTTCCCTTTACATAGGCTCTGCCTAGAAGAGTTCTTACTCTCTTAGCTTAAAGGGCCAGGCAGTGGAAATCGCCCCAGGCGGTTCCCCCAGTCCCCGCCGAGCGGTTCCCCCAGTCCCCTGAGAGCTTTAGCTTTAGCTTCAGCTTCAGCTTTAGCTTAGCTGTAGCTTAACTTCAGCTTAGCTTTAGCTTAGCTTTAGCTTAGCTTTAGCTTAGCTTTAGCTTAGCTTAGCTTCAGCTTAGCTTCAGCTTAGCTTTAGCTTGGCTTTAGCTTAGCGGCACCTCAGCTTGAGCTTAGCTTTAGCTTTAGTTTTAGCTTAGCTTTAGCTTAGCTTCAGCCTAGCTTAAGCTTAGCTTCAGCTTAGCTTCTGCTTAGCTTTAGCTTAGCTTTAGCTTAGCTGTAACCTTAGCTGCACCTTAGCTTTAGCTTAGCTTTAGCTTAGCTTTAGCTTGGCTTTAGCTTAGTTGCACCTTAGCTTCAGCTTAGCTTTAGCTTAGCTTTAGCTTAGTTTTAGATTAGCTTTAGCTTAGCCTTTACCGTAGCTTTAGCTGCGCTTAGCTTTAACTTAGCTGTAGCTTAGCATGTACCGTAGCTTTAGCTTAGCTTTAGCTTGGCTTTAGCTTATCTGCACCTTAGTTTTAGCTCTGGTTTAGCTTAGCGGTAGCTTAGCCTTAGCTTAGCATTCGCTTAGTTTTAGCTTAGCTTTAGCTTAGCTTTAGCTTAGCTTCATCTTGGCTTTAGCTTATCTTGGGCTTAGCTTAGCTTAGCTGTAGTTTAGCTTTAGCTTAGCTTTAGTTTAGTTTTAACTTAGCTTTAGCTTAGCTTTAGCTTTACTGTTCGTACTAATGCTGCTTTCCTAGGGGCTCCAACTCCTATGTCGGGTCGCACTGGGATAAGTTTGACTGGGCCGTCTGAGCATTGTCGGGCCGAGCAGAGCCAGAGAATGATCGAGGTCCGACTGGGAAGCGGCAGAAAGACATGACTTCAGGACTTGGGAATTGGAATGTTGAGAAGCGGAGCGGGGAGCGGGGTGTGAGACGAGTGGTAGCGGAAGGGGAGAGCGTGGCATGGGAGTGGGGTTGAGTGGATGGAGTGGGAGACGAAAGGGAGAATGGAGATGGAGAGTGGAGTGGAATGGAGTGGGGTGGAGGGTAGCGGCAGGGAGTGGAGTGGGAGACGGAAGGGTGAGCGTGGACCCCAACGAACAGTGTCCAGGGAGTCCTCCAATTTCCTACATCACCCCCCCCACCGTAGGATACCTCGGCGTGTGAAACCCACCGCAAATAGCCTGGCAGCCCGGTGTCGGTTAACCTACGTACATATACCGTAGAACCTAAAACAAACAAGCAGCAAG
This sequence comes from Prorocentrum cordatum, assembly GCA_963575745.1. Taxonomy (NCBI): domain Eukaryota; class Dinophyceae; order Prorocentrales; family Prorocentraceae; genus Prorocentrum; species Prorocentrum cordatum. The sequence continues at coordinate 214,346 of CAUYUJ010018046.1, forward strand.
CAACAGCAATAGTTGTATAAGTTGTATATTGAAGGAGGAGGAGGCAGCAGGAGGAGGGAGGATAACGAGGATTAGGATGATGATGATGATGATGATTCCAATGATGATGAGGAGGAGGAGGAGAAGCATGAGGAGGAGGAGGATGAGGAGGAGGCGGAGAGAAGGAGAAGGAGGAGGAGATGGGGAGGAGTACGAGGGATATGTGGAGGAGGAGGAGGATGCGGAGGAGGAGGAGGAGAAAGAGGAGGAGGGGGAGGAGGAGGAGGAGGAGGAGGAAGAGGAGGGATAGGAGGGAATGGGGCTGTGGAAGCGCGCTGGCAACACCAAGTTAAACGTTAAACAGCAGTGCGGCACTAGCAAAGCAGGCAGGCATAGCACCCATACTTGCAAGCTGTGCAGGATACAACTGTTGTCGTAAATTCATGTGCGTACTATGATACGTGTTTAGCGAAGCAAGCGCGCATGCATTGGACAGTGGTTTGGCCGCAAATCAAACGCAGGAGGCGCCATTGAAAACCACAAATGGCAAATGGGTGATTTTCAAACAAAAGATATAAACGAGAACCTCAAACAGAAAAACAACGATACTGAGAGACAGAGAGAGAGAGAGAAAAAGCAGAGAGAGAGAGAGCAGAGAGAGAAAGAGAGAGAGAGAGATAGAGCAGAGAGAGAGAGAGAGCAGAGAAAGACAATACAACTTAAAGTGGTGCTGGTGTGAAATGCATGCGTTCGCATGGGTTTCGGCAGCGACCGTTAACGCGCACGCGCAGCGTCAGCGTCGGTGTTTTCACGTTTTCACCATTAGGTTTTGGAGTTCAACACCGTTCCTACACTTATCAGCGGCGCGCAGCCGCCGTTTGCGCGCGCGCGCGTACGCGCGCGCGCGCGTACGCGCTCGCGCGTTGGGGAGTTCTGTGTTGTTTACAATAGAAGAGCCGACATGTAATCCCAAAAACTAAATTGAAAATTTCTGGGGCCCTTTAAGGAGGCCGACGGGACGTGTCGGCCTTTCTATCGTGGACAATACAGAGCGCCGATGCGCGCGCGCGCTGGCGCTTTGCATGTGTATCTCGCAAGCGGTTCGTCGACGAGCGCGATGTGAGTTGGCCGCGCGCGCGCCGGAATGGGCTGGTGAGTGAGCGGACAGGTGCGCGCGCGCGCATCGGCCGCATCGGCGTTCTGTATTGTCCACAATAGAAAAGCAAACGCTTCCCGTCGGCCTCCTTAAAGGGCCCCAGAAATTTTCAATTTAGTTTTTGGAATTACATGTCGGCTGTTTTTTTGGTGGACACAGAACTCCTCAACGCGGGCGCGTACGTGCGCGCGCGCAAGCGGCGGCTGCGCGTCGCTGATATATTGTTTACACAATGCGGCGCGATGATGAACTACAAAGCCACATTGTGAAAACGGAATGAAAAAAATATTCTTTGATGGGAAGACGCGATCATCCTACCATCCTAATGGGTATCTGATGACACACATGCGAAGCGTCAACGCGCGCGCGCGCGCGCATCGGTGTTCTGTATTGTCCGCAATAGAAAAGCGGACACTTCCCTTCGGCCTCCTTAAAGAGCCCCAGAAATTTTCCATTTAGTTTTTGGGATAGCATCTCGGCTTTTCTATTGTAGGCAATACAAAACTCCTCAACGCGCGCGCGTATGCGCGCGAGCGCGCAACGCGCGCGCACGCCTCCTCCTCCTCCTCCTCCTCCTCCTCCTCCTCCTCCTCCTCCTCCTCCCCCTCCTC
>CAUYUJ010018047.1:0-5000 GCA_963575745.1 Prorocentrum cordatum
GGGTGTGTGTGTGGGTGTGTGCGGGTGTGCTTGCGGGCGTGTGTGCGTGTGTGTGTGCGCGTGTGTGCGTGTGTGTGTGCGCGTGTGCGCGCGCGTGTGCGTGCGCGTGTGCGTGCGTGCGTGCGTGCGTGCGTGTGCGTGTGCGTGTGCGTGGCTGTGTGTGTGTGTGTGCGCGCGCGTGCGCGTGCGTGCGCGCGCGCGTGCGCGCGCGCGTGCGTGTGGCGCGGGCAGGGGCTGGATCGCATCCGGCAGCCAGGGCGGGCGCTGCCCTGCGGCGCGCGGGGAGAGGCCCCTTTCGCTGGCGCTCGCCTTCGGGCCCGCGCCCGCCGTCGCTCCCGGGCGCGCCCCCCCCCTCCGGTCAACGCGGGGCTCTCGCCGGTCTCGGGGGCGCCGCTGGTTGCGCCAGGCGCGCGCGCGCACGGCGACGCCGCTTCCGCTGCCAGAACACAAGATTCTTTGTCAGTCGCGCCCTGGACGTCTGGAGGGAGCGCCCGGGGTTCGCCGACCATTAGAGCGGGTTCACTGGCAGGGGAAGGGGGGCGAATCGGCGCGAAGGGGTTTCTCCCGACGAGCCAGCGGATGGCTTCGCTGTCCTGCGTCTGAACGGTTGGTCTGCGGCCCCCCTGCTGGGTCTGCGGCGCCCCCAGAGGACTGCTGACGGTCTGATTGTTTTGAAGGGGGGGCGGGGGTGGCACGGCGTGGCAGGCGAGCCCCTGCCGGTCCAGGATCTCGCCTGGCTGACTGTTGCGGCTGCCGCCTGCCCTCTCGGAGCCCAACCCCTGCCCACCCGGTTCTAATCCAGAGACACGGGTGAAGGCTTGTGCCTCTTCCGCACCTTCAGAGGCCTCCGCCGCTTCGGGCCCCCGATACTCCGCGGCCCCCACAGCCTCCGCCGACTCCGCCGCGGCCCCCCTCTCCTTTCCCCTGCCATGCTGCTGCTGCTGAGGGGGCAATGGTACCTCTGAGTCTTCTCGCGGGTTCTGCTGGCTCCCAGAGGTGCCCAGGAGGCTGTCAGGGAGCAGGGGCACCTCCTTCTGGTAGTCAGAGAGGGTTATTTGAGGTCTCGCGGGTCTCTCGTCCCCGGGGTGGGTCTGCTGCTGTCGGGGCTGCTGCGGCACCTGTTGCTGGTGGTGCGGCTGTGGTTGTGGGTGCTGCGGCAATTGCTGTGGCTGCTGAGGGGGGTGCTGCTGCTGCTGCAGCTGCGGGGTGATGTTGCTGCTGCTGCTGCTGCTGCTACTGTAGCTGCTGCGGCGGGTGCCCTGCTGCGGCGCCTGCTCGCAGGGGGCCTGCGGCTGCTGCTGCTGCTGCAGCTGCAGCTGTTGGGTTATGTTGCCGCAGCTGCTGCAGCTGTAGCTGTCCAGTTCTTGTGGGTGCTGATGCTGATGCTGCTGTTGCTGATGCTGCGGCTGCGGCTGCAGGTGCCGCTGCTGTTGCTGCTGTTGCTGTTGCTGCGGCTGCTGCTGCAGGTGCTGCTGACGTTGCTGCTGATGCCGCTCCTGCTGCTGCCGTTGTTGCCGCTGCTGCCGCTGCTGCTGCTGCAGGCGCTGCTGCTGCTGCTGATGCTGTTGCTGCTACTGCTGCTACTGCTGCTGTCGCTGCTGCTGCTGCAGCTGCAGCTGCAGCTGCTGCTGCTGCCGCCGCGGGGGGTCGCCGAGGGCCGCGGCGGCGGCCGCCGCTGCCGCCGCGGGGCGCGGCGGGCGGCCGCGGCGGCACAGGCCGCAAGCAGCGCCCCCGCGCCCCAGGGCCAGGCGCGGCCGGCGCGCCGCAGTCGCCACGGCGGTACCTGCCGCGGCCGCCGCCGCGGAAGCACGGCGCCGCCGCCGGCGCCCGGCGGCGAGGCTGCGGCGGGGCCAGGGCCCACGCTCCCAGAGGCCCGCGGCGCCGCAGCCTCGCCGTGGCGGCGGCAGAGCGGGCCCGCAGGCGGCCGCCGCGGCCGCGAGGGCAGCAAGCAGCAGCAGCAGCAGCGGCGCCAGCAGCGTCCAAAGACGCCGCGCGGCCGCCGCCAGCGCGGGTCGGCGCCGGCGGCTGGCCACGGCACCGGCGGCCCCGGCGGCGACCGCGCGCCAGCGGCGCGAACACGGCGCCCGCGGCGCCGCGGCGCCGGCGGCCGCGGCGGCCGCGCGTCGGTGTTCCGCGGCAGCGGCCACGGCGGAGGCCGCGGAGGGCCCGCCCTGCGCCGAGGCCCGCGGCAGACCGCGCGCGGCCGCGGCGCCGGCAGCGGAGGGGCTGGCGGCGCGAGCGGCGGCCGCGTCCCTCTGCCGGCGGCGCCGAGCGGCCAGCGTCTCCATCGCGAGCGGGCCTGAGCGCGCGCCGACCTGAGTCAGGGGCGGGCTCGAGCCGACATGGCTTGAGCCAAATGGCTTGAACCAAAGGCTACGGACACTGGTGGGGATACGTGTTTTGATTGGCGGCTCCAAGGAAGAGTCCAAGAAGCGGGGCGGGCGCGTCTGGGGCACAGGGCGAGATAATTGGTTACGAAAGCGCCTAGGCCAACTTAACAAGTGCACCTGCAAGAAGCAAAATGCCCCTCATTGAGCTGCGATCCACCCGCGAACGGGAAAGCAAGCACCAGACAGGAATAGACTGAGAGGAGTCGCACAGTGGCGCCAGCTCAAACCATCCAGCTCACAGAGCACAGGCTGGGGCAGGGCAGCCAAGTGGCAGGACAGCGGGCACGTGAGGCCGTAGCGCTCACCACTGCGAGGCGAGAGAGGTGGGAAAGCGCGGGCAGAAGAGGGGTGGCCAGGTAAGCCTCACTCACATGGACTCCTGGGCGCGATCCGACGCGAGCCAACGACCATTGCACTGACGTCGAAACAGCCGCAGAGTCTGCACCTTGACTGCCTGACCCGGGGCGACGGGGGAAACGGCACCAGGTGTGGCCGAGCACCATGGACCAACCCGTAGGAGAGCATGAGTACAGTCAAAGGATGAAACACTTGAGCAGCACCAGGAGCACGATGATGGCTTCCGCCCAGGGGTGAATCACGTTGTCGGCGAACAGCGCAGGCAGCTTACCCCGCACGGTGGACGGGGGGAGCAAGCGGCGTGCGTCAATCGGGGGCCGTGGTGGACCAGAAGGGGGAACGTCAACAGACGAGCAAAGGGTGTACCACTTGCCGTACCGCATTCATTCCAGGTCCAGCCCCCGGTGGTGCCGGGGCAGGCAGGGGCCCGAGCAGCCAGAACAACACCAGGTGGCTATGCGGCCCGCCCTCACCACGGAGCGTTGCGGGAGATCCGCCGGGTGGTGCATAGACCCGAGTGCTCCACGAGCCTCGGTGGGGGGGAAGTCGTGTGTGGCCGGATCCACAGGAGGAGGAGACGGGGGGAGGAGGAGACGCAGCCGATAGCCGCAAAATCAGTTGAATGAATGGAGGAGGGGGAGGCGTCGCCACAGCGAGTACAGCGAGACCCAGGCCGCTGTGATCGCACCGCGCGATGCGGAGGGCCTCGGTCACGGGGGGAACAGGGTGCCTGAAGATGCTGGGGGACGCCGTGTCCCAGCTGCAGGGCGCAACGTCGGGGGGAAGCACGTGAGGTGCAACGCGTCGGAGTCAGGTGTGGCGCGTGGGGTGGGCCTATGGCCACCATCCCCAGCCTGCCAAAGTAGGTGTCCCAAGGGGGGACAAAGTGGCTGTCCCAGTGGTACACGGGTGGTGGGTTATTTCAGCCGTCGCCCGCCTACGAAGGGTGCCACGAGACCAGCGTCGGCTGTCTAGTGCACAGCGCATGGGTATTGGTGCACCTCTACCCCGAAAGAGGTGCACGGGGGTACTAAGGCCGAGGCCTGGCGCTGCGGTGAAACCAATCCCTGCCCGGGTGGGGACGCCCATGAGGGATCTGAGCTGGTGGGGATACGCGAAGCGTCTAGAATTAGCATGGTGGGGTGACGCCGAGCCAGCGCCGCACAAGGTACCAGGGCTGAACCTAAACGTTGTGTTTCGTGTTGGTTTCGTTTTGTCTTGTTCGCTCTGCTCTACTTGTTTTCCTGTACCAAAAACAAACCACAGCCGAAGTCCAGTCCAGCCCTGCAAGGTACCGTCCTGCCTCCCTGTGCCTTCCTGCCGTCCCTCCCTCGGTACGATGCCCGCCTCCCACTTGGTCGCTTTGGGCCACTGCCCTCCACGCGCCACCCTGCGATGCACGGAGCTCGACAAGAGCACTGCAATCCTCGCATCGCGCCTACCGCGTTCCCTGTCCTTCCGCACGTACTCGATCAGCGACGGTGCCCCCGTGGCCCAATGGCACGCTGAGGCGTGGTGGAATACCAAGTGCTGTATGGTAGATCGGGTTTCTGTAACTAACTCCTCCAGTGGAGGAGGAGGAGGAGGAGGAGGAGGAGGAGGAGGAGGAGGTGGAGGTGGAGGAGGAGGCACCACACTTACTCAAGTGCACCGCCCCGACCCCCACTCCTACCCCTGGAGACTCCCTGGGCGCCACGACACCTCTCTGGGGCCCTCCGAGATGTCCCAAATGCCCAAGATGGCTTCCAGGACGGCCCAGGTAGGCCACCAGGGCCCCCATGATGGCCCAAAGTGCTCCCAAGACGGCCCAATATGGCCCCTCGCTCGAAACTGCCAGCGAAATATCCTGACTCCCCTCGCTTGAAACTGCCAGCGAAATATCATTCACCCCCTGACTTCAACCTGCCAGCGAAATATGCTCACACACCTCGCTTAAAACTGCCAGCGAGATATCCTCAACCCCTGGCCTAAAACTGCCAGCGAATATCCTCAACCCCCTGACTTAAACCTGCCAGCGAAATATATCCTGACACCTCTCGCTTAATACTGCCAGCGAAATAGCCTCACCCGCTAACCTAAAACTGCCAGCTTCTCAACCCCTGGCCTGAAAACTGCCAGCGAAATGTCATCACACCCTTCGCTCAAAACTGCCAGCGAAATCATCTCACCCCCTGACTTAAAACTGCCAGCGAAATATCCTCACAACCCAGGCATACAAAAAACTGCCAGCGAAATGTTCTCACCGCCCCTGGT
>CAUYUJ010018047.1:10000-22500 GCA_963575745.1 Prorocentrum cordatum
CATCATCACAGCCAGCACCATCATAAGCATCATCATCATCAGCCGCATCATCATCAGCATCAGCATCATCAGCATTTGCATCATCGGCATCATCATCACCAGCATCACCACCGCCAGCACCATCATCATAATCAGCAACAGCAACAGCATCAGCATCAGCATCAGCATCATCATGATCAGCAGCATCATCAATATCGTCGTCATCATCATCATCATAATCAACATCATCATCATCATCATCATCAGCATCATCATCATCAGCAGCATCATCATCTGCCCCCTCCATGTTCCCTCCCCATGCTCCTATTCCCATATCTGTCCTCGCACTCCTCCTCCACCAAATTCTCCCTCCTCCACCAGAATCTCCACCAAAATCCCCCTCCTCCACCAAAATCTCCCTCCTCCACCAAAATCTCCCTCCTCCTCCCGCATCCCTCCTCCTCCACCAAAATCTCCCTCCTGCCCTCATACTCCTCCTATGCCCGCCCCCCATGCTTCCTTAACCTGCTTCCTCCCCATGGTCTCTCGCCATGCTCCTCCTCCTCCTCCTTCTCCTCCTCCTCCTTCTCCTCCCTCCTCCTCCCCCCCCCCTCCTCCTCCTCCTCCTCTCCTCCTCCTCTCCTCCCCTCCCTCCTCCCTCCTCCTTCCTCTCCTCCTCCTCCTCTCCTCTCTCCTCCTCTCTCTCCTCCTCTCTCTCCTCCCTCCCTCCTCATCATCATCATCATCATCCTCATCATCATCCCCTTTCCCTCCCTCCTCCACATCCTGCTCTTCCTCCTCCTCCTCCTCTCCTCCTCCTCCTCATCATCATCATCATCATCATCATCATCATCATCAGCATCATCATCATGATCAGCAGCAGCAGCGGCGTCATCATCATCGTCATCATCATCATCATCGTCATCATCATCATCATCATCATCATCATCATCATCATCATCATCATCATCATCATCATCATCGTCCTCCTCCTCCTCCGCCTCCTCCGCGTCCTCCTCCCACTCCGCGGAGAATGGCTGGTGCATTTCTGTACTTGTCATGGCCTGACGCTCGCTGATACATGTGTCTTTTAGGAGCGGACATGCTTTGGACGTATTCAAATTAGGATGTGCAGAAACAGCTAGCTTGTTTATATACTGGTGGATTCTAGTGTGAAGTCAGATGTGTTATGTTGTCGGGTATGCGAGTGGTTGGATGCTAGCTCTGACCATAGAGCGGTCGAGCTTCGTACTTCCCCCGTGTGCCAGACAGAAGGCATCTACAGAAGTGGAATTCAAGAGGGATGCAAGGCGTTTCAGCTGTGTTCTAGGTACAAAACTGGAGCAAGAATCACCGAGACGTCATCAAAGTATTTCAGAGGGAGCAAGAAAAGGTGCATGGTGAATGCGATTGCGGAGGTTCTTCCAAACAAATCCCCAGATCATGCACCCGGAGGCACCGACCAGAGCTACAGTCACCGATTGTAGAGCGGCGACGCATTCCACGGCGTCCAGACCTGAGGGCCAAAGAAAAAGAACAACGCGGACTTGATATCAGCAACCGACTAAAAAAAGCTGGTGGAGAAAAATGTGAAGGCGAAGCGGGAGACTCAAATCAGCAAGAAATGTGCCAACTTCCGCGGGGTGTGAGGGCTTGCGGCCATTGGGTGTAGCGGCTATCTTTGATGATTCGGTCACAGAGCACGTGGACCGAAGCAGTACTTCTGAAGTTTTCGCAAAACTATACGAGAAACTGTACTCTGGGCGCCCAGGAGCCCTTGGTGACCGCACAGCCGCTACCGAAAATATCCCGCCTTTCGTCATGGGTGAGTTGCACCGGTCGCTGAAAGCCATGAAATGTGTTAGATGCAAGGGTCAGTCACGGGTAGCAGAGATGTTGAAATCATCAGGCGACGTGCCATGCGATTCTCGATTTGTTCAACGACATGTTGAAGTCCTGAGCAGAAGTGCCGGAAACTTGGACGAGAACGCGGCGTGCGCTAATGTTTAAGAGAACTACAGACCGATAGCGGTGCTGCCCTTTTCATAAACTGTTTGCACGTATGCTGCGCGATCGACTGCAACCCGCAATCGTTGCCGCGCAGAGCCTGGACCAGGCCGCGTACCGGAAGAGCTATCCGAATAGACCATGTACTTGCACTCAGGTTGCTTACGGAAGGCTGCCCAGAGTGGAACTAGAAGTTGTGGGTGGCTCTCATGGACTTCGAAAAGGCCTTCGGATCCTGAGGAGCACTCCGCGCTCTAGGAAGTTCTCCTTTCTTTGGGGGTGGGCGCAAACCATGTTTCATTGTTGCAGCGACTGTACCACCGCCAAACTGCAGATATTGCGTCGGGAGAGGAATCAAGACGTTTCGCATTATCTGGCGGAAACAAACAAAAACACCAAATTTCTGCAATATTCCATATTGCCGTAATGGAGGTGTTTCCGCGTGCTGAAGAAAAGATGGCACGGACTGAACCAGCGCAGGAACTCCGCGTCGGACCCGCTAACCAATCTGAGGATTGCTGACGACGTTTTGCTCCTGGCTTGCAGCAGAGCCGATGTCGTGAAGGTGATGCGGGACCTGTCGAAGGAGGCTTTATAAATACGGCTTGATAATGCACTGCGGCAAGACGAGGATCTGGACAAATACTACAGCGCATGTTCCCGCGCCAGTGCAGGTGTGCGGTGAGAACGTCCACATCGTGAAGCGGGAGGAGTCAAAGCGTTACCTGGGACGTCAACTCTTGCTTCATGGCAACTGGAGCTTACCAACCGTTGATCCTCTGCGTGGAGAGCAGTCGAAAAGCTCAAGCACGCTTTATGTTCGCGGTCTTACCCACTGCGGAAACGCGTGCGTCTGCTTGAAAGCGTTGTCAGCCCGGCTGCACTGTATGGGTGCGAATGCTGGAGTTTGGATTCTGCGTTAGTGGACAGACTCAAGGTGGCGCGGAGGAAGATGCTACGTAGCATGTTCTAGACAGCCCGGGGTGCCACAGAGTCGCACGTTGATTACATCATAATTTCCACAAAAGTCGTAGTCCTAATGCAAAAAAGGCAGCATCCAGAGTTGGGTGGATATTCAACGCACTCGCAAAGCAGAGCTGGCTGCCCGAGTCTTCTTGGGTCTGGAGAACAAGTGAAGCAAACGGCTATTGACTTGGAAGCCGTGATTCAGAACGGATGCCAAACGATCCGTCGGCAGGCCGCGTCTGAGGTGGACGGACTCGTTGAACGCGTGAGTCGCCCACGTTGCTTGTCTCACAGATATTGTCCTCATCGCACCTGCACGGTCTGCCCCTTAGGGGACCGATCCTCCTGCTCCTAGTCCTGCTGCTCCTCCTCCTCCCCCTCCTCCTCCCCCTCCTCCTGCTCGTCCTCTTCCTCCTCCTCCTACTCCTCCTCTTCCTCCTCAACCTCCTCCTCCTCATACTGCCCTGGTCGTCGTCTTCGCCGCCGCCGTAATCGCCGTCGCCACCGCTACCTACGCGGCCGTCGCGGCCATCGCCGTCACCGCCGTGGTCGTCGTCGAGGACGTCGCCGGAGGGGGAGGCGGAGCCCGCGCCGCCCGCGCCAGCCGCGCCTGAAGCAGCTCGTGGTCGAACGTGCGCCTCTCGATGTCCTCCGCGCAGGCCGCCTCCTCACCCTGCCAGCCCCTCCTCCTCCTCGTCCACCCCCTAATCCCATGCCCCTCCTCGTCCTCGTCCGGCCCCTCCTCTCCCTCCCCCTCTCCCTCTTTGTTTTCCCCCTCCTCTCCGTCCCCCTCCTCGTCCTGGTCCCCCCCTCCTCTCCCTCCCCCTTCCCCTCCTCTCCCACCCCATCCCTTCCCTCGTCCTCCCGCTCGTCTCGTTCTCCCCCTCATCCTCCTCCTGCTCCTCCTCCTCCCCCATCATTCCCGCTCGCAGGCCCGCCGCCGCCGCTCCGAGGGCGGGCACGACGAAGCGCGTCCGCGCCGCGCCGCTGGAGGCCTCGCAAGGGGCCCCGATGGCAGTTCACGCGGCAGCGTGCTTGGTCGCCCCAGGAGGTCAGCACGCGTCGGCGCGCCTCCTGCGGGGTTCAAGCCCTTCACTGGGGAACAAGCCTCTCGCGGCCCCAGGCCCCCCGTGTAACACAGCGAAAAACCTGCAAGCCGTGACGCGACTGAGGGACCAACCTGCACAGCCTCCTCGCCCTCTGGGTACGCTTCGGCCACCCGCAGGCCGGATCTCCCAGCTGACATCGCAAGAAGGGAGTACGAGGAGGGGAGGAGGTGGTGCAGGATGAGGAGGAGGAGGAGGACGACGACGAGGAGGAGGAGGAGTAAGGGGAGCACCCCACGGGAACTCGCTTGGCCCAACTCCTCCTTATCATCCTCATCATCCACATCGTCATCCTCGTGTGCAGCTACCCGCGAGCACGCGCGCGCGCGAGAGGAAGAGGAGGAGGCAAAGGAGGAGTAGGAGGAGGAGGAGGTGGTGCAGGAGAAGTAGGAGGAGAAGGACGACGAGTAGGTGGTGCAGGAGAGGGGGGAGGAGAAGGAGGAGGAGGAGGAGGAGGAAAAGGAGGAGGACGACGAGGAGGACGAGGAGCAGGATGAGGAGCAGGAGGGCGTGGAGGAGGAGGAGGAAGGAGGAAAAGGAGAAGGAAGAGGAGAAGGAAGAGGAGGGAAGTGGAGGACAATGACGACGACGGCGGCGACGACGACGACGACGACGACGACGACCGCGACCGCGACCGCGACCTCGACCGCGACCGCGACCGCATCCTCGAGGTCGCGCTGCTGGCGGACGCACACCGCCGTCACCACGATGCTGCCCACGTAGGCGGCGTGCAGCGCATCGGTGAGGGGCATCTGGAAGATGGGCAGGGAACAGAAATGGAGCGACGAAAAGAAACTAGCCTTACGCGACATGACATGGCGACCTCACACGGTGGCTTCCGCGGGCCGCCGGCGCGGCGAACCCGAGGTCCGGCGTACTCGAGTCTTACGCTTCCCTGAGTGTAGCTGACGCGCACCATCGGCGCCGTGGTCCTCCGTCGCTCCACCGGCGGCGCGCACAGAGGGTGGTGGCGCGAACGACGCGGCCGCCCAAAAAAGGCTCGGGGGGAGCTTCCGAGCAGGCAGGGGCCCCTTCTGAGAAGGCCCCCGGGTGGGAACGAGCGAGCGAGCGAGCGCGGGAGTCGTGCGCGCTCCGCGGGGGAGCCCGCCCGTGCCCACTGAGGCATCGAGGTACAAGGGGGAGGAGGAGCAGGAGGAGGAGGAGGAGGAGGAGGAGGAGGAGGAGGAGGAAGAGGAGGAGGAGGAGGAGGAGGAGGAGGGGGAGGAGGAGGAGGAGGAGGACCTCCCCTCCTCCCCCTCCTCCCCTCTCCCCCGTCCTGCCTACTGTAGTGGTGGTGGAAAATTCGCCCATCAGGACATGGCGTCGAGGCCGAGGCCTCCAAAAACGTGATACGTAAGCAGACTGATGTGAGAGACACCGCTCCCTGCTCCCTGCCGCCGTTTTCCATCGCAGGTCGTCTGCGCTGTGTTGCCCGCACCGTCTCGAAGGCCCCGGGGGGCTTCTAAGATTAGGTCGGGCATGTCCTCCTGCAGGCGGATTTTCGAAGAGAACTTAAAATAGTCAAAACAAATATTCAAAAATAATTCGAAATATTAAACAAATCGTCCCCAGACTGTTTTTCCCTATCTAGGCTCTGCCTAGAAGGGTTCTTACTCTCTTAGCTTAAAGGGGCCGGGCAGTGCAAAGCGCCCCGGGCGGTCCCCCCAGTCCCCTGGGAGCGGTTCCCCCCAGTCCCCTGGGAGCTTTAGCTTTAGCTTTAGCTTTAGCTTTAGCTTTAGCTTTAGCTTTAGCTTAGCTTTAGCTTAGCTGTAGCTTAGCTGTAGCTTAGCGTTTAGCTTAGCTTTAGCTTAGCGTGTAGTTTAGCTTTAGCTTAGCTGTAGCTTAGCTGTAGCTTAGCTTTAGCTTAGCTTTAGCGTAGCTTCAGCTTAGCTTTAGCTTAGCTTTAGCTTAGCTGTAGCTTAGCTTTAGCTTAGCTTTAGCTCAGCTTTAGCTCAGCGTTAGTTTAGCTTTAGCTTAGATGTGGCTTAGCTTTAGCTTAGCTTTAGCTTAGCTTTAGCTTAGCGTTAGCTTAGCTGTGGCTCTGCTCTAGCTTAGCTTTAGCTTAGCTTTAGCTTAGCTTTAGCTTAGCTTTAGCTTAGCTCTAGCTTAGCTTAGCTTAGCGTTACTGTTACTACTAATGCTTTTTTCCTAGGGGTTCCAACTCCTAGGTAGGGTCGCACTGGGATAATTTTGACTGTCTTCGAATAGTCCTCCTGTTGAGGGACAGGCCCCGCTTGATTCTGAGAAGGTGTCTCGGAAGCCTCCGGGCGCCCCTTCAGGCCCCTGCCCGCTTGGAAGGCCCCCCGCCTTCTCGGGAGGTGCCCACCCCCCACCACCCCCTCGCGCCGCCCCCTTGCGCGCGCCGCCCAGAGAACGCGGAGGGGAGGGGCTTGCCATCGCTCGGACGTCCATGCCCCGTGCCTCGTGCGTTGTTTTTCCCCACATCCAAAGTGGGGTTCTTGTTTTCTCTGCACACCCCCCGCGCAGGATCTCACACCCTCTCTCTCTCTCTCTCTTCCTCTTTCTCGCCATCATCATCATCAGTCATCATCATCATGACCCACGCCTCTCCTCCTCAGCACCATCACACTTACCCATACACCACTCGATCGCTCACTCACTCACTCACTCACTCATCATGATCATCACATGAGGATATCATCCGTTGGCGTCACACATCACTCAGTCAGTCCGTCACTCACTCGAGTATCAAGCGGGAGCGTCGTCTGTGAGTGAATTGCGAGGAAGTCTCAGGCGGGAGCCTCTCCCTATGGGGCCCGCAGATCATCTTACTAATCCGAGGCGGGTCATCGGGATCCTGTAACTGTCGTCACTTTTGGGCTCCTGGGGCGTGAATTTGGAGGAAGTATCAGGCGGGAGCGTCGTCTGTGAGTGAATTGCGAGGAAGTCTCAGGCGGGAGCCTCTCCCTATGGGGCCCGCAGATCATCTTACTAATCCGAGGCGGGTCATCGGGATCCTGTAACTGTCGTCACTTTTGGGCTCCTGGGGCGTGAATCTGGAGGAAGTATCTAGCGGGAGCCTCGTCTGTGAGTGAATTGCGAGGAAGTCTCAGGCGGGAGCCTCCCCCTATGGGGCCCGCAGATCATCTTACGAATCCGAAGCGGGTCATCGGGATCCTGTAACTGTCGTGACTTTTGGGTTCCCGGGGCGTGAATTTGGAGGAAGTATCAGGCGGGAGCGTCGTCTGTGAGTGAATTGCGAGGAAGTCTCAGGCGGGAGCCTCTCCCTATGGGGCCCGCAGATCATCTTACTAATCCGAGGCGGGTCATTGGGATCCTGTAACTGTCGTCACTTTTGGGCTCCTGGGGCGTGAATTTGGAGGAAGTATCAGGCGGGAGCGTCGTCTGTGAGTGAATTGCGAGGAAGTCTCAGGCGGGAGCCTCTCTCTATGGGGCCCGCAGATCATCTTACCAATCCGAACGGAGGTGCCGGTCAGGACGACCTCGCCGAGGCGGGCGAGGGCGTGGAGCACCCGGGCGCGCCTCCCAAGCGTGTCGGAGCACACTTCCAGCCGGTCCCGACGTGGGGCATCGACGGGGAGCAGGACATGGCGGACGTGCTGAACTTCGCGCACCGTAAGCGCCTCACGAGGTTGGCCAAGGAGTTCCTCGCGCTCCCGTGCATGTCCGAGGCGGCCCGCGAGGGCGCGGGTGCGCCCGAGCCGACGGAGGCCGCGACTGCTCCCGCGCCCGCGGCCGGGTACCGACCGCTGGTGACCGCGGCGCGCGAGGAGAGACACGCCTGGGGAAACCTGCACGACGAACGCCTCCAGGACAATCGCGACGAGGAAGATGCAGGCGCTCCGGACGGCGAGGACGCGGGCGCAGGCGGCCTGGGCGGCGACCCCGCTGCGGCCAGTTTTGCCAGCAGCGTGTACTCAACGCCCAGCGCGTACATCGCCGCCCTGGTCGCTGGGTTGCCGGAGAACGAGAGACTCACGCGGGACCAGACGCTCTTCGTCGCCAAGTTCGCCAAGGCCTGCGACGACGCCTGGGAGGACGACGTGCAGAAGAAGCCCTGGAGCGAGAGAAAAGTGACGCACTTGCTCCTGTTGGGCCAGGGCGGCTCGGGGAAGACGCACGTGGTGCAGAAGATCGTCTTCCCAGTGGTGGAGTATTTGCGGCCCTCGTCGGCGCAGGACAAGGGCGCCATGATGGTCGTGGCCTTCTCGAACGCGCAGGCGAAGAACATCTCCACGGAGACGGTGAAGGCCAGAACGCTGCACAACGCCTGTGCCCTGCGAGTCCAGAAGTACATCAACGCGAAGATGAGACCGGGGAGCATGCAGAAGAGATTGCAGTGGTTGTGGGAGCACGTCCGCGTCCTGGTCATCGAGGAGGTGAGCATGGTGGCAGCTGCTCTGTACAACGCTCTGGACCTCCGCGCCTGCCACGGGCGCAGTGACACGCACGACGTGCAGGAGTCCACCTACAAGAGGCCGCACCACCACTTCGGCCGCGTCCCCATCGTGTTGCACCTCGGGGATTTCCTGCAGCTGAAGCCCACCGGCAGCATCGGGCTCCTGACGGACGTGAACGAGCTCCTGGACGACGGGTCGTACAAGTACGCGGAGCCGCCGACGGTGGAGATCCAGCACGCCATCAGGGTATTCTCTCAGATCCCCTGCGTCTTCGAGCTGAAGGGCACGAAGCGCTTCGAGCCGGGGGACCCTCTGATCGCGTTCTGGGGCTGCATGCGCGAGGGCAAGCGCCTCCCACCAGAGGTCTGGTCTGCCTGGGAGAAGACGTTGGCCTCTGACAACCACGGCGTCCTGGACCCTCGGCACCAGCACGAAAACTTTCGGCTCGGCTACGGCATGGGCATCTACTGGGAGACGCTGGCGAGGTGGATCAACACGCGCGCTCGTCGCGACGCGCGGCGCCTCGGCGTCCCCCTCGTTTTCCTGCAGGCCGTAGACGAGTGCGGCACGATTCAAGGCGAACCAGACGCAGGCCGGCGCCTCCTGAACGTCCCGAACATGCACAAGACGGGGGACATCCACGGCGTCTTACCGGCACACGTCGGCATGGAGGTCCGGTTCACGGCCGTGCAGGAGGAGCTGAAGAAGAAGTTGGGGCTCGTGCAGGAGCAACGGGCCACCATCGTGTCCTTCGAGTTTCACGCAGACGACGAGCGGGACTACGAGGAGTGCGCGCCGGGCCAGCTCTTCCGCCCCCGCTTCCTACCGCAGGGAATCTGGCTGCATGTGCACGGCTTCCAGGAGTCCCCGATCTACAAGGAGGTCGCCGAGGTGCTGCTGCAGGGCACCGAGGGCGCTGACGACGACGGCGAGGCCCAGGCGCGGGCGAGGAGCTTGCTCATGTTCAGGCCCAGCGAGCAGGAGTTCACGTGGCAGAGCTCGGGGGCGCACACTGTGCGCCGCTCGGGATTCACGCTGACGCACGCGTCCTACCTGACCTCCACGCTGTCGCAGGGCCAGACGCTGCGCAAGGGCGTCACCATCGACTGCGCCAGGGATGAGGACGCTGGCCGCACGGGCATGTCGGACGATATGTGGTGGCTGCACCTCTACGTCATGTTCTCCCGCGCCACGTGCATGCGGAACATGCTGATCCTGCGGCCGCCCGCGCGAGAGTTCCTGGAGCGCGGGCCGCCGGCGTCACTGCGGAAGGCGCTCCAGGAGTTCGACGAGAGAGCGGTGGACTCCAGGGCTGAAGCGGAGCAGCTCGCGGCAGAGCTGGGCTTCGTGCTGCCGCCCGCCTGAGCGCCGCGGCGCGCGCGAGGAGGCCCGCGGGGTTGTCCCAACGGCCTGGCCCGCGGGGTTGTCCCGACGGCCTGCCCTCGCGCTCCGGCGGCCCGCGGGAGTGCCCCGCAGGCATGGCTGGCCCGAAGGGTTGACCCGACGGCTTCGCGATCTGGCCGTCGGCAAACGCGCGCGTTCTGACCGAGGCGGCGACGGCGCCGAGGAAAATCGACTTGCTTCCCCCGACCGGGGGGAAAGGGACGTGCACGTGGAAAAGAGGCAGGAGGAGGATGAGGACGGAAGGGGTATGGGGAGGGCGATGATGAGGAGGAGGTGGAGGAGGAGGAGGAGGAGGAGGAGAAGGAGGGGGGGGGAAATAGAAGAAGAGGAAAAGATGGCAGAGGAGAGGGCGATACGAGGGTGTTTGCCATGGCCGGGAGGAAAGGGATAAGGGAAAGCTAAACAGATTATCATGTGGGGTCCTTCCGTCGGAGTAATTCCTTGTTGCTCGATGATCCAGGGTGCTCCTCGATGGTCCTCGCCGAGAGAAAAATGCGCACGTCGGAAACGGGAGGGAGGAAGACGGCGACGAAGGGGGCAAGAGTCTCTCTGGTGTCTGCTCTCGGTCGGGCATGTCCTCCTACAGGGGAGTCCGGAGGAAAAAGTAATCAAAAACAAAACAAAAATAGTCTGAAATAGTTGAAAACCTCCCCTGACTATTTCTTGACTACTTTCGAATACTCCTCCTGTAGAGGGACACGCCCGACTTAATGCATGCTCTCTCTCTCTCTCTCTCTCTCCTCTCTGGGGCCTCGCGAGGAGGCCCCGTGGCCATGGCTGGACTCGCCCCAGAAAACATCGTCACAGCAGACCTTAGGAGAGGTCTGGGATCTGGGAGGCAATTTAGGAGGAGAACGACGACGAGGAGGACGACGACGACGTCAACGCAGAGGTAAACAATCATAAGAATAGCGAGGATGATTTCGACGCGAGTCTGAGCTTTCTAGGCCCTCCGGGGCTGTCACCGCCACGGCTGGATTTGTCTCGAGGTCCTGGTCGGAGCGCGCTCTGGGACAGGTCTGGGGGGCGACCCCGACGACGGCCGGTGTTCCGCAGTCTCGGAGCGCGTGGGGGGGCCCGTGTTCGAAGGCGCGGGGCCTGCAAAAGTCGATGATCCTCAGAGCGTGCGTTGACGTCAACGTGTGCTTGTCAACCGAGTCGGGCACGCGCTGACCCAGGTCGGCCAAGGCCACGTCGCAAAGCCAAGCCAGCTACGAAGTACATCTTAAACCTGGGTCAGCGGAGGTCTGGGGAGCGGGGTCGGCTCCAGGGTGGCTCCCAAACCCAGGTCAGCATGGGGATGTCGGAGGGAATTGGCTGACCCCCTGTAGCGCTGACCCCCGTCACGGGAACCCCGACCGAGGCCCTTCAACGCGACGCCCGCGGTGCAATGAGGACCGGGGCAGCCGGCGTGCTATCGGCGGGGCTGCGAGGGGCAAACACGCAGTGGGCCAGCAGGCGGGCAGTGGGCGTCGTCGTAGTCGTCGCCGTCAGCGCCGCCGCCGTCGTCGTCGCCGTCGACGCTACCGCCGCCGTCGTCGCTGTCGTCGTCGTTGTCGACGCTACCTCCGCCGTCGTCATCATCGTCGCCGACATCACCGCCACCGCCGCCGTCACCGTCGTCGTCGTCGTCGTCGTCGTCGCCGCCGCCGCCGCCGCCGCCGTCGCCGCCGTCGCCGCCTGGCCGCCGCCGCCGTCGTCATCGTCGCCGCCGCCGCCGTCGTCGTCGCCGTCGTCGTCGTCGTCCTCGTCGACCGAAGTTCCTCATCGTCGTCATCGTCGCCGTCGTCGCCGTCGTCGTCGCCGTCATCGCCGCCGTCGTCGCCGTCGTCGTCGTCGTCGTCGTCGCCGCCGTCGTCGTCGGCCGAAGTTTCGCGCACGTCTCGAGGACCATCCAACGAGAAGCGCCGGCGGGCAGAGCGGAGCCCCCGGGGAGCCGGGTCGAGAGCTCCAGGGAGGCCCAGGCGGCGCAGGGGCCGCGGCGTCGGAGGTTGGGGCAAGCCCGGGCTGCGTTGCAGGCAGCGTGGGCCCACCGGCTGCAGCCGCGGCGGGCAGTGGCACTGACTACCTGCCAGGCCACGCCGACCCAACTCGCAGCCCCAAATTTTGGGTTGGCGGCTGGCGGGGCATACGGTGGAGGCCAGTCCACAAGAAACCTTCCACAAGAAACCCAACCCTTAGACCCCAGGTCGTCCACTGATGTTTGGTGTGGCAACTTTACGCTCTCCACAGCAGAACCATCGAAAACCAAGAAACCTTAGGCCACCCTGGAGACAAGCAGGGTGTTTCTTGGCATGGGCCTCCACTGTAACTACCAAACCGCCCCGACCCAACTCGCAGCCCCAAATTCTGGGTTGGCGGGCATGCGGGTTCCATCTGAGCGACGATCCAAAACGGGTCTCACCCGAGATGGCACAGCGACCTTACGCCGCGGCCTACGCGGGCCGCCGGCGCGGCACGCCACACTGGAGACAAGGGCGCTCCAGCGCGACCTGACGCGGGCAGCTTACGCGCCAATGTCGGCAAAGACGACTCCATTTCTTGCGTCGCTTTATCTGTGTCCTTCAATGTCCTGGGATGCCCCGCCACTGGGCGTGGAGGGCAACTTGGGGCCTTGGGGTCGGGTTGGGGTGGTGTGGGCAGTGAGGTCTTCACT
>CAUYUJ010018047.1:32500-36392 GCA_963575745.1 Prorocentrum cordatum
CACCACTGTCCGGCTGTCCCCACTGTTCCCACCACCGTCCCCACTTTCCCCACCAGTGCCCCCACCATTGTCGCACTGTCCACACTGTCCCCACCACTGTCCCCACCACGATCCCACTCTCCCCACTGTCCCAACTGTCCCCACCACTGTCCCACTGTCCCCACTGTCCCCACCACTGTCCCACTGTTCCCACTGTCCCCACCGCTGTTCCACTGTGCTGCCCCACCACTGTCAGCACTGCCCCCATCAGTGTCCCACTGTCCCCACTGTCCCAACCACTCTCCCCACTGTACCACTGTCCAACCACCGTCCTAACCACCGCCCTCACCACTGTCCTCACCACCACCGTCCCCACCACTGTCCCAGTGCCGTCCCCACCACCACCGTCCCCACCACTGTCCAACTGTCCCCATTGTCCCCACCACTGTCCCACTGTCCCCACTGTCCCCACCACTGTCGAAACTGTCCCCGCCAGCGCCCCCACCATTGTCGCACTGTCCCCACTGTTCCCACCACTGTCCCCACCACGGTCCCACTCTTCCCACTGTCCCTACTCCCCACCACCATCCCCACCACCTTCCCAACCACTGTCCCCACCGGTCCCCCATCCAGAGTGGGAGAGGAAGGGGAGTCGTTGCGGCGAGGGGGGAGGGGGGGAGGGGTGGGGGTTCGAACTGGTAGTGACCCCCCTGGTTTTCCGGACGGGGGGGGGAGGGGTTCGAACTGGTAGTGATCCCCCCCTTTTTATGATGGACCGGGGGGGGATGCGGGGTTGGAACCCCCAGTGAACCCCCCCGGCTTTCGAGAGGGAGGGGGGGGACGGGTTGGAAACCCAGCGACCCCCCCCCTGGTTTTCTGCCAGCAACGGTAGAACACGCTCTTTCATATTTGTATGCATAGATATATACATCTAGAGAGTACACACACACTTCCTCCGACGGGCCGATGGAGCGCGTTCCTCGGGCCAAGTGAAACGAGGACGGGGTGCGTGCCAAGTTCATTACCTTCTTGAGCCACACAACACACATATATACATGATTTATCCGACGCGCCGAAGAGTGCAATCGGCGGGCAATGCGAAGGAACGCACTTGCAAAGGCTTTACGCCATGCCCCTTCCCCCTAGTGTGACTGGCCGAACCCACACCACAGTATCATCATCATCATCATCATCATCATCAGCAGCATCATCAGCATCAGCATCATCATCATCATCATCATCATCATCAGCAGCAGCAGCAGCAGCAGCATCATCATCAGCAGCATCAGCATCAGCATCAGCATCAACATCATCATCATCAGCAGTATCATCATCATCATCAGCATCAGCATCAGCATCAGCATCAGCATCAGCATCAGAATCATCATCATCATCATCATCATCATCATCATCATCATCATCATCATCATCATCATCATCATCATCATCATCATCATCGTGATCGTAATCGATATTATCATCATCAGCATCATCCTCATCATCATCGGCAGCAGCAGCATCCTCGACATTATCAGCATCATCAGCATCATCATCAGCATCGTCGTATTAGTGTTCATCCTCGTCATCGTCCTCACTAGCATGGTCAGCATCATCATCATTAGCAGCATCGTTGTCATCATCAGCATCAGCATCGCCATCATCATCAGCATCAGCATCGTGGTCAGAATCAGCATCAGTATCGTCAGCATCAGCAGCATCATCCGTATCGTCATCATCAGCAGCAGCATCATCATCAGCATCATCATCCTCTGTCTGGCTATCATCATCGTCGGCATCACCATCTTCGTGCCATCCCGCCTGCTCACCCTCGTCGGACGAGGGCGCGGTGGACGTCCTGGGCCCCGGCCACGGGCTGCAGCTCTGCGCGACGTTGCTTCGTTCCCCATGGGATGCCACGAGGGACCCTTCAGCGGGAGCAGCGCGGCTCATCACGCCAACCCCGGAGGCCGCTCGCACGAACGGCTCAGGAGAACAGCCAGGCCCGTAAGAGGAACACAAGCCCACCGCTCACGGGCCCCGGCTCTCGACCCCCGCCCGCCCTCTCGCGCTGCCGAGGGGCTCCCTGCGGAGGCAGGGGGCGCACAGAAGAGCAGCATGTCCACGGTCTGCAGCTGCTGCATGAAGACCTGCGGCCCGCGGCCACGGGGCGAGGGCGCGCGATCACCCGCACGCGGCCGCGCGGGAGGACGAGCAAGAGGCTGAGAGTTGACGACCTCCTCGAATCGTTGTTGAATATAAATATATATGTATATATGTGTACATAGAACCGATGTAGGTCAAAAACAAACCAGAAAAACAAACTGGTACAAAAAACGACGGGCGAGTGTTTCGTGATGAGGGAACAGCACTCATACCTACAGGGAGGAGGAACGGAGAAGGGCAAGGAGACGAAGGCGCTGTAGGTATGGGCACGGATTGTCGGACCCCAGGGGGGGCTCCCCTTCGAGAGGGCACCCCGATCCGACAACACAATCCCATAGACCCCACGGATTTCCACATAGGCAAACCCTAGAGGCCGAATAGGTATGGGTGCAACCGCTACCCATGATGCAAAAAACGCGAAAGGATCGAGACTTCTGAGTCCTCGAGGTAAAAGTAAACAATAAAAACCAAACAACAAGAAACAAGAAAAAACGAAACACATGAAAACATGCATCGGAGGCCTGCGGTTAGAGGACAGGAAGGAGGCACCTAGCTCCTCATGGAAGAAGGGAGGGAACGTCTCCAGGCATCAGTCTCGGTGAGGCCAGCATGCAGCCACAGTGCCATCGACAAAGTGTGGCATACAATAGGCGCGCAAGGGAGGAGCATGGTAGGACGAAGAAAAAAACAAGCACCAGCACCACCGTCGTCGAGCAGGGGAGTGCCCTCGTGGTAACTGGGGTGGTGCCGCTGCTGTTCCTGGTCCTGCTCGCCACATCTCCATTCTCCAGCTCGACGGTCGACAGCGCGCAAGAGCGACCCCTAGGCAAGAGTGACCTGTCGCGGCTCTGGGGGGCCGTGGGGAGGCCACATCCGAGCGCGCCGCACCCAAACCCGGGGCAGTGCAGCCCTGGCTCTGCAGGATCCTGCAAGACCTGGCTCTCTGACTGACCCCCGTTTGCATTGACCCCCATCCTCTGGAGCCCCGACGGACGAGGGGGCCCGATACCCAGACCCCCGACGTCGTGATCGTTTCACAACGTCGATCCCCAGAGATGAGGACCCCTTCCCCAGGGCTGGCTTCTCATCCTGAGTCATTTGTTGAAGGTCCGGGGGCCCGATAAGGGCCCCCAAAGGCCGCAAATAGGGGAAAAACCTCCCGCCGTTATTTTTTCACAATGCGAGGGGGTCCGGATAGGCCGGCAGCACTTCGCCAGAGCGGGGGCCTCCCCGCTTGGGGCCCAAGGAGCCCCCCTCGCCACGCGCGCGCCCGTGGTGGCGGCGCCCTCGGTGCTGGCCCCCGTGCGCGGGTTGCGCGCCAGAGGGGGGCGGAGCCTCCATATATTGGGCGGTGGGCTTGATGTCAGTACCTCCTCCTCGTTCCTCCTCATCCTTGCTTCTCCTGCCTCTTCCTGCTCCTCCTCCTCCTCCTCCTCCTCCTCCTCCTCCTCCTCCTCCTCCTCCTCCTCCTCCTCCCCCCCTCCTCCTCCTCTTCCTCTTCCTCCCTCTCCTCCTCCCTCCTCCTCCAACCTCCTCCTCCCGACTCCTCCCCCCACTCATCCTCCTCCTCCTCTCATCCTGCTCTTCCTCCTCCTCCTCCTCCTCCTCCTCCTCCTCCTCCTCCTCCTCCTCCTCCTCCTCCCTCCTCCCCCTCCCCCTCCTTTTCCTCCTCCTTCTTCCTGCTCCTCCTCCTCCTGCTCCTCCTCCTTCTTCCTGCTCCTCCTGGTCCTCCTCATCCTCCCCCTCCTCC
>CAUYUJ010018047.1:36492-43992 GCA_963575745.1 Prorocentrum cordatum
CCTCCTCATCCTCCTCCGCCTCCTCTTCCTCCTCCTCCTCCTCCTCCTCCTCCTCCTCCGCCTCCTCATCCTCATCCTCACCCTCTTATTATTATTAGTATTCGGCTTCGCCGGCTTCGTTATCATTATGCTTCTTGTTAGTCTTAGTATTCGTCTTCTTCGTCGTCTTATTATTATAATTCGTATTATTATTAGTATTATTATTAGTATTAGTAGCATTTTTAGTATTATTATTAGTAGTATTATCATTATTATCAGCATTATTATTATTATTAGTATTAGTATTATTATTATGATTGCTATTACTATTACCATTACTATTCTTCTTAGTCGCCGTCGTCTTCTTCTTCTTCCTCCTCCTCCTCCTCCTCCTGCTCATCCTCCTCATCATCCTCCTCCGCCTCATCCTCCGCCTCCGCCTCCGCCTCCTCCTCCTCCTCCTCCTCCTCCTCCTCCTCCTCCTCCTCTTCCTCCTCCTCCTCCTCCTCCTCCTCCTCCTCCTCCTCCTCCGCCTAATCTTCTCCTCCTCCTCCTCCTCCTCTTCCTCCTCCTCCTCCTCCTCCTCCTCCTCCTCCTCCTCCTCTCCTCCTCCTCCTCCTCCTCCTCCTCCTCTTCTTCCCTCCTCCTCCCTCCTCCTCTCTCCCCCGCCTCCTCCTCCTCCTCCCCTCCTCCCCTCCTCCTCCGCCTCCTCCTCCTCCTCATCCTCCTCCTCCTCCTCCTCCTCCCCCCCCTCCCCCTCCCCCCCTCCCCTCCTCCCCCTCCTCCCCCTCCTCCCCCCTCCTCCCCTCCCCCTCCTCCTTCCTCCCTCCTCCCTCCTCCCTCCTCCCTCCTCCCTCCCCCTCCTCCTCCCTCCTCCCTCCTCTCCTTCCCCATCCTCCCTTCCTCTCCCTCCTCCCTCCTCCCTCCCCCTCCCCTCCTCCCTCCTCCCCCCTCCCGCCTCCATGCCTCCCTCCTCCCTCCTCCCTCCTCCCTCCTCCCTCCTCCCGCCTCCCTCCTCCTCCCTCCCCCTCCCCCCTCCTCCCTCCTCCCCCCTTCCTCCCTCCTCCCTCCTCCCTCCTCCCTCCTCCGTCCTCCCTCCTCCCCTTCCTCCTCCACCTTCCCTCCTCCACCCTCCCTCAGCCTCCCTCCTCCTCCTCCCGTCCTCCATCCTCCCTCCTCCCTCCCCCCCCTCCTCCCTCCCCCCCGCCTCCCGCCTCCCGCCCGCCCGCCTCCCGCCTCCCGCTCTCACTCCCTCCCTCCTCCTCCTCCTCCTCCCTCCCTCCCCCCTCCCCTCCTTCTCCTCCTCCTCCTCCTCCTCCTCCTCATCCTCCTCATCCTCCTCCTCCTCCGTCTTCTTCTTCTTATTATTATTATTATTCGTCGTATTAGTCTTCGTCTTATTATTATTCTGCTTCTGCGTATTATTATTATTATTAGTATTATTATTATTATTACTACTAATATTATTATTAGTATTATTATTATTAGTATTATTATTATTATCATGATCATTATTATTATTATGGTTACTATTATTAGTATTATTATTAGTAGTATTACTATTAATAGTATTATTATTACTATTATTATTAGTATTATTCGTCTTCTTATTCGTCTTCTTCTTCTGATTATTATTATTCGTAGTGTTCTTATTCTTAGTCTTATTATTCTTCTTAGTAGTAGTCTTCGTCTTCGTCTTATTCGTATTATTCGTCTTCTTCTTCGTATTATTCGTATTGCTCGTATTCGTTTCCTTCTTCTTATTAGTAGTATTATTATTATGCTTCGTCGTCTTCGTATTATTCGTATTATTCTTAGTCGTCTTCTTCTTCTTCGTATTAGTATTCTTCTTCTGATTATTATTATGATTCGTCTTCTTAGTGTTATTCTTGTTAGTAGTCTTCTTATTATTCTTATTCTTAGTATTATTCGTATTATTCTTCTTATTATTATTAGTATTCGTCTTATGCGTCGTCTTCTTCGGCGTCTTCTTCGTATTCGGCTTCTTCTTCTTCGTCTGCGTCTTCTGCTGATTATGCTTATTTTGCGTATTAATATTATTGTTATTCGTAGTATTATTCTTATTATTCTTCTTCGTATTATTATTAGTATTCTTCTTATTAGTCTTCGTAGTCTGATTCTTCTTATTCTTCTTCTTATTATTATTCTTCTTATTCTTCTTATTATTCTTCTTATGTGTCTTCTTAATATTATTCTTCTTCTTAGTATTCGTATTCTTATTCTTATTATTATTAGTATTAGTCTTATTATTATTATTCTTCCTCCTCCTCCTCCTCCTCCTCCTCCTCCTCCTCCGCCTCCTCCTCCTCACTCCTCCTCCTCCTCCTCCTCCTCCTACCTCCTCCTCCTCCTCCTCCTCCTCCCTCCTCCTCCTCCTCCTCCTCCTCCTCCTCCTCCTCCTACCTCCTCCTCCTCCCCTCCTCCTCCTCCTCCTCCTCCTCCTCCACCTCTCCTCCTCCTCCTCCTCCTCCCTCCTCCTCCTCCTCCTCCTCCTCCTCCTCCTCCTCATCCTCCTCCTCCTCCTCCTCCTGCTCCCCTCCTCGCTCCTCCTCCTCCCTCCTTCCTGTCCTCCCGTCCCTCCCTCGCCTCACTCACCTCCCTCCCGTCCCTCCCTCCCTCCCTACCCTCCTCCCTCCCTTCCTCCCTCCCTCCCCCTCCCTCCTCCCTCCTCCATCCTCCCTCCTCCCTCCTCCCTCCTCTCTCCTCCTCTCCTCTCTCCTTCCACATTCCTCTTTCCTCCATCCTCCTTCCTCTTTCCTCCTTCCTCCTCCTCCTTCATCCTTCCCCCCTCCTCGCCTCCTCTCCTCCCTCCTCCTTCCTCCATCCTCAATCCTCCTCATCCTTTCTCCTTCCGTCTCCCTCTTCCTTCATCCATCCTCTCCCCCTTCTCCTTCTCCCCGCTCCTCCCACAGCTCCTCCCATCCTCCTCCCCCGCCCTCCTCATCCTCTTTCCTCCTTCCTCATTCCTCCTCTGCCTCCTCCCTCGTCCCCCCGTCCCTCCTTCCCTCTCACCCCTCCTCACCTCCCTCCCATCCTCCCTCTCCCTCCTCCCTCCTCCCTCCTCCCTCTCCTCCCTCCTCCCTCCTACTCTCCCTAATACCTCCCGCCCTCCGCCTCCCCCTCCCGCCTCCCGCCTCCCGCCTCCTCCTCCTCCACCTCTTCCTCCTCCTCCTCCTCCTCCTTCCTCCTCCTCCTCCCTCCTCCCTCCTCCCTCCTCCTCCTCCTCCTCCACCTCCTCCTCAGCCATTTCGCGTCCGAGCGGCCTCCCCTGCACTGGGCCTCCTGGGCGACGTGGCGCGCCAACTTCGAAGTGGCGTTGCGCGCCCGAGCCGTAAAGAAGAAATGCTGAGGCCAGGCGTCAGTCAAGAAGCAGCGCGGAGCCCAACGTCATCAGCTGCAACGCTGAGACCAGGCGAGCGCGCATCCGCCAGGAAGCCCGCCCCCCTCCGCCCCCTCCTCCGCTCCTTCCTCCCCCTCAAACCCGGGCGCCAACAGTTGCGGCGCCGCGGTCAGAGTGCAGGCAATCCGTCGAGAAGACGAAGGACGAGCCCGATGTCAGCAGCTACAACGCTGGGTTCAGGGTCACAAGCGGGAGCCAGACCATACACCTCACTGCGAGAAGCGGGATGGTGAAGGTCGAGCCCAACGCCGTCAGCTACAGCCGACTCCGCATCCGACGCTGGAGGCCAAGCTGGTGGCCGTCGAAGGTCGAGCCGGATACGGTCAGTCACAGTGCGGCGATCAGGGCATGCTACACTGGGAGTCAGATGCCACACCTCACTGCGAGAGGCGGGAAGCGAAGCTGGAACCCAACATTGGAGCCAGAGGCCAATCTAGTCTAGCCCGCGAGAAGTGTGGCCAATCTAGTCTAGCCAATCCAGTATCACTACTATGCGAGAAGTGGAAGGCAAAGCTGGAGCCAGCCTCTAAACCCGACGCCAAACTGCGAGAAGCGGGAGGCGAAGGTAGAGCCCGACGTGATCAGCTACAGTGCTGGGATCGAGGGAAAAGCGAGCACGAACGGATGTGCCACGATCAGCTACAACGCTGGGAGCAGTCCGTGCGAGAAGGGTGCGCGCAGTGGCAGCACACGCTGGCGCTGCAAAGCGTGCGGGTGGGCTACGATCAGCTACATCGCTGGGAGCGACCCGTGCGAGAAGGGGGGCAAGCAGTGGCAGCGGACGTTGGCGCTGCGAGAAAACGGCTGCAAGAAGGAGGAGGTGAAGTTAGAGCCCGATGGCCTTCTAGCTAACTCCGATAGAAAGAGCGCGTGCGAGAAGTGCAGGGGCGACAATCGGGGCAGTGGATCGGTGCACCTCGATAGTTTCGGTGCGAAGCGGCAGGGGGGAGCTCTGTGGCCAACCTCTTGCGAGAAGCAGGGGGTGAAGCTAGAGCCCGATTTCGTCGAGAGTTCTGGAGAAGCCTCATGCGATCAGCGGGGGGCGTAGCTGGAGCCCAAGACTAGTCTCGAGCGAGCCACTTTCAGCTACAGCGCTAGAATCAGCTCGTGTGAGAACGGAACGAGTGCTGGGGCGAACAATCGGGGCAGTGGATTGGTGCACCCCGAGGGCGTCGGCGCGACATGGAAGGGGGGATCTCCTGGGCCAGCCTCTTGCGAGTAGCGGGGGGGTGAAACTGGAGCCCTTTTCGTCGAGAGCTCTGGGCAAGCCTTTTGCGAGAAGCGGGGGGCAAGGCTGGAGCCCAAGTCTAGTCTCGAGCGAGCCACATTTAGCTAGTGCTGGACCCCACTCGTGCGAGAACAGAACGCAGGCAGTGGCAGCTGGGCTGCCAAGGCGTGCGAGGAGTGGGGTGTGGCTCGGGGACGGCCCGAAGCGGCCCCGCTCCCGCGGTAGCAAATCCACGGGGCGTGGCTAACCGTTTGACCAGCTCTAATCCAGCTCTCATCCTCCTCCTCCTCCTCCTCCATCCTCCCTCCTCCTCCTCCTCCTCCTCCTCCTCCTCCTCCTCCTCCTCCTCCTCCTCCTCCTCCTCCTCCTCCTCCTCCTCCTCCCGCTGCCCCCCCGCACCGGCGCGGCAGAGGGGGCGGCGCGCGGCGGGCCATCGAGAGGTTGGTCATCCCGAGGCCTGGCGCCGCCACGGCGGGGGCGGCGCGGAGGGAGGCCGCGGTCGGCGGCAAGCAGGGCTCGATCTGAACAGTGTCTTCCGTATTCGCGTGGTGTTCGTTTTCCCTCGTTCTGTCTTCGTTCCGCCTTTTTGCTGCAAGACGATATCAGAGCGAAAACGTTTAGGTCGACCCCTGGGGGGAAGTGAGAAGGAGAAGGCCTTCTTCCCAGGAAGGGCGTTCTGGCACGATTCGGGATCGTCCACACACAGCAGTAACGGTGATTCGCGGCGTTAAAGACCAAGAATGGTTTTCTGGTACCGTTTCTGATGTTCAAACGGTTGTCTTCCAACGGGGCATTTCCCTCAATGAAAATGCGAACCCTGGTAGGGGCCTACGGAGAGGGAATCTGGAGGGACGGATTGTTACAAAATTGTTGATGAATCGTGGGTTGACATTGGCCATCCTCCTCCACTTCCTCCTCCCTTTCTTCACACCTCCATCATTGTTTCTTCTTCGCATCCTCTCTCTCTCTCTCTCTCTCTTACTCTATCCTTCCCATGACAGCAGGAAGAGGGGGAAGGATGCCGACACCACAAGCTGGATTGGCCTGCCTCCAGGGAGGCACGTGCCGAAAGAAGAAGGGCGAGAGGGAAGGGCGCGTGAGCGAGGAGAGGAAGGAGGAAGGGGGGGAGCAGGAGAAGCAGGAAAACCAGAGGAGCACGAGGAAGAGGCAAACAGGGACCCTCTCCTCCGACTTCGCGTTTCACTCCTGACGCGGACCCACGGGGGCCCCGACCCCTTCCCCAGGGGCAAGTTTTCATCCTCAACCGGGGGACAGCCTCCTGAGGCTGGAAATGTCAAAAGCCTGGCGGTCACGATTTGTTATGCGGCGCCCAGAACTGGGTGGCAGAGGCTGGTTTAAACAAGGACCTCTGAAGGCAACAGTTTCCAAAACCAACCGTGGCCAACCCTCCACCGTGGCTCCTGCACGCGTGCGACGCGTACCGTTTTATGATAAATTTCCCGTTGTCAATGGTGTGGTGACACGGCTTCTATGCCCAAGCCTTGGACGGTCCTCGCGCCTGTCCTTGGTTTATATATAATAATAATAATAATAATAATAATATTTTTTAAAAAATATATATATATATATATAATATATATAAATAATAAAAAAAAAAAAAAAAAAAAAAAAAAAAAAAAAAAAAAAAAAAAAAAAAAAAAAAAAAAAAAAAAAAAAAAAAAAAAAAAAAAAAAAAAAAAAAAAAAAAAAAACGAGACAACGGTCAACAGAACACCGTAGGCCCGCGCTGATTCCTCAGATCAGGGCTGGACCCACCTCCCTGGACGCGGAGCGCGCCAGGGGCGGCGCCAGAAGCGTCGCCAACGGGGCCGAACGCCGATCCAAGAAACCCACGCGGAGCTCAAACAAATCATGGTTATGTCTTCTTGCCGATTTCGAACTAGAAGCGAGATAGAGGAAGTAGACGAGCATGGGGGTTCCTTGTGCCCCCCCCCTCGCCTTGCCACAAGCTCTTTGCTGCAGGCCCCGCCTCACCCGTTGCAAAAGCAAGCAAGCAAGCCGTGCACCATGAAGTCGCACAGGCAGAGACATGAATAAAAAGTTATGGCGGTGCGCCAAACGCGTCCCGGAAACAGTCCGCCAAACGCGCTGCGAAGACGATGGTGCGACGCAAAAGCATACTTTCATGCGTTAAGAAGCCTCATCGCGTACACTTCGTGAGTCCACTGCTGTCTTGGGCGGCCTGTGCGCCGGCGAAGAGCCCAGCTATTCGGGGCACAGTCTGCTTCGCACACGAGCCGTTTCACTAGGGAATGGCTTGGCTGCGCAACGATTTTTCGGTACAGGTTGATTTCCTTGACGTGCGATATCTGCGACAATGGTGTGGAGCCTGCCCTCTTCAACACTGTTGCGTTAGATATGCGCGCAAAGTACGAATGTGGGATGTCCATGATTGTTCGTGAGCATCTGCAATGAAAAACGTCTAAACGGTCTCTGACCGCCTTGAGAAGCTTACTGACCACGCAACTGGAATGTATGTGAAGCTTTCTGATATTACCATTTGCCGCGTGCGCCCAAAGTTTGTGTAGCTACTTGAATGCGTTCGTCGTGTTTTCGCCAATGCGGCGGGATAACTCATGCTTGGCCCGCCCATGCTTTGCCCGTTGCAAAATGTCAGGTCTTATTATTGGGGAAAAAAGGAATTACGCTACCAAGGAACCCCACATACTGCATTATTGCTGGAGTGATGATAGCTGAAGTGAAGCATGTGAGAATCATGTTGGTGGCCGGTGCCCCGCCGATACCGTTGGTGACGCCACTCAAGAGGAGGCTCAAGAGGAGGGGTGGAAGAGAAGAAGCGCCGCGCCAGCCACACTTTGCGAGCCTGGTGACCTGGACGACCGGCGCGCAT
>CAUYUJ010018047.1:48992-58992 GCA_963575745.1 Prorocentrum cordatum
ATATGACCAGTATGAGCATCAATGTTATTCAGTTTACCATGATGAGTAATGGTATTACTAGTACCAGTGTTATCATGATGGTGCGTATCATTCATAGCGTTAAACTAATAGTACTCGTAGTAAAATGTAGTATTGCCACTACAGATATGATTGTTAGACGTGGTGTTATTAGTCGTAGTCGTAGAAATAGTATTAATACTACGGTCAATATCATTAGCAGTCATAATCTGATTTAAATTATCAATGGTAACACTGGTAGTGCATTGTTGATATCACGATTGATCGCATTATTTCAATAGTCGTAATATTAATATGATAATGTGCATGAGTACGAATAGTACGACTCCGAGTGGGAGTAGCATTAGCGTTACTATGAATACTAGCATATGTAATGGTATCGTTCGTGCGGTGGTGCTAACAGTGTTATGGCTATGATCGGTAATGGTAGAACTCGCGCACCTAATAACAGTCTGACCAGTAGTAATAGCACAGCATGTTTATAACCATTGCTACAAATAGTATCATTCGTAGTGCCATCCGTATTACTATGATTTCTCCTCCTCCTCGTCCTCCGCATTCATCCTTCCACGCTTACACCATATGGATACTACACTCCTGTCATTCTCGAATAAGTCCTGGGAGTAGCCGCCACCCCCTCCGCGTATTGGTTGCGTGCCCACAATGTGTTTCACGGCCGAGTTGCTCGTACGTGCTTTCTCCATTCGATCCCTGCGTCCTTCTCTTTGAAACAAGATTTGCGCGAACTGGCTGTCCAGATGTCTTCGTACAATTGGTGTTTAGAATGTTTCACAACAGGTACTCTCGCAGCAGAGTGGGATGGCATTCCCGGCCCAGCGGGGGTTCTGGATCACACAGGTCTCGCAGGTCTCGCAGGTATCGCAAGCACCACAGTTCCCACAGGTTCCGAAGGACACACAAGTGTCTCAGGTCGCCCCACAAGTCACACCAGTCTGACAGGGTCAACAAATCCCATAAGTCCCACAAGTGTCGCGATTCTCGCATGCCCCACAGGTCCAACAGGTCCGACAGGTCCCGCAGGTCCCGCAGGTCCTAGAGGTGTCGCATGTCTCACGGGTCCCACAAAATCCCCCAGGTCCCAAAGGTTCAGCAGATCCCGCCGGCGCCACGGGTCCCGACAGGTCTCGCAGGTCCAACATGTCCCTCAGGTTCCACGGGTCCCACAGGTGTCGCAGGTCTCACAGGTTCCACAGGCCACAGAGGTCCCCCAGGTCGACCAGGCCTCATAAAGTTGCTTCTTCTTTTTTCCGACTGCGCATAACACGCTGGTTTCTAATGTAGAGTTCCAAGTCGGCTATGACACGCGCCCGCGGATCCAGAAAAATCAACGCAACGAAAAGGGAATGGAAAGAGTGACACAAGTCGCGCGAGCGCAACTCGCTTGCCTCCTCCTCCTCTTCCTGTTCCTCCTCCTCCTCCTCCTCGTCCTCCTTCTTTTCCTCCTCATCATCAGCTCATGTTTCGTACGACTAGCATTCATATTATTAATACTATGGCTACTACTAGCATTCATCTGCGTAGCATTATTGACATGATAATTATGAGCGTCAACGATATTCAGTTTATCATGGAGAATAATGTTATTCATAGTACCAGTGTTGTCATAAGAATTAGTATCATTGAGATCGTTAATATGAATAGTAAGAGTACTAAAAAATTAAGATTGACACTACGAATATGATTATTAAACGTGGTGGCATTATTAGTACTCGTAATGATAGTAATAATAATACGACTGTTAACATAATTAACAATCAAACTATGATTGTCGTTAGTGCGTTGGTGCTATCAGTGTTATGGCTATGATTGGTAATGATAGAACTTGCGCAACTAATAACAGTCTGATCATTAGTAATAACACGTCATGCTTATAGCAAGTGCTACAACTATTATCATGAATACTGCAACCTGTATTACTATGATTTCTCCTCCTCCTCCTCCCACTCTTCCTCCTCCGACTCCGACCCCGCCCCCGACTCCGACTCCGACTCCAACTCCTCCGGCTCCTCCCCCCATCCGCTTGTCTTTGGTACTCCTCCTCCTCCTCTCCCTCCCCCCCTTGCCCCTACCCCTCGAACCAGGAGGCATGCAGGTGGAGGTACCTGCGGAGGCGTTCCGCCGAGGCCAGCTGTCCCAGTGGTTCGCTGCGCGCGGGCGCGCCGTGCCCCAGCAGCAGAACGCAACGGCAAGCTCCGCTTCAGCCACGCAGCCGCACCAGCCAGCAGGAGGAAGCGAGGGGCACGGGGAAGGTTTGGGGGGAATCCCTGAGGGATTCCGGCAGGCCATGGAAGCTCCAAAAGCGCCGTTGAAGTTTCGTGTGGTTCCTGGAGGCCAGCAGGAGCAGCAGAACCGATCCACAAGCGAGCCCCAGTCGACCCATCTTGGATCAGGCCAACAACACACGAAGGGTGATCACGCCAGCCCTCTGGACGTCGATGGTTTGGCATGCTAACTCTGTCGAACCAACCACCTGTTCCGAGTCGTTTAATCACCCCCATCCCCTCCACGGGAAGTCTGGACCGAGGGAATTCGCAGGGGCTGAAGCGTCCAAGGTGGCCTCGGATAGCTCCAAAATTGGCCCAGCGTGCCAGGTCGCACCCAAGTTGGCGGAGAATTGTCCCAGGTGTGCTCAAGAAGGTATTCAAAAGAAGCCTCCGAATGGCTTTGAAGCAGCCCGCGAGCGTCCCAGTGATAAAACCGAGAGTATCAGGCAAGCAGCTCCAAACATTCAGGATATCTGCCAGTCTGAATTCCAAATGTGTTCTGTGGTGTCCAAATGGCACCGACATTGCCCCGCAAGGCCCTTAAAGGGCCCGCCGAGGACTCCGAGAGCGCTCCTAAAGGCGCCCAAGCACACGCCCCGATAATCCCACGATTGCCCCGAAAGAACATGTCACGACACTCAAAAAGGAAGGGGGGCGGACACAACAGCGGCAGCGCATCTCAGTGAGGACAACGAACTTCCCTCCAAGTTCTCACGCTGGCCACGTGGGTAGCGGCCTGCATGCCCCCACGCGATTCCTCACCAGGGCTGGACATGCTCCAAGGTAGTGGCAAGAGGACCCCAAGATGGTCCCAGAGGGGCCCCGCGTGGCCCCGTTTGCGGTGACTGGCGTTCCCAATATCTGTTTCGCCGGTATCGTTGCTGCAGGGTCTGGCGAAACGATGCGAAAGATTCTACACATGTGTATATATATATACACTAGAATCACGCGCGCTTCGCGCGCTTAGGTTCTAGTCAAGGCTGCGCCACGTCTCGCTGCTCTCGCTTTCGCTCATGCGATCATCGACGACGACGACGACGACGCCAGGGGCGGCGACGACGAGCGACGACGAAGGCGACGACTGCGATGACGACGACGACGACGACGACGACGACGACGACGATCACGACGACGACGACGACGACGACGACGACCGCCACGACCACGACGACGACGACGCCGACGACGACGACGACGTCCACACGGTGACTCGGTCTGGAGCTGTCCTCCTCCTCCTCCTCCTCGCCCTCCTCTTCTTCCCTCCTCTGTCCCTCCTCTCCGCCTCCACCTCCTCCACCTCCGCCTCTCCATCCTCCTCCTCCTTTTCCTGCCCCCGCGTGGGCCGAGTCAGGACAGGATGCGGCCGCGGTCCCCGCCCGGGGAAACGACGCACCGACACCGACGACGCCGACGCCGACGACGGCTTCGGCGGCCACACATAGAAGTCTGCTCCGAATGCGTCCCTAGGCCCCTCTCGAGGTCTGACCGGTGCCGTTTTCCCCAGAACCGTTTCCGGGGATCCTGGGGCCCAGAGACGGCCCTGGGAGGCTGAAAGCAATCAAAAACTTCCTCGAACCCCGATCCTCGATGGATTGGTCCGCGACAGTCTTCCGACGCCGTGTCTTTGTTCGCTACACGTCGGCTCCTGGAAAGCCCTACCCCTTCCACGGGACCGGCTTGTCATTCTGATCCAGAGATCCGATATCGTGAGTTTTTCAATGCGGGGTCCCTGGACTGGCCCCGAGGTCCCGACGACTTCCATAGGCCCCGTGTTTCGTCTTAAACGTTTGACGGTCCCGGGGACCGTTGAGGGCCTCAGGAAGCCGAGAATTGCCGGGAAGCTTCGGGATCGGCCAGTGTGCATGGGCGTCGGGAGATGGCTCTTGGGAGCCTTTTGGGGCTTCCTGGCGGCCCATTGGGGGCCGCTTGGGGGCTTTTTCGGGAGCTCTTGGAGGTTTCTTGGGGCCTCCGGGGTGGGAAGGAGAACTGGAAATGTGGGGTTGGGTACTCCTCGGTGTTCTGTCGGGGAGCTGTCCGGGGGCCCTCTCGGAGCGTCTTGGGGGCCTCCTGGATAGTCGAGGGCTCCTCTGGAGCTGTCTTGGAGGCCTCTTGGAACTCTCTTTAGCCGTTTTGGGGCGATGTTGTGGGCTCCTGGGGCCGTCTTCGACGCGGTCGAAGCCGAAGATGTGAATATCGTAAAAAAATGCACGTTTTCCAAAAAGGGCATGAGGCCATTTTTGCTTCTGGAGGCGCTCTTGAGAGTCCTTTTGGGGGTCTCTTCGGCCGTCGTGGGGGCTCCCGGAGGCCGTCTTGAAGCCATCTTCGGCGTCATTGGAGCGACAATTCGGGGATTCTGGGCCCTCTTGGACGTTTGGAGACCTCCAGGGACCCTCGGGTGGCGTTTCGGGGCTGTCTGGGGCTGTCTCGGGGGGGACCTAGAGGCCCCGGTCCCCCCATGCCCCGTCGGGGTCGCCGCCCTGGGCGCCCCAGCCTCGTGAACGGGGATATACATCATTACATGCTTGTATGTATGTATATATGTAAACATATATACCTATATACAGCTGTATATGTGTGAATGTGTATGTTTGTATTTGTATGTGTGCATGTGTGTATGTGTGTATGTGTGTATGTGTGTATGTGTGTATGTGTATGTGTATGTGTGTACGTGTGTATGTGTGTATGTGTGTATGTGTGTATGTGTTTATGTGTGTATGTGTGTGTATGTGTATATGTGAGTATGTGTGTATGTGTGTACGTGTGTATGTGTGTATGTGTGTATGTGTGTATGTGTATGTGTGTATATGTGTGTATGTGTATGTGTATATGTGTATATGTGTATGTGTATGTGTGTATGGTTGAGTGCGTATGTGCGTATGTGTATGTGTGTATGCGTGCATGCGTGTATGTGTGTATGTGTATGTGTGTATGTGTATGTGTGTATGTGTGTATGTGTATGTGTGTATGTGTGCATGTGTGTATGTGTAAATGTGTGCATGTGTGTATGTGTGTCTGTGTGTCTGCGCGTATGCGTGTGTGCGTGTATGTGTGTATGTGTGTATGTGTGTACGTGTGTATGTGTATGTGTGTATGTGTGTATGTGTGTGTTTGTATATATATGTATATATATATATATATATTTATGTTTGTGTGGATGTGTGTATGTGTATATGTGTATGTGTGTACGTGTGTCTGTGTGTATGTGTGTATGTGTGCATGTGTGTATGTCTGAATGTGTGTATGTGTGTATGTATGTATGTGTGTATCGGTGTATGTGTGTATGTGTATGTGTATGTGTATGTCTGCATGTGTGTATGTGTGTATGTCTGCATGTGTGTATGTATGTGTGTATGTGCGTGTGTGTGTATGCGTATGTGTGTATGTGGGTATGTGTGTCTGTGTGTCTGTGTGCCTGTGTGTCTGTGGTTGTGTGTTGCGTGTGTGCGTGTGTGTGTTGATGCATGTGTGCGTGTGTGCGTATGCGTGTGTGCGTGTGTGCGGGTGTGCATGCGTGCGTGAGTGCGTGTGTGCGTGTATGTGTGCGTGTGTTCGTGTGCGTGTGTGCGTGTGTCTGTGTGCGTGTGTGCGTGTGTGCGTGTGTGCGTGTGCGCGTGTGTGCGTGTGTGCGTGTGCGTGTGCGTGTGCGCGTGTGCGCATGTCTGCGTGTGTGCGTGTGTGCGTGTGTGCGTGACGTGTGCGTGTGCGTGCGTCTGCGTGCGTGTGCGTGTGCGTGCGCATGCGTGCGCGTGCGCGTGCGCGTGCGCGTGCGTGTGCGCGTGTGCGTGCGTTGCGTGTGCGTGTGGTGCGTCTGCGTGTGCGTGTGCGTGCGTGTGCGTGTGCGTGTGGCGTGTGCGTGTGCGTGTGCGTATGCGCGTGCGTGTGCGTGTGCGTGTGTGTGCGTGCGCGTGCGCGTTGCGTGTGCGTGTGCGTGTGCGTCTACGTCTGCGTCTGCGTCTGCGTCTGCGTGTGTGTGTGTGCGTGTGCGTGTGCGTGTGCGTGTGCTGCGTGTGCGTGTGCGTGTGCGTGTGCGTGTGGGTGCGTGTGCGTGTGCGTGTGCGTCTGCGTGTGCGTGTGCGTGTGTGCGTCTGCGTCTGCGTCTGCGTGTGCATGTGCGCGTGCAGGTGCGCGTGCGCGTGCGCGTGTGTATGCATGGCGTGTCCGTGTGCGTGTGCGTGTGCGTGTGCGTGTGCGTGTGCGTGTGCGTGAGCGTGTGCGTGTGCGTGTGCGTGTGCGTGTGTGTGTGTGCGTGTGTCGCTGTGTGTGTCTGCGTGTGTCTGTGTGTCTGTGTGTGTCTGTGTGTGTGTCTGTGTGTGTGTCTGTTTGTGTCTGTGTGTGTGTCTGTATGTGTCTGCTCTGTGTGTGTCTCTGTGTGTGTGTGTCTGCGTGTGCCTGTGTGTGTCTGTGTGTATGTCTGTCTGTTTGTCTGTGCGTGTGTCTGTGTGTGTGTCTGCGTGTGTGTGTCTGTGTGTGTGTCTGAGTGTGTGTCTTTGTGTTTGTCTGTGCGTGTGTCTATGTGTGTCTGTGTGTGTCTGTGTATGTCTGAGTGTGTGTCTGTGTGTGTCTGTGTGTGTGCCTGTGTGTCTGTGTGTGTCTGTGTGTGTCTGTGTGTGTCTGAGTGTGTGTGTCTGTGTGTATGAGTCTCTGTGTGTGACTGTGTGTGTCTGTGCGTCTGTGTGTGTCTGTGTGTATCTATGCGTGTCTGTGTGTTTGTGTGTGTCCGTGTGCGTCTGTTTGTGTCTGTGTGTCTGTGTGTGTCTGTGTGTGTCTGTGTGTCTGTGTGTGTCTGTGTGTGTGTCTCTGTGTGTCTCTATGTGTCTCTGTGTGTCTCTGTGTGTGTTGTGTGTTGTGTGTGTTTCACCTCGTGGCATGCAACCAAGACGGTCCAACAGCATGGCCGCCCCGAATACGCCTGCTACTTGAGTGAGCAGCGAGCAAGAGGTGAGGCGTGCGAAACACGCACGCTCTCCGAACGACCTGCTCAAAGCGTGCTGACTTGCGCAGCACTGAAGTCCGCCACTGTACCCTTGAGGCACGAACTGGGATGTCCTCAAGCTCTTGGCCTAATCCGTTAAGCCGCTTGGTCCTCAATCCTGAAGATTATTCCATGGGCCTGGACCCGAAATCCTCGAATCTGCCAGGGCGCGCCGGGTGGCCCCCGGGGCCCGGGGCGTCGTCTCGCATGCCTGCTTCGGGCCCCAGAGGCCCCGGGACGGGCCAGGAGGGCCCCGAGCGGCCTCCAACATCTGGTCCGAGAGGGCCTCGAATCGCCGCAGAATCGGTCCGAGACGCCCAAAGTGACTTCCAGTCGGCCGGAAAAGCGCCCAAGACGTCCCAAGAGGCCGCCAAGACCCTTCCCAAGAGGGCCCCGAGAAGCAAACCACATTGATGTTCGATCGGTGTTTGAAGGAGTTTGGCTTTCTCGCCGTCTCGGCTTCCCGACGCTCCAAGGCGGCTTAAGAGGCCCCCAAGATCGCCACAAGACGGTCCAAGAGGCCGCCAAGAGGGCCCCACAACGGCATCACAGGGCCCCAAGACGACCCAAGGGGCCTCTAAGACCGCTCAAGAGGCCCCCAAGACGGCTGCAAGAAGGGGCTCAGACGGGGAACCCGAATGGACATTTCGAGCTCTCAGCCCCGAAAGGCCCTCAGGATGCCCTAAGAGGCAGAGGCCACAAAGAAGCCCCTGAGAGGCCCCAGAGAGGCCCCCAGGAGGGCCCAAGAAACCCCAAGAGGCTCCCAAAAGGCCCCCGAACGGCCCCCAAGAGATCCCGAAACTATCCCCAAGAGGCCCCAAAACTGTTCCCAAGAGGCCCCCGAGAGCGCTCCGAGACCGTCAGAAACAGAAACCAAAACCGAAATTACTCACAGCACCGTTCGTACTGGGAGCCTTTGCGTTGAGAGCTTGTTACGTCACCCCTCGCTCGTGGGAGCCTTGGTGTTCAGAGATTGTTGCGTTGCCGCCCGTTCCTGAGCCTTGGCTGGGCCTTGGTGTCAGGGACGTGTTACGTCACCGCTCTCTGCTGGGAGCCTTGGTCTTATCAGCTTGTTTACGTCATCGTTCGTTCTTGGGAGCCTTGGTGTGAAAAGCGTTTTGCGTTACCGATCGCTCTTTATTTGGCGTCTCTGGGCCTTCTTGGGAGTCCTATTGGGGCCCTTGTCGGGCCCTTTTGGAGGCCTCTTGGGAGCCTTTTGGGGGCCTCTTGGGGCTTCTTGGGGGGCTCTGGGGGCCTCCTGGGAGCTTCTTGGGGCCCTCTTGGGCCGTTTTGGGGGCCTCTTGGGAGCCTCTTGGGCCGTCCTGGGGCGGTCTTGGGGGCCTCTTGGGCCGTCGTCAACGCCGTGAAAGCCGAAAAGCCGTACATGCTAAAATTATAAGTTGTCCTTTGGAAATAACTAATTTTGGCCTCTTGGGGCCCTCTTGGGACGCCCCTTGGGCGCTTCTTGGGGGCCTCTTGGGGGCCTATTGGGCCGTCGTGGGCGGTCTTGGGCTCTCTTGGAGCGCTCTTGGGCCGTCTTGAGGGGGAATGCAAAAAACATGCAAGAACCCAAGGGTAAACCCGAAAACGGCCATTATAACCATCCACTCCGCCTACGCCCCCCCCCCTGGAACCCCCCTTCGGGGCTTCGCCCAACACACAACGTCATCACTCGTACCTCGCTCTTTGCGTTACCTGGCCCGGCACAGAAACGGACAGAGCGCTTCAACAACTTGACCGAAATTACTCACACCACCGTTCGTACCGGGAGCCTTTGCGTTGAGAGCGTGTTACGTCACCCCTCGCTCGTGGGAGCCTTGATGTTCAGAGATTGTTGCGTTGCCGCCCGTTCCTGAGCCTTGGCTGGGCCTTGGTGTCAGGGACGTGTTACGTCACCGCTCTCTGCTGGGAGCCTTGGTCTTATCAGCTTGTCTACGCCATCGTTCGTTTTTGGGAGCCTTGGTGTGAAAGCTTTTTGCGTTACCGATCGCTCTTTATTTGGCGTCTCTGGGCCTTCTTGGGAGTCCTATTGGGGCCCTTGTCGGGCCCTTTTGGAGGCCTCTTGGGAGCCTCTTGGGGGCCTCTTGGGGCTTCTTGGGGGGCTCTGGGGGCCTCCTGGGAGCTTCTTGGGGCGAAAGGCTAGACTTTTCGGCTCGTGGTCCCCAACTTGGGGCCGTCTTGGGGCCCTCTTGGGCCGTCTTGGGCGCCTCTTGGGCAGCCTTGGCGCCCTCTTGGGCGGTGTTGGGGGCCTCTTGGGAGCGTCTTGGGCCGTCTTGGGGCGGTCTTGGGGCCTCGTGGACCGTCTTCAACGCCGTGAAAGCCAAAAAGCCTTATATGCTAAAAATGTACATTTTCCCCATAGGAAATCAATGATTTGGGCCTCCTGGTGGCCTCTTGGGACGCCTCTTGGGGGCCTCTTGGGGCTTCTTGGGGGGCTCTGGGGGCCTCCTGGGAGCGTCTTGGGGCGAAAGGCTAGACGTTTCGGTTCGTGGTCCCCCTCTTGGGGCCGTCTTGGGGCCCTCTTGGGCCGTCTTGGGCGCCTCTTGGACCGTCGTGGCGCCCTCTTGGGCCGTTTTGGGGGCCTCTTGGGAGCGTCTTGGGCCGTCTTGGGGCGGTCTGTGGGGCCTCTTGGGCCGTCGCCAACGCCGTGAAAGCCGAAAAGCCGTACATGCTAGAAATATAGGTTTTCCTTTGGAAAATCACTATGTTTGGCCTCGTGGGGCCT
>CAUYUJ010018047.1:63992-81492 GCA_963575745.1 Prorocentrum cordatum
CGTGACCGAAATTACGCACACCACCGTTCGTACTGGGAGCCTTGGCGTTGAGAGCTTGTTGCGTCACCCCGCGCTCTTGGGAGTCTTGGTGTTCAGAGATTGTTGCGTTGCCGCCCGTTCCTGAGCCGTGGCTGGGCCTTGGTGTCAGGAACTTGTTACGTCATCGCTCCCTGCTGGGAGCCTTGGTCTTATCAGCTTGTTTACGTCACCGTTCGCTCTTGGGAGCTTTGGTGTGAAGAGCATTTTGCGTTACCGATCGCTCTTTACTTGGCTTCTCTGAGCCTTCTGGGGAGTCCTATTGAGGCCCTTTTTGAGCCCCTTTGGGGGCCTCTTGGGGGCCTCTTGGGGCTTCTTGGGGGTCTGTGGGGGCCTCCTGGGAGCGTCTTGGGGCGAAAGGCTAGACTTTTCGGTTCGTGGTCCCCCTTCTGGGGCCGTCTTGGGCGCCTCTTGGGCCGTCTTGGCGCCCTCTTGGGCCGTTTTGGGGGCCTCTTGGGAGCCTCTGGGGCCGTCCCGGGGCGGTTTTGGGAGCCTCCTGGGCCGTCGTCAACGCCGTGGACGCCGAAAAGCCGCACATGCTAAAAATGTACGTTGTCCTATAGGAAATCAATGATTTTCGCCTCCTGATGGCCTCGTCGGACGCCTCTTGGCGGCCTCTTGGGGCTTCTTTGGGGGATGTGGGGGCCTCCCGGGAGCGTCTTGGGGCGATAGGCTAGACTTTTCGGTTCGTGGTCCCCCTCTTGGGGCCATCTGGGGGCCCTCTTGGGCTGTCCTGGGCGCCTCTGTTTTGGGAGCCTCTTAGGAGCCTCTTGGGGGCCTCTTGGGGCGGTCTTGGGAGCCTCTTGGGCCGTCGTCAACGCCATGAAAGGCGAAAAGCCGTAGATGCTAAAAATCTACGCCTGCCTTCGAAAAATCGATGATTTGGGCCTCTTGGGGCCCTCTTGGGACGCCCCTTGGGCGCCTCTTGGGGGCCTCTTGGGGGCCTCTTGGGCCGTCGTGGGCGGTCTTGGGCTCTCTTGGAGCGCTCTCCGGCCGTCTGGAGGGAGAATCCGAAAAACATACAAAAATCCTATGAAAAATTATGACCATTAGACCCCGCCTGCCCGCCTCGCCGCCTCGCACCCCCCCTGCACCCTCCCTTAGAAGGGCTTCGCCCCAACTCAACGTCACTCGCTCGTACCTCGCTCTTTCCGTCACCCCTCCCTAAAAGGCTTCGCCCAAACACGACGTCATCACTCGTACCTCGCTCTTTCCGTTACCTGGGGCCGGCAAGGGAGCGGAAAGAGCGCTGCAGCAGCCTGCCCGAGAGGGCTCATGGCACCCTTCGCTCTTGGGAGCCTTGCCGTTTGGGAGCGTTTTGGGGCGAAAGGCTAAATTTTTCGGTGCATGGTCCCCCTCTTGGGGCCGTCTTGGGGCCTTCTTGGGCCGTCTTGGGCGCCTCCTGGGCCGTCTGCGGGCTCCCTTGGGCCGTTTTGGGGGCCTCTTGGGAGCCTCTTGGGGGCCTCTTGGGGCAGTCTTGGGGGCCTCTTGGGCCGTCGTCAACGCCGTGAAAGCCAAAAAGCCGTATATGCTAAAAATGCACGTTGTCCTAAGGAAAATCAATGATTTTGGCACCTTGGGGCCCTCTTGGGACGCCCCTTGAGCGCCTCTTGGGGGCCTCTCGGAGGCCTCTTGGGCCGTCTTGGACTGTCTTGGGCGGTCTTGGGCTCTTCTGGGGCGGAAAGGGGGGGACCCGAATTATCCTGGCGAAGGACCCAACCATATGCAATTGTGAATAACGCTTTGTGGAACCGCTTTCGGTGGGGCTCCTTATGGGGCCACGAAAGGCGTGCCACGAAACGCTGTCCTGGGCGTACGGGGCGCATGAAAGCGGTAGCACTGGGGCCTTCGGTGGAGCTCCCGATGGGGCCACGAAACGTGTGAGGGGTGTCCCGAAATGGGCGCGGCGCCGCCATGCCAACGCAGCCACTGGGGCCTTCGGTGGAGCTCCCTATGGGACCACGAAACGTGTGAGGGGTGTGCCGAAATGGGTGCGGCGCCGCCATGCCAACGCAGCCATTGGGGCCTTCGGTGGAGCCCCCTTATGCGGCCACGAAACGTGTGAGGGGTGTGCCGAAATGGGCACAGCGCCGCCATGCCAACACAGCCACTGGGGCATTCGGTGGAGCTCCCTCTGGGGCCACGAAACGTGTGAGGGGTGTGCCGAAATTTGTGCGGCGCCGCCATGCGAACGCAGCCACTGGGGCCTTCGGTGGAGCTCCCTATGGGGCCACGAAACGTGTGAGGGGTGTGCCGAAATGGGTGCGGCGCCGCCATGCCAACGCAGCCACTGGGGCCTTCGGTGGAGTTCCCTATGGGGCCACGAAACATATGAGGGGTGTGCCGAAATGAACGCGGCGCCGCCACGCCAACGCAGCCACTGGGGCCTTCGGTGGAGCTCCCTATGGGCCACGAAACGTGTGAGGGGTGTGCCGAAGTGGGTGCGGCGCCGCCATGCCAACGCAGCCACTAGGGCATTCGGTGGAGCTCCCTATGGGGCCACGAAACGTGTGAGGGGTGTGCCGAATTGGGCGCGGCGCCGCCATGCCAACGCAGCCACTGGGGCATTCGGTGGAACTCCCTATGGGGCCACGAAACGTGTGAGGGGTGTGCCAAATTGGGTGCGGCGCCGCCATGCCAACGCAGCCACTGGGGCCTTCGGTGGAGCTCCCTATGGGGCCACGAAACGTGTGAGGGGTGTGCCGAATGGGTGCGGCGCCGCCATGCCAACGCAGCCACTGGGGCCTTCGGTGGAGCTCCCTATGGGGCCACGAAACGTGTGAGGGGTGTGCCGAAATGGGCGCGCGCCGCATGCGCAGCCACTGGGGCATGCCGAAATGGGCGCGGCGCCGCCATGCCAACGCAGCCACTGGGGCCTTCGGTGGAGCTCCCTATGGGGCCACGAAACGTGTGAGGGGTGTGCCGAA
Organism: Prorocentrum cordatum; assembly: GCA_963575745.1. Lineage (NCBI taxonomy): Eukaryota > Dinophyceae > Prorocentrales > Prorocentraceae > Prorocentrum > Prorocentrum cordatum. The sequence goes on from CAUYUJ010018047.1 coordinate 66,956, forward strand.
ATGGGTGCGGCGCCGCCATGTCAACGCAGCCACTGGGGCCTTCGGTGGAGCTCCCTATGGGCCACGAAACGTGTGAGGGGTGTGCCGAAATTGGTGCGGCGCCGCCATGCCAACGCAGCCACTGGGCCTTCGGTGGAGCTCCCTATGGGGCCACGAAACGTGTGAGGGGTGTGCCAAATTGGGTGCGGCGCCGCCATGCCAACGCAGCCACTGGGGCCTTCGGTGGAGCTCCCTATGGGGCCACGAAACGTGTGAGGGGTGTGCCAAATTTGGGCGCGGCGCCGCCATGCCAACGCAGCCACTGGGGCCTTCGGTGGAGCTCCCTATGGGGCCAGAAACGTGTGAGGGGTGTGCCGAAATGGGCGCGGCGCCGCCATGCCAACGCAGCCACTGGGGCCTTCGGTGGAGCTCCCTATGGGGCCACGAAACGTGTGAGGGGTGTGCCGAAATGGGTGCGGCGCCGCCATGCCAACGCAGCCACTGGGGCCTTCGGTGGAGCTCCCTATGGGGCCACGAAACGTGTGAGGGGTGTGCCGTGATAGTGGGAGGAGGGAGGGGGGAGGAGGCGGGGCGCTGCCTCCTCAAAACGAGGACCCAACACCACAGGATGGTTGGGAACGAAAAACATACAAAAAACCAAAGGAAAACCCGAAAACTGCCATTTGACCGCCGCACCCGGGCCTCGCACCCCCCCTGGACCCCCCCCTTAAGGGCTTCGCCCCAACTCAACGTCATCACTCGTACCTCGCTCTTTCCGTTACCTGGGCCGGCACAGAAACAAAAAGAGCGCTTCAGAAACAGAAACCGAAATTACTCGCACCACCGTTCCTACTGGGAGCCTTTGCGTTGAGAGCTTGTTACGTCACCCCTCGCTCTTGGGAGCCTTGGTGTTCAGAGATTGGTGCGTTGCCGCCCGTTCCTGAGCCTTGGATGGGCCTTGGTGTCAGGAACTGTTTTACGTCACCGCTCTCTGCTGGGAGCCTTGGTCTTATCAGCTTGTTTACGTCACCGCTCACTCTTGGGAGCCTTGGTGTGAAGAGCTTTTTGCGTTACCGATCGCTCTTTATTTGGCGTCTCTGGGCCTTCTTGGGAGTCCTATTGGGGCCCTCCTGGAGCCCTTTAGAGGGCCTCTTGGGGGCCTCTTGGGGCTTCTTGGGGGACTCCTGGGGACTCCTGGGAGCTTCTTGGGGCGAAAGGCTAAACTTTTCGGTTCGTGGTCCCCCTCTTGGGGCCGTCTTGGGGCCCTCTTGGGCCGTCTTGGGCGCCTCTTGGGCCGTCTTGGGGCCCTGTTGGGCCGTTTGGGGGGCCTCTTGGGGGCCTCTTGGGCCGTCTTGCGGCGGCCTTGGGGGCCTCTTGGACCGTCTTCGACGCCGTGAAAACCGAAAAGCCGTGTATGCCAAAAATGTATGTTTTCCGATCGGGGATCAATGATTTAGGCCTCCTGGTGGCCTCTTGGGACGCCTCTTTGGGGCCTCCTGGGGCTTCTTAGGTCGGTTCTTGGGGCCTCCTGGGAGCTTCCTGCGGCAAAAGGCTAGACTTTTCGGTTCGTGGTCCCCCTTGGGGCCGTCTTGGGGCTCTCTTGGGCCGTCTTGGGCGCCTCTTGGGCCGTCTGGGGGCCCTCTTGGGCCGTTTCGCGGGCCTCTTGGGAGCCTCTTGGGCCGTCTTGGGGCGGTTTGGGGGGCCTCTTGGGCCGCGTCAACGCTGTGAAAGCCGAAAAGCCGTATATGCTAAAAATGTATGTGTTCCTGTTGGAAATCAATGATGCTGGCCTCCTGGGGCCTCGTGGGGTGCCTCTTGGGGACCTCTCGGGGCCTCCTGGGAGCTTCTCGGGGCGAAAGGCTAGACTTTTCGGTTCGTGGTCCCCCTCTTGGGGCCGTCTTGGGGCCCTCTTGGGCCGTCTTGGGCGCCTCTTGGGCCGTCTTGGGGCCCTCTCGGGCTGTTTTCGGGGCCTCTTGGGAGCCTCTTGGGCCGTCCTGGCGCGGTTTGGGGGGCCTCGTGGGCCGTCGTCGACGCCGTGCAAGCCGAAGAGTCGCGCATGCTCAAAATGCACGGTTTCCAAAGGAAAATCAATGATTTGGGCATCTTGGGGCCCTCTTGGGGCGCCCCTTGGGCGCCTCTTGGGGCGTCTTGGAGGCCTCTTGGGCCGTCTTGGGCGGTCTTGGGCTCTCTTGGAGCACTCTTGGGCCGTCTTGGAGGTATCTTGGGCCTTTTTGGGCGCCTCTGACTGTCCAAGAAGCGCCCAAGAGGCCTCCAAAACGCCCCGAGCAGCCATTAACACTCATCCCCCCGCCCCTCCCCCCACCCATAGACCCCTCCCTAGAGGGCGTCGCCCAAACACAACGTTATCACTCGTACCTCGCTCTTTCCGTTACCTGGGGCCGGCAAGGGAACGGAAAGAGCGCTGCAGCAGCCTGCCCGAGAGGGCTCATGGCACCCTTCACTCTTGGGAGCCTTGCCATTAAGAACTAGTTACGTCACCGCTCTCTGTTGGGAGCCCTGGTGTTCAGAGACTTTTACGTTGCCGCCCGTTCTTGGGCCTTTGTGTCAAGAGCTTGTTGCGTCACCGCTCGTTCTTGGGAGCCTAGCTGGTAAGCGCGTGGTACGTCGCCGCTCTCTGTTGGAAGCCTTGCTGGGAAGAGCTTGTTGCGGCACCGCTCTCTGTTCAGAGTCCTCGTGCCCAGGGATGCTTACGTTGCCACTCGTTCTTGAGAGCCTTGGTGGTAAGAGCTTGTTGCGTCACCACTCGCTCTTGTGAGCCTTTGCTGGTGGGCGCGTGCGACGTCACCGCTCTCAGTTGGGAGCCTTGATCCTCCTCCTCCTCCTCCTCCTCCTCCTCCTCCTCCTCCTCCTCTTCCTCCTCCTCCTCCTCCTCCTCCTCCTCCTCCTCCTCCTCCTCCTCCTCCACCTCCTCCTCCTCCTCCTCCTCCTTCCTCCTCTCCTCCTCCTCCTTTCCTCCCTCCCTCCCCCCTCCCTCCCTCCCTCCCTCCCTCCTCCCTCCCTCCTCCCTTCCTCCCTCCTCCCTCCCTCCCTCCTCCCTCCTCCCTCCTTCCCTCCTCCCTCCTCCTCCTCCTCCTCCTCCTCCCTCCTCCCTCGCCCTCGCCCTCGCCCTCGCCCTCGCCCTCGCCCTCGCCCTCGCCCTCGCCCTCGCCCTCGCCCTCGCCCTCGCCCTCCTCCTCCTCCTCCTCCTCCCTCCCTCCCTCCTCCTCCTCCTCCTCCTCCTGGGGCCCGCTTGGGAGCCTCTCGGGGCCCTCTTGGGTCTCTCTTGGGACCCCTCTTGGGCTGTCTTGGGGCTCTCTTGGGCCGCCCGGGGGCCCTCTTCGACAGTTTTCGGCCCCTTTGCGGGGCCTCGGGTGCCGCCTTGGGACGCTATTTGGGGCCTCTTGGGCCGTTGTGTGCCCGTCTGGGAGCCCTCTTAGACCGTTTTGGGGCCCTCTTGGGCCGTCTTGGGGCGCTTGGGCCGCTTCACCCAAAAAATACAAAGAAACAGGTCATGAGAGCCGCCTGGAAGCCGCTTCAATCGTAAAAATACGAGGGAACCGGGCCATTTGGGCCGCTCCACCCGAAAAAATACTAAGAAACAGGCCATGCGAGCCGCCAGGGAGCCGCTTCACTCGACAAAAAAAATAGGGAAAACGAACCATTACACCATTCTACCCGGACCTGGCCCCTCCCCTGGACCCCTCCCTAGAGGGCTTCGCCCCAACTCAACGTCATCACTCGTACATCGCTCTTTCCGTCATCCGCCGCCCCCTGTTGATTCATCACAGGGGTGCCTGGCGTGCTAGATCCTTTCGGTTTTGGTTTTGGTTCTTACTCCAAAAGAACTCCCCCTGGAACTCCTGCCCGTCCCGCCGGGGCCCCGGACGGGAGCTCAAACCCCAAGTTGTCCTCCAAGACGACTCAAGATGGCCTCCAAGATGGCCACGTTGGCCCAAAATGGCCTCCAAGATGGTCCAAGATGGCCTCCGAGTCCGCCCAAGGTGATCCAAGACGGCCTCCAAGACGGCCCGCGAGAGTCCAAGATACCTCCAAGTTCGCCCAAGAAGCCTCCAAGACAACCCAAGAGGCTTCCAAGAGGTCCTCAAGGAGGGCCCGAAGAGACCAAAATCAGTGATTGTCCTGAGGGTTTTGAAAGATTTTGACATTTGCTTCGTTTCGGCCTTCCGACGGCTCAAGACGGCCCAAAAGGCCCCCAAGATCGCCCCAAGATCGCCCACGAGGCCTCCAAGATGGCCCCATGACGGTCCAAGAGGCCCCCAAGACGGCCCCAAGAGGGCCCCAAGACGGGCCAAGAGGCCTCCAAGACGCCCAAGATGGCCTCCAAGACGGCCCCGAAGCGCCCCAAGAGGGCCCCAAGCCGGTTCAGAGAGGCCCCTCAGACGGCTCCCGACGGCGTAAGAGGTCCCCGAGAAGTCCCAAAAAGGCCCCAAGAGGCCTTCAAGAGGCTCCAAGAGAGCCCAAGATAGCACCAACATGGCCTCCAAGAGGTCCTAAGATGGCCCAATCGAGCCCAAGAGTGTCTCAAGAGGCTCCGAAGAGGCATCCTCCCCCTTCTCATTCTTCATCCTTCTCCTCCTCTTCCTCTTCCTCACCCACGTGTTCCCCGAAGGCTTTCCAAACCGACTCGGGAAACACATGGTCCGATAGCTTCGCCCCCCAAGATGCCTCCAAGACGGCCCAAGATGCCTCGGGCCTAACATGGCGCCAATGTTGCCCAAGACGGCCCAAGAGGCCCCCAAGAGGCCTCCAAGACGGCCCAAGAGGCCTCCAAGAGGTCCTCCGGGAGGGCCCGAAGAGACCAAGATCAATCATGAGTTGTCCATAAGTGTTCCAAGCATGTTGGCATTTCTTTTTTCTCGCCATTCCGACGGCTCAAGACAGCCCAAGAGGCTTCTTCATTCAGTATCCCCCACGTGTTCCCCGAAAGCTTTCCAAACCGAGTCGGGGAACACATGGTCCGATAGCTTGACAGGCCTCTGGCTACAACGTTCGGCCGCATAGGCGCTTCCGAAAGGGCAGGGGGCGGCGGTGATTCGCCGTAGGCGTGTTCGATAGTAGTTCCAGCGAGTGCGAGCGAGCATTGATAGATCGTGGACGAACGGCATCTCACTGCTCGGCATCTTCCTCTTCGTCGAACTCACCCTCCTCCTCTGCGGTGGCATCCTGGTACTGTTGGTATTCAGAGACCAGGTCGTTCATGTTGCTCTCGGCCTCGGTGAACTCCATCTCGTCCATGCCCTCGCCAGTGTACCAGTGCAGGAAGGCCTTGCGACGGAACATCGCCGTGAAGTACTCGGCCACGCGCTTGAACATCTCCTCAGTTCGGCGGAACGAAATTGAGGCACATCCCCTGGAACCAACGCGAGCACCGAACTACAGTAAACTGATAAGCACAGAAGTTCAAGCGGATAAGGAACAGGTTCAGCACCCGGGTGCATACAAAGCCCCGATTGGCACTCAGGAGCGCCTTTTTCCACTGCTCCGGCTGCCGCGCGCTGCCGCTTCCTGGGCCGCTCGCCGCGGCCACGTCCCCCACCACCTCCTGCCCTCCTCCTTACCTTGGGCACTGGCGCGCCGGGTCTTCCTGCAGGCCCTCGCCGGGCGACCTCCTCCTCCACACCCTCCCCCACAGCGGGCTGCATCTCCTCCTCCATGCTGCCTCCGCCTCCTCCTTGGCCTTCAGCCTCCTCCCTCTCTTCATGTATTGTTGTTGTTGTTGCGGACCGCTGCTGCACCTCCCGCCAGCCTCCGCCTCCTCCTCCTTGGCCTCCAGCCTCCTCCCTGTCCTCCTGCGTTGTCGTCGTTGCGGACAGGTGCTGTTCCTCCTTCCTGCCTCCGCCTCCTCCATGGCCTTTTGTCTGCCCTGGATCACCCCACCTATGGTGGATGATGCCCTGCCGGACCTGCAGGTGCCAGTCCAGCACGTTGATCGAGTAGCCTGGGTCCTCTCGGATGGGCCACCCCAGCCGCGCCTGCATCGGGTCAGCTGGCCGTGGCGGCCGTCTGCGTTGGGAGGCCCCGGAGGCCCCCGGGCAGTCCCACACGAGGTGGATGAGATGTCCGCCGCTTTTCAGGCCACAGGCCGGACACGCGATCTCCTCCCTGCGGGCCGACTGCCACGCCGCACAGCTCATCGTGGCGCCCGCGAGCACGGGCAAGATGGCAGGCTGCCTTTGCAGGTGCTTCTGCGCTTCTTTCAGTCGTAGACTGTCGTACTGGACTGCGCCACGGCAGAACTCGGCATCGTTGCGCGTCGAGCGCCGCCACTGCGCGAACTGGTGCGCGCGCCACCCCTCGCGGAGGTCATGCTTCAGCTTGCTCACCGACACGGCATCTTCTGGTCGCAGGCTGACCGCCCCGCCGGTACCTGGGCGGGTCCACGTCCATCCTTTCTCCGGCGGAACCTCGGGGCTACCTGCCTCTTCCTCCTCGCCCTCCTCCTCCTCAGACGGCGGCGCCTCCTCCAGCTCCTGCCAGCCTTCCCTCCGGAGGAGCGTCCGGATCGTTTTGGGCCAGCCTGGGGAGTCCCAGCGCCCCACGACAGCTCCGGTCTTCAGCACCCTCCGGGCCGCTGCCGCGACTGGCGCCTCCATCATCCGATACGACGCCGACGCCGAGTGGCCGACGAGCATCTCGAAGAGGTGCGGGGAGCCTCACCGCCGCCAACAGGCCGCCACCTGGGCCAACTCCTCCGCCTTGGCGCTCTTCCAGGAGCAGTCGCTCATGTAAACCGCCTGCTGCGTGCGCGGGAAGTCATCCTGCAGCTTCGTTATCGGCGCCACGAGGAGCGCCGTCATGCCCACCACCGACCAGCCGTCGCCCCGCGGCACGCTGGCGTCGACCGCACACGGGTCCGCGAGGACGCGGCCCTGGAGCTCCAGCCACCGCTGCTGCTGCCCCCACACTCTTCCGACCAGGTCGGCCGTGCGCCGCGGCAGCCCCACCTGCCTGAAGATGCCGACCACCGCCGCGGGGTCCGCCATGTCGAAGGCGAGGGAGTAGTCGAAGGTCGCCATAAATTCCCCTTCCGCGCACGCTTCCTCCAAGGGGGCCAACGGCGTCGATGACCTCCCTGCCGGCGCGGCCGCCCACGGCCTCCTCTGGCCACCAAGAATCAAGACAGGCCTGCGCACTGCGCTCCCGCAGCCGGGCGCTGCCCCAGAGGCGCCACCACACCGAGAGAATGGTGATTGGCCGCAGCGCCGCGCAGTCGACTGCGCCATCTTCGGCCCTGGCCCCCTGGCCCTTGGGCAGTCAGTTCGGCGCGTAACGAAATTGAGGCACATCCCCTGGAACCATCGCGAGCACCGAACTCCAGTAAACTAATAAGCACAGAAGCTCAAACGGATAAGGAACAGATTCAGCACCCGGGTGCATACAAAGCCCCGATTGGCACTCAGGAAGGCCCTTCCACTGCTCCGGCCGCCGTGCGCTGCCGCTTCCTGGGCCGCTCACCGCGGCCACATCCTCCACCATTTCCCGCCCTCCTCCTTACCTTGGGCACTGGCGCGCCGGGTCTTCCTTCAGGCCCTCGCCGGGCGACTTCCTCCTCCTCACCCTCCTCCGCTGCGGGCTGCATCTCCTCCTCCATGCTGCCTCCGCCTCCTCCTTGGCCTTCTGCCTCCCCCCTTCCTGTATTGTTGTTGTTGCGGACCGCTGCTGCACCTCCCGCCAGCTACCGCCTCCTCCTCCCTGGCCTCCTGCCTCCTCCCTGTCCTCCTGTGTCGTTGTCGTTGCGGACAGGTGCTGCTCCTCCTTCCTGCCTCCGCCTCCCCCTTGGCCTTTCGCCTGCTCTGGATCACCCCACCTATGGTGGATGATGCCCTGCCGGACCTGCAGGTGCCAGTCCAGCACGTTGATCGAGTAGCCTGGGTCCTCTCGGATGGGCCACCCCAGCCGCGCCTGCATCGGGTCTGCTGGCCGCGGCGGCCGTCTGCGGCGGGCGGCCCCGGAGGCCCCCGGGCAATCCCACACGAGGTGGATGATATGTCCGCCGCCTGTCAGGCCACAGGCCGGACACACAATCTCCTCCCTGCGGGCCGACCGCCACGCCGCACAGCTCATCGTGGCGCCCGCGAGCACGGGCAAGATGGCAGGCTGCCTTTGCAATCTGCGCTTCTTTCAGTCGTAGACTGTCGTACTGGACTGCGCCACGGCAGAATGCGGCATCATTGCGCGTGGAGCACCGCCACTGTGCGAACCGGTGCGCGCACCACCCCTCGCGGAAGTCATGCTTCAGCTTGCTCACCGACACGGCATCTTCTGGCCGCAGGCTGACCACACCGCCGGTACCTGGGCGGGTCCACCTCCATCCTTTCTCCGGCGGTACCTCGGGGCTACCTGCCTCTTCCTCCTCGTCCTCCTCCCAGACGGTGACGCGTCCTCCAGCTCCTGCCAGCCTTCCCTCCGGAGGAGCGTTCGGATCGTTTTGGGCCAGCCTGGGGAGTCCCAGCGCCCCACGACAGCCCCGGTCTTCAGCGCCCTCCGGGCCGCTGCCGCGACTGGCGCCTCCATCATCCGGTACGACGCCGACGCCGAGTGGCCGACGAGCATCTCGAAGAGGTGCGGGGAGCCTTTCCCGGCCGCCCTCAGAGCTCGTCGCGCGGCGGCGCCGAGCCTGTCCACGTCTGCCTGGTTGGGCGGCCGGGCCACCCAGCCCCACATGGCGACGGCCATAGTGCCCGCTGCAAAGCGTCGCTTGGCCAGCCCCGACCGCGGGACGAGCGCCAGCCTCCGCATCCTCGCCTGCGCCACGGCCAGCCGCGCCTCCTCCTTGGGGGCCTTGCGGCGCCGCTGGGAGGGCTGGAAGTGGCACCCCAACAGCAGTGGCTGCGCCAGCACCGTGGCTTCTGCGACCCCTGCCTGGGCCCTCAGCTGCCGTCGCCCCGCCATCGCGCGGTGGCAAAACTGCCCCTTGCTCCTGTCCCCCTAAAGGCCCAGCGCTGCTGACCACCGCCGCCAGGAGGCCGCCACCTGGGCCACCTCCTCCGCCTTGGCGCTCTTCCAGGAGCGGTCGCCCATGTACACCGCCTGCTGCGCGCGCGGGAAATCCTCCTGCAGCTTCGTTATCGGCGCCACGAAGAGCGCCGTCATGCCCACCACCGACCAGCCGTCGCCCTGCGGCACGCTGGCGCCGACCGCGCACGGGTCCGCGAGGACGCGGCCCTGGAGCTCCAGCCACCGCTGCTGCTGCCCCCACACTCTTCCGACCAGGTCGGCCGTGCGCCGCGGCAGCCCCACCTGCCTGAAGATGCCGACCGCCGCCGCGGGGTCCGCCATGTCGAAGGCGAGGGAGTAATCGAAGGTCGCCATACATTCCCCTTCCGCGCACGCTTCCTCCAAGGGGGCCAACGGCGTCGATGACCTCCCTGCCGGCGCGGCCGCCCACGGCCTCCTCTGGCCACCAGGAGTCAAGCCAGGCCAGCGCACTGCGTTCCCGCAGCCGGGCGCTGCCCCAGAGGCGCCACCACACCGAGAGAATGGTGATTGGCCGCAGCGCCGCACAGTCGACTGCGCCATCTTCGGCCCTGGCCCCCTTGCCCTTGGGCAGCAGGACCATGCGAGCGCGGGTCCACGCTTGGGGCGGCACGCCCCCCGCCTCGATGGCCGCGTAGACCTCGGCCAGGTGCTGCCACACCGTGTCCGGCAGATCCTGCAGCTCGTCGCCGCGCCATCCGTCTGGGCCTGCCGCACTGCCCTTCTGCCTCCGCGCCGCCTCGGAGAAGTCCCCCCCCACAAGGGCGTTGAGGTCCACTTGGTCCCTCGCGGGGATGACGCCGGCCACCTCCCGCAGCACGGCCTCCGTCGACGGCCGCTGCCGGTCCCACGCGGTGCGCCAGTGGGCCGCTAGCCTGGCCAGGCTCTCTTGGGGTGGACCTCGTCGCCGCCTTCCCGCCGGGGGCCCTGTCCGAAAAGACGCTGGTGGTGGGGCGGGGCCAAGCCCCCTGGATCCACTTCCAGACCGCCCGGTCGTCTTCCTTCATCTTGCGCTTCCAGTCCGCGAGCCGGGCCTGGAAATCCGCCTTCCTCTGCGCCTCCAAGATTCGACGAGCTTCCGCCTCGGCGCCGCCTCGCGGTCCGTCCTCCTCCTGAAGTTCCTCCTCCAGGATTCCCCTCAGCTCCTCCGCCTCCTCCTCCGCCTGTTTGCTGCCCTTGCGCTCTTGGCGGCGGAGCCAGGCGAGGTGTCGTAGCCGCGCGCAGCGCGTAGCCTGCCTCAGAGCCTTGCAGCCATCCGCAAAGGGGTCCTTGTCCTCGTGCCTCAATGCGCCCCTTGGTGCGCCTCCAGCCCTTGTCCAGCTCCTCCGGGCTCGTGCCGACGCTGGCGGCGATCTCCCGCTTGGCGCCCCTCAGGGCGGCCTCCAGCGCAGCCGTGGCCGATGACCACGGCTGCCGGTCCGCCCTCCTCCTCCTCGCGGCGAGGCTGCCGCGCCCCGGGGGCCCGGCAGGGGCGCGCGGCGCGTGGGCCTCCCAGTGTCTCGCGACAAGCTCTGTCCAACGCTCCTTCGCGATGCCGGCCGGCCTCGCGAGGTCCACCGGCCTGTGCCTTTTCCGGAGCCTCCCCTCGGGCGCCCTGCAGCGCGGGTGCCCGCTGACCTCCACCTCTCCTCAGTTCGGCTGTGTAACGAAATTGAAGCACATCCCCTGGAACCAACGCGAGCACCGAACTACAGCAAACTGACAAGCACAGAAGCTCAAGCGGATAAGGAACAGGTTCAGCACCCGGGCGCATACAAAGCCCCGATTGGCACTCAAGATTGCCCTTCCACTGCTCCGGCTGCCGCGCGCTGCCGCTTCCTGGGCCGCTCGCCGCGGCCACGTCCCCCACCACCTCCTGCCCTCCTCCTTAGCTTGGGCACTGGCGCGCCGGGTCTTCCTGCTGGCCCTCGCCGGGCGACTTCCTCCTCCTCACCCTCCTCCATTGCGGGCTGCATCTCCTCCTCCACGCTGCCCCCGCCTCCTCCTTGGCCTTCTGCCTCCCCCCTCTTTCCTGTATTGTTGCTGTTGTTGCGGGCCGCTGCTGCATCTCCCGCCAGCCACCGCCTTCTCCTCCTTGGCCTCGCGCCTCCTCCCTGTCCTCCCGCCAGCCACCGCCTTCTCCTCCTTGGCCTCGTGCCTCCTCCCTGTCCTCCTGTGTTGTTGACGTTGCGGGCAGCTGCTGCTCCTCCTTCCTGCCTCCGCCTCCCCCCTGGTCCTTCGCCTGCTCTGGATCACCCCACCTATGCATGATGCCCTGCCGGAACTGCAGGTGCCAGTCCAGCACGTTGATCGAGTAGCCTGGGTCCTCTCGGATGGGCCACCACAGCCGCGCCTGCATCGGGTCTGCTGGCCGCGGCGGCCGTCTGTGGTGGGCGGCCCCGGAGGCCCCCGGGCAGTCCCACACGAGGTGGATGAGATGTCCGCCGCCTTTCAGGCCACAGGCCGGACACACAAACTCCTCCCTGCGGGCCGACTGCCACGCTGCACAGCTCATCGTGGCGCCCGCGAGCACGGGCAAGATGGCCGGCTGCCTTTGCAAGTGATTATGCGCTTCTTTCAGTCGTAGACTGTCGTATTGGACTGGGTCACGGCAGTACTCGGCATCGTTGCGCGTCGAGCGCCGCCACTGCGCGAACCAGTGCGCGCGCCACCCCTCGCGGAGGTCATGCTATAGCTTGTTCACCGCCACGGCATCTCCTGGCCGCAGGCTGACCACCCCGCCGGTACCTGGGTGGGTCCACCTCCATCCTTTCTCCGGCGGAACCTCGGGGCCACCTGCCTCTTCCTCCTCGCCCCCCTCTTCCTCAGACGGCGACGCCTCCTCCAGCTCCTGCCAACCATCCCTCCGGAGGAGCGTCCGGATCGTTGTGGGCCATGCTGGGGAGTCCCAGCGCCCCACGACAGCTCCGGTCTTCAGCACCCTCCGGGCCGCTGCCGCGACTGGCGCCTCCATCATCCGATACGACGCCGACGCCGAGTGGCCAACGAGCATCTCGAAGAGGTGCGGGGAGCCTGTTCTGGCCGCCCTCAGAGCTCGTCGCGCGGCGGCGCCGAGCCTGTCTACGTCTGCCTGGTTGGGCGACCGGGCCACCCAGCCCCACAGGGCGACGGCCATAGTGCCTGCTGCAAAGCGTCGCTTGGCCAGCCCCGACCGCGGGATGAGCGCCAGCCTCCGCATCCTTGCCTGCGCCGCGGCCAGCCGCGCCTCCTCCTTGGGGGCCTTGCGGCGCCGTCGGGAGGGCTGGAAGTGGCACCCCAGCAGCAGTGGCTGCGCCAGCATCGTGGCTTCTGTGTCCCCTGCTGCCGTCGCCCCGCCTTCGCGCGGTGGCCGAACTGTTCTGTGCTCCTGTTCTCCTTAAGGCCCAGCGCGGCTGACCACCGCCGCCAGGAGGCCGCCACCTGGGCCATCTCCTCCGCCTTGGTGCTCTTCCAGGAGCGGTCGCCCATGTACACCGCCTGCTGCGAGTGCGGGAAATCCTCCTGCAGCTTCGTGATCGGCGCCACGAAGAGCGCCGTCATGCCCACCACCGACCAGCCGTCGCCCTGCGGCACGCTGGCGCCGACCGCGCACGGGTCCGCGAGGACGCGGCCCTGGAGCTCCAGCCACCGCTGCTGCTGCCCCCACATTCCTCCGACCAGGTCGGCCGTGCACCGCGGCAGCCCCACCTGCTTGAAGATGCCGACCACCGCCGCGGGGTCCGCCATGTCGAACGCGAGGGAATAGTCGAAGGTCGCCATAAACTCCCCTTCCGCGCACGCTTCCTCCAAGGGGCCAACAGCGCCGATGACCTCCCTGCCGGCACGGCCACCCACGGCCTCCTATGGCCACCAGGAGTCAAGCCAGGCCTGCACACTGCGCTCCCGCAGCCGGGCACTGCCCCAGAGGCGCCACCACACCGAAAAAATGGTGATTGGCCGCAGCGCCGCGCAGTCGACTGCGCCATCTTCGACCCTGGCCCCCTTGCCCTTTGGCAGCAGGACAATGCGAGCGCGGGTCCACGCCTGGGGCGGCACGCCCCCCGCCTCGATGGCTGCATAGACCTCGGCCAGGTGCTGCCACGCCGTGTCCGGCAGATCCTGCAGCTCGTCGCCGCGCCATCCGTCTGGGCCTGCCGCACTGCCCTTCTGCCTCCGCGCCGCCTCGGAGAAATCCTCCCCCACGAGGGCGTTGAGGTCCATTTCGTCCCTCGCGGGGATGACGCCGGCCACCTCCCGCAACACGGCCTCCGTCGACGGCCGCTGCCGGTCCCACACGGTGCGCCAGTGGGCCGCTAGCCTCTCCAGGCTCTCTTGGGGGGAACTCGTCGCCGCCTTCCCGCCGGGGACCCTGTCCGAGAAGACGAAAGTGAGGCAGTTCGGCGCGAAACGAAAGTGAGGCACATCCCCTGGAACCAACGCGAGCACCGAACTACAGTAAACTGATAAGCACAGAAGCTCAAGCGGATAAGGAACAGGCGAGCGCCGAGCCGTGAGGCCGAGAACTCAAGCGGACGAGGAACAGACTCAGCACCCAGGTGCACTGCAAGTCCAAAAAGGCACCCAGAGGTGCCCTGCCTGAGCTCTGGCCACTGCTCACACCCGCTTGCTGGGCCGTTCGCCGCGGCCACGTCCTCTGGCCCCTCCAGCCTTCCTCCTTACCCCGGGCGCTGGTGCGCCGGGTCCGCCTGCGAGCCCTGGCCGGGCGTCCTCCACTCCCTCACCCTCCTCCGCCGCGGGCTGCATCTCCTCCTCCCCGCTGCCTCTGCCTCCTCCATGGCCTACTGCCTCCTCCCTGTCCTCCTGTGGTCGCGGACTGCATCCCTCCCTCCCCCTTCCACAGTTCCAGCCGCTGTGCGCAGCCTCTTCCTGGACCGCTCACCGCGGCCACGTCCTCCGCCTCCTCCTGCCCACCCCCTTACCTTGGGCGCCGACGCGCCCGTGCGCGAGGTCTCCTCAGGTCGGCGCGCAAAGAAAAGTGAGGGTGCCACCATCCCGAGACACCGGCCCAGGCGGGCGAGAGCTCAAGCGGGCAGGTGACAGTTTCAGCACCTGGGCGAATTGAGACCCCGATTGGCCCTCAGAGGGGCCCAACGCCGATCCTAACAGACTGCTCCGGCGACTCGCTTCGTTCGTTCGGAGGACAGCGATACAGGGGCATCATGTGGAACCAAAACAAGCACTGAACGAGACGGGTCAGTGCTGCAAATAGATAAGGAGCATTATCATATATTTCGGATGGAAATTCTCATTGAGAAAGAACAGCTTTGCCAGCCTGGACCCCTCGCAGTGAGTTACTGCAGCGTGGGGGCGCAAGCTTTGCAGTGTCAGATATATGATGCAACCTGTGTAGCGTAGGCTACGTGGTGCACGCTACGTGGTGTCGGCTGCATGGAAGAAGATGTCCAGTGTAAGTTGGGTGATGTGAGTGATCTCCACTGCAAACGATGTGGCGCAAACGAATCACCTGCGCCCAAGAGGCGCCCACGACGAAGCACTGGCCAGGCACCAGGCGAATCCGCGACAGACCCACCCAGCGCCCACAAGGCGCCCACTGAGGGCGACGTGGCGAAACCTAGCCAGAC
>CAUYUJ010018047.1:86492-91492 GCA_963575745.1 Prorocentrum cordatum
GGCATCCCTAGGAATCCTAAGGAATCAATAGGAATCCGATGGAATCCTCACGAATGCCAAGACATCCCTAGGAATCCTAAGGAACCCTTAGGGATCCCTAAGACTCCGATGGAATCCTCACGAATGCTAGAGCATGTTTAGGAATCCTATGGAATCCTAACGGATACCTAGGAATCCAAAGCAGTGCCTCGGAATCATGAGGTATCCTGCGGAACCCCTAGGAATCCTCACGAATCCCTCGGAATTCTATGGAATGCCTAAGAATCCCAAGGAATCCCTAGCAACCCAAAAGAAACCCTAGGACGCCTAAGGACTCTGTAAGAATCCCTGGGACTCGTTCCCTGGGACTCCTTAGGGATCCCTAGGAATCCTCAAGAATCCGCGGTCATCCCAAAACATCCCTAGGAGACCTAAGGAATCCCAAGGAATCCTAAAGAATCACTAGGACTCCCGAGGAATCCGTAGAAATCCCTGGGAATCCCTTGGGCACGCCTAGGACTCCTAAGGAACCCCTGAGGAGTCCTAAGGAATCCTAAGGGACCCCTAGGACTCCTGAAGAATCCCTAGAACTCTTGAGGAACCCCTGGGACTCCTTAGGAATCCATGGGAATCCATTGGAACTGTCGGGGATCCCTGGGGCCCCTAAGGAACCCGCAGGACTCCTCAGGGATCCCTAGGACTACTAAGGAATCCCTGGGGCTCCTAAGGAATCCCTAGGACTCTTAAGGATTCCCGAGGAATCCTAAGGAATCATGAGAAATCCCTTTAGGGATCCTCATAATCCTGGGGAATCCCTGGGGCCCCTTAAGGATCCCAAAGGTACCCTGTGTAGGTTTATGGATGTGTACACGATATAAGAATGGACACAACTGTATAGAGATATATAAATATGTATGTGTAGATGTATGTATGTAGATGTATGTATATACGGGTATGCAACCGTGTGCCTATATATGTGTGTCCGATGAATCTACATATATTATATGCGCATGTGTGACAACGTGTATATACATATATATATATGTATATATATATATATATATATGTAAACGTATATGAAATTGTTTAAACACATGATTATGTGCATACAAGTTACGAATATCTATATATATATATACATACATACATGCACACATATGTGTATACATGCATGTATATATACACATGTACAAATATGTATAGATGCAGCGTGTGGCATATGTGTATATATACCTACGAATGCACACACATATCTATCTATCTATATATATATACATACAGATGGCCCAACATGGCCCACATAGTCTGGGCGGGGAATGCGCGCCGCCCCCAGAGGAGGAGGAGCCGGAGGAGGAAGAGGAAGAGGAGGAGGAGGAGGAGGAGGAGAAGGAGGAGGAGGAGGGAGGAGGAGGGAGGATAAGGATGATGTCTGGGATCAGCAGCGGCGGGGAAAGGACGAAGAACTGCAGCGAAGTTATGGTGCGCAAGGCACCGTTGGCCCAGTCGGCCGCCACGGCGCCATGCGCGCCAGGTGCGCCAGGCGCGCCACGTGCGCCAGGCGCGCCCGGTGCGCCAGATGCCAAGTGCGCCAGGTGCGCCACGTGCGCCAGGCGCGCCAGGCGCGCCAGGTGCGCGAGGCGCGCCAGGCGCACCAGATGCGCCATGTGCGCCAGGTGCGCCAGGTGCGCCAGGCACGCCGAGTGCGCCAAGTGCGCCAGGTGCGCCAGGTGCGCCAGCCGCGCCAAGTGCGCCAGGCGCGCCATGTGCGCCAGGTGCGCCATGCGCGCCAGGTGCGCCAGGCGCGCCACGTGCGCCAGGTGCGCCAGGTGCGCCACGTGCGCCAGGTGCGCCAAGTGCGCCAGGCGCGCCAGGCGCGCCAAGTGCGCAAGGTGCGCCAGGCGCCCCAGCCGCGCCAGGCGCGCACTGTGCGCCAGGTGCGCCAAGAGCGCCAGGTGTGCCAGGCGCGCCAGGTGTGCCACGCGCGCCAAGCGCGCCAGGCGCGCCAGGTGCGCCACGTGCGCCAGGCGCGCCATGCGCGCCAACTGCGCCAGTCGCGCCAGGTGCGCCAGGTGCGCCAGGTGCGCCAGGCGCACCAGGTGTCACAGGTGCGCCAGGTGCGCCAGGTGCGCCAGGTGCGCCAGGTGCGTCAGGCGCGCCAGGTGCGCCACGCGCCCCAAGCGCGCCAGGTGCGCCAGGCGCGCCAGGTGCGCCAGGTGCGCCTGGCGCGCCAGGTGCGCCAAGCGCGCCAGCCGCGCCAGCCGCGCCAGCCGCGCCAAGTGGGCCTGGTGCGCCAGGTGCGCCAGCCGCGCCAAGTGCGCCAGGCGCGCCAGGTGCACCAGGCGCGCCAGGTGCGCCAGGTGCGCCAGATGCGCCAAGTGCGCCAGGTTCGCCATTCGCGCCAAGTGCGCCAGGCGCGCCAGGTGCGCCAGGTGCCCCATGCGCGCCAGGTGCGCCAGGCGCGCCAGGTGCGCCAGAGGCGCCAGATGCGCCACGTGCGCCAGGCGCGCCAGGCGCGCCAGGCGCGCCAGGCGTGCCAGGTGCGCCATGTGCGCCAGGTGGGCCACGCGGGCCATGTGCGCCAGGTGCGCCAGGCGCGCCAGGTGCGCCAGGTGCGCCAGGCGCGCCAGGTGCGCCAGGTGCGCCAGGTGCGCCAAGTGCGCCAGGTGCGCCAGGTGCGCCAGGTGCGCCAGGCGCACCAGGTGCGCCACACACGCCAGGCGCGCCAGCGGCTGGGTTGCTGGTTGCTGGTTGCTGGGGGGGGGAGCCAGGTTGTTAGGTGCAACAACAACAACAACAACAACAACAACAACAACAACAATTACTAGCACGTGGGGACACTCCGTTCTCACCAGTGCCAGGGTTTTCATACGACGCCCGCCAATACCCCCACTTTGTGGGGGGGCCGGTTCAAGCTCTACCACATTTCCAAACGACTCTTCGCCACCACCCACACCCAGCTTCCCGCCCTATGACGTTCGGACACTTCACTTCGTGGCCTGCGGACGACCGTGGCTACTACACTGGCGCATGGGTACAGTGACTTGTTGTGGTAACATTTTCTGGACGCTAGCTTAGTATACGACTTCTCCCCCTGTTCCAACACTGGACACCTGTACTGGTTTTTGGTGGTAACGTGTTCCTGACGCTAGAATAGGAAACCACGGTAAACCGGTACGACGCCGGTACTGTCTGTCGCGCGGGATGAAATTTTGACATTTTTTTTTGAAAAACCATTGGTTTTTTGATGTTTTTATGTTAAAATCGCTACGAACACTAAGGTTTTGGAAGGATTTCGTCTTGCGCGCGCGAATGTCCACTTTACCTTATTTTTTGCAAGGGATTCTTGAAGTTTGGTTATGTTAGAACAAGAAATGTCCACTTTGCCTTATTTTTTGCAAGGGAAAACCGCCCGTAACAAAACAACCAGATCCGGACCAACCCGTTTTGCCGGAGACTTCCTCACGAAAATGATGAAAACATGGCTGCGGCCTAGGCGCGGCGAGGGGGCCGTGCACCAGGGGCCCCAACAATAATTATTCTTTAGAAGTAATAATGTTCAACAACAACAACAACAACAACAACAACAACAACAACGTAGCAACCAGGGCGTGCGCACTCTCAGCCGGCCCCATCTGACAGCGTTCGCGCGCCAAGAGTGCCGCCGGCTCTGCCGGCCCCAGGGGTCGCTCCACTCAGGCGGCCGCGCGCCTAGGTGTAGCAACGCCCCAGCCGACCCCTGGAGACGCCTAGGGAATCCATAGGGACACCCTCGGGAATCCTCAGGAATCCCAAAGGGATCCTGAAGGAATCTTTACAAATCCCGAGAGAATCCTGAGGCAATCCCTTAGGAATTTTTACGAATCCCGAAGGAATCCCGAGGGAATCCCTGGGGAATCTTGGGATTCCCTCGGGAATCTCGAGGAATCTCTCGAGGGTCATTAGGAATCCTGAAGGAATCTTCAGAATCTCTAGGAACCAAAATTTCAACGACTACTACTACTACTACTACTACTACGACTACTACTACTACTACTACTACTACTACTACTACTACTACTACTACGACTACTACTACTACTACTCAACTACTACTACTACTGAGAGAACCTACTGAACAAATACTACATAAACTACTATACTACTACTAATAAGACAATAAATAATACTACTTACTTATGCTACTACTACTACTACTTACTAACACTACACTACTACTACACTATATCTATGTGGTGCATACCGACTTAACGACTACTACTACTACTACTACTACTACTACTACAACTTATATACTCACTACTAACTACTACCTACTACTTTACTACTACCTACTACTAACTACTACTACTACATACTACTACTACTATCTTACGACTACTTACTACTACTACTACTACTACTACTTACTACAACTTACTAATACAACTTACTACTACTACCACTACTACACGGAACTACTTACTACGACTATTACTACTACTACGACCCTACGACATACGGACTTTACTACTTACTACTTTACTACTACTACTAACGACGACGACGACGACGACGACGACTACGACTACGACTACGACTGCGACTACTACTACTGCGACTACTACTACTACTACTACTACCAACAACAACAACACTACCACTACTACTACTAATAATAATCATAATACTACGACTACTATTACTACTACTACTACTACTACTACGACTACAAACGCTACTACGACTACTACTACTACTACTACTACTACTACTACTTCTTCTTCTTCTACTAACACTAACACTAAGACTACTACTACTACTACTACTACTACTACTACTAACACTAACACTACTACTACTACTACTACTACTACTACTACTACTACTACTACTACTACTACTACTACTACTACAACTACTTCGACGACTAATTACTACTACTACTATACCACTACTTACTTACTGCTACTACTAATACTACTACTACTACTACTACTACTACTACTACTACTTGTACTGACTACCTGTACATGTTACTTGTA
>CAUYUJ010018047.1:96492-113992 GCA_963575745.1 Prorocentrum cordatum
GCCGGTGTGACTTCGGCCCCCAGTTGTGCCAGCTTTGCTTCTTATGTTGTGGGAGGGCGGGTGGGACTGGGCATGCCATGCTTGACTCGCTCGAGCTGGCTAGCTTGACACCTACTCCTACTCCTACTACTACTACTACTACTACTACTACTACTACTATTACTACTACTACTACTACTACTACTACTACTACTACTACTACTACTACTACTACGACGACTACGACTACGTCTACTACTACTTCTACTCTTCTACTAACACCTCTACTACTACGACGACGACGACGACGACGACGACGACGACTACTACTACTACTACTACTACTACTACTGCTACTACTACTACTACTACTACTACTACTACTACTACTACTACTACTACGACTACTACTACTACTGCCACTACGACTACTACTACTACCACGGTACTACTACTAGTCCGAGTGCTAGTCCTAGTACTAGTACTACGACTACAACTACTACTACTACTACTACTACTACTACTACTACTACTACTACTACTACTACTACTACTACTACTACTACCACGGTACTACTACGACTACGACTACTACGACTACTACGACTACCACTACCATTACCACTACGACCACTACTACCACAACTACTACTACGACTACTACGACTACCACTACCATTACCACTACGACCACTACTACCACAACTACTACTACTACTACTACTACTACTACTACTACTACTACCACTTCTACTACTACTACTACTACTACTACTACTACTACTACTACTACTACTACTACTACTACTACTACTACTACTACTGAGGACTCATGAGAACTCCAGAGCACTCCTGAGGGATCCTACAGGCAACTGTGGAACGCTGACGCTTCCTAAGGAATCCGAAGTATCCCACAAGAATCCGAATGATTTGTTGGGCGCCTGCGAACCCCCGTGCGCCCACGCCTCACCCGGCCCCGGGGGGCCTGCTCAGGGCCCCCAGCACACGCAGATTCTGTGAAAATCCCTGGGGATCCTCAAGGATTGATGGTCGTCGGCGCGCCAGTGTGCGCCGCCATCCCACCCGGCCCTGGGAGGGCCTGATCAGGACTCCCGCCCCAGTGCAAATGCCCCTGCCAGCCCTGGGGGTGCGAGGTCAAGGCCGCCAACCACTCCTCCACCCAACTCCATTTCGAAGAAGAACACGATCTCAACAACAAATGGGAGCCAGCATGGTGGTTGCAACGAGCAACAACAACAACAACAACAACAACAACAACAACAACAACAGCAACAGCAACAGCAACAGCAACAGCAACAGCAACAGTAAGAACAACAAAAACACCACCACCACCACCACCACCAACAACAACAACAACCCCCACCACCACCACCACCACAACCACCAACACCAACAACAACAACAACAACAACAACAACAACAACAACGACAACAACAACAACAACAACAACAACAACAACAACAGCAGCAGCAGCAGCAGCAGCAGCAGCAACCACAACAACAACAACAACAACAACAACAACAACAACAGCAACAACAACAACCACCACCAACACCACAACAACCACCACAACAACATCCACAACAACAACAACAACAACAACCACAACAACAGCAAAAACGCCCAGGACCGAGGCCTCCGTGGGCCCCCGAGCACGCGGCCCGCGCTTCGAGCCGCGCCGGGGCCGGAGCGGCTCACTATTTCTCCAGCCCTGCCAGGACCCCCGTGCCCCCTAGTACCAGGCAGGGGAGCTGGCGGGCGCGGCGCCGGCCTCGCGGCTCGTAGAGCGCCTCGTTGTCCAGCAGGAAGCACTCGTCCGCGTTCTCGACGAGCTGGTGGAACGACAGCACCGCGTTGTACGGCTCCACGACGGTGTCGCTGACTTTCGGGCTGGGCCCGCGGTCGGCTCTGCCGCCCCCATCGGGGCCCAGGGGGCCCCCAGGAGCACCCAGACATGCAGAGCTCTGGCGACCGAGACGAACCGCGCCTGACGATCCTCACCGTGTTCAGCGCATGGGGCCCGCTCCCGGGCCCCACCCCAGGACCGTCCAAAAGCGACGGGGGAGGAAGCGCCAGTCCCAGGTGGGAGGCCTGGAGATAGGCACCAAGACCAACACACGGGCATGCCCCAACCAGGGGAAGATGACCCTAGAATTCGGCGTTGGTGGTACAGTGGGGGCTCGACCACGAGAAACCCTCCACATGAAACCCAACCCTGAGACCCCAGGGCGTCCATTGACTCTTGGTGTGGGAACGTCACGCGTTTCAAAGCAAAACCATCGAAACCCAAGAAACCCAGGGCACCCTGGAGGCAAGCAGGGTGTTCTTTGGCACGGGCCTCCACTGTAATACTTCGGCCACCTACGAGGCCAAACTATCACCACCATCACCGAGATCGGGAGCACCTCCCCTCGGCGGAGGCTCACCGCAGATACCGGTGTTTGTGTCAACCTCTGTACGGGGCGTGAAAACGACCACAGCCACTACTTTTCCTCTGTTGCCGCCTTCCAGCCCGCAGAAACAAAGCAGTGGTTGTGGTAGTTTTCGTTGAGCTTGGCACCAGGGAAATGACCACAACCACTGCTTCTTTTTCGGCCGGCTGGAAGGCGGCGCAAACAAGAAGCCCTGGCTGTGGTCATTTTCCCGTCCCGCACTCTGGGCCTCCCAGCCAGGACAGGGATCGAGAGCTCCTGGGGGCCAGCGAGGCGAGAAAAATCGCGTCTGGGCCTCCCCAAAACCACAAATGGAGATCTTGAGAAACCCAAGGGCTACCTCCTGAGCCCATTCCGCGCTCCAGCCCAGTTCGGGCGCCAGCTGGGCTGCCGAACCAGAAGAGCAAAAAACGATATGAACACAGACTGTCGCCGGTCCGCGCGGATTTCTTGAATCCGCGCTGGGCCCCCGCGCGGAGCGCCAAAAGTGTATGTGTATGGCGTGTCTTCTTCTCCTTCTTCGACGAAGGGGCGCAATTCCGATGGTGGTGGGACTTGAGCCCGTTCTGCCGCCGGCCGGGCTCAGGAGGAGACCCTCGGGAATCGGCCCCTATCGACTCTTCTCCCGGCCGGGTGAGGGTCTCGACCGGCCGCTCCCGGGCCGTCCCCCCCCAGCCCCTCGGGGGCCGCGAAGCGACCGCGGAGCTGGGAATAATGGAGAACCTTAGCGCTCCGCCCGATCGATGCCGGCCCGCGGCCCGATCTCGATCCAAAAAGGACCCCCGAGCCTGACTGCCTGACGGGCCTGCCGGCTCCCGGCTCCCGCCGAGGGGAGGGGGAGGAAGGGCAGGGGGCGGGGGGATCTCGACCCCCCCCGGTCGATGACCCCTGGGGGTGGGGCGACGGAGGCGGCCCTTGAGAGAAGACGGGGGGGCTTCTGAGAAGGGCCCCAGGGGGGCTTCCGGGCAGGCGTTCTCCGCGGAAGGAGAAGATCGCCAGAGGCACTGCAGAACGCTGCGTGCCACGAGGAAGAGTGGAAAGAAAGGTGGAACTGGAGTGGCAGAGGGCCATCCGGGAAAGATGTAACAGCATCGAGAATCCTGGAATGTGCGTCGATTCGCTTGTGTCCCCCTGGGCCCCTTGATCTCTGGAGGACTGGGGGGCAGTCCGGGAAGGATGGAAAGGGTAGTGAAGCTCCTGGGATGCGCGTGGATCCGTTCGAGTGTCCCCTTGGGCCCCCTTGGATCCTTGGAGGGATCGAGGGCAACACAATCTGGGAAAGGCGTAAAGAGTAGTGAAACTCCCGGAAGGTGCGTCGATCCGCTCGCGTCCCCCTGGGCCCCCTCGGATCCCGGATCCCTTTGGCCCGACCCTGCTCCACCTCCCAGTCGAGGGCCCTCCATCCATCCTGTGGTGGTGAGCGAGGGGGGGGGGGGGGGCAACGAGAAGGCGAAGGCCTTCTCAGACGGTGCCGGGGCTTCTCGGGAGCCCTCGCGCCTTCTGAGAATGTTCTGTGCTTGTCTTCGGGGAAGGCTGAGAAAACTTCTCAGAAGGCCGGGGGGCCTCCCGGCCTTCTGAAAAGGCCTTCTCCTTCTCGCTTCCTCCCCTCGCCCGCTGCCGATACAAGCCTGAGACAGATTCCCCTCCCTATGATGGGCATCACCGTATCTCGATGCCCATGTCACGGACTACATCAGCTTCTGGGGACGCAACCCTAAGATTTGTCGTCTGGTCGTTTCGGCCTCCACGTCCTCCTCCTTCCTCTCCCCTTCTCATCTTCCTCTTCCCTCCTGCCCCTTCCCCTCTCCACGCAACTCACGCGCGCACAATTCTTTATCTGCAAATGCGCCGCTTGGGCGCCAGGCTTGACTTACTGACTGAGCCTTGGGGAAGGGGGTGAGTTCCAGGCTGGTTAACCCCAGACCGCGAGGCGCCCCTCCGACCGATGGCCCGACGACCCTGCGGACGTGTGCTGGCGCCAGCGCATGCTTCTCCATCGACGCCTTTTCAAGACAGCGCAGGCGGTGTGACGAGGCCCCTTGGACGCCCATGCCGAAGCGTTTCGAGCGGGGCCAGCTATCGAGAGTGGGCCAGGAGAGGAGGCAAGGATGCAAGGGTACCCCTGGGAAGCTTGCCCATCCTTTACTATCGGCTTCGACTGCACAGCGCAAGCGCTGCAACGAGGGCCGACGCCGGCTGCGTGCACTCGGCGGAGCTGAACGAGGAAAGCACACGTTGGGCCAACGCACGCCCAGAGGATGATCGAATCCGGATGGCTCGCCCGGTCCGGTGGGCCTCGCCAGTCCGTCAGGTCACCCACCAATCGATGACCGATTGCGCCGAGCTGGTTCGGCACCCGGGTCGGTCGGCCGAACGATGGGCACGACCTCGACACCTACAGTCGGGGCTGACGTTGCAGAGGGCATCCGGGAGGACGCGAGTCCCTTCCGAGGGCCACCTGCGCGAAGAGGACACGAAGATGCGATAGGCAGGACACCAGGGCACCCTGGACTCTGCAGGGTCGGCCCACTGATCAGACCCCGACTGCAACGCCCGATGGTCGGCTCCAGAAGGCACCGTCCGAAAGGCCTCCACCTGCGAAGACTTTCGGATCCCGCTGGTCTAGGGCAAGCGGCCTCTCAGGGCTGGTCGGGGCTGGTTGTGGCTAGACCGGCTGCTGGACGAGCGGTCAGTCGATGCTGGTGGCGGCCAGCCCCCAACCAATCCGCGGAAACTCTTCGAAGCGGCGCACGCAAACCCCACAGTGCAAGCACTGCTGGTGGAGCTCGGGGAGCAGTTCGCTGTTGTGGTAAGCTTAAGTGACTTAGTCGCCAGCATGACGTGCTCTGTTGGTGCATTGAAATGGTAACCTCCAGATAGCCATACTACGAGATTCCCATGCCAGAGGGAACGGCAACCATGCGGTCCATGTTTTAGCTCCAACCTGGGAAAAAAACATAGTCTTAGTGATTGAGCAATGGCCTTCCGAGCGTCTCGGACCGTTGGCAATTGGTACTGGGCCATGGCGATGTGTTACAAGCTTCATCGTGATGCCCATCAGCGCACAGACCCCTCAAGAAATCAGTGAATCTTGCAATTGGATCCGTAGGACTGCAGCACAGTTCACTAGAGCTCAGACACCAGGGTGTCCTTCAGTCGATGAATCAGCGATCGGAAGTGCCCTTGATCGCTACCCTGTCGATCGATCAAGATCATCTGAGTGCGAAGCGTCTCCATGATACGATCTGGGTACTCCTCGCGAACCTTGGAGATCAGCAAGGTACCCATGCCAGCGCCGGTACCGCCGCCAAGGGAGTGGCACATCTGGAAACCTTGGGACAACAAAAAGGTTGACTACGGCGCAGGCCCTCGAGGTAACCTCGCCGGAATAATTTTCCTTGAGGCCTGTTGGAGCGAAACGCTCCTCCCGACTGACGGAAGGGGCCCGTTCCAAAAATAGATCCTGACACGATGGTATACACAAGTTCTATGCACCAAGCCCTTGGAAACCTTGGAGGCAGTCGCAGCCCTCGGCTTCCTTGCGGACAACGTCCAAGACGCTGTCAATCAACTCCGCCCCCTCGGTGTAGTGCCCCTGGTAAGGAAAACCCGCATTACGCACAACAGTGAGGCCTGCACCAACATAGAATGCGGCCTCGAAACTACAAAACAACCTTGCCATACGATGCCTTGTAAAGATTCCCTGGTGGTGACCGTACGCCTGCAACAGAAGCGCTGCTGGCAAGGACGGGTGGCAAGGACGAGTCGCAAGAAAGCAAAAGTTGGGCATGTTCCAAGAGAGGATGCGATCCCGAGGGCGCTGGAGAAAATCGACAAATCAGCAAAACCAGCAACATGTCTTTTACAAGATTGAGGTTGCTTGTGGCCCAGGTCAGCAACATGTATTTTACAAGATACGTGGAAGCAAGTTGCAAACTCAAGCATGCGGGTGCAAGTGATGCCAGATCGTAGTGTGTGGGAGCAGATGAAGAGAACGGAGGAAATCAGGTTGCAACAGAGGCAAGTATGAGCGAGTAGCGGCAAGTGGACGCATGCAGAAGCATGCGGAAGCAAACGCAAGCAAGTGAAAAGCAAAGTGGAGCAAAAGGAAGCAAATGTAGCCCCCAGACCAGAGCTGGTCCGCCGCAAGAACGGGATTTCTCGGTTGCGGGGACGGGGCGGTCAGCTACGAGGAGGGAACATGTAGGTTGCTGTCACTGTTGCGTTTGCTCCTGATCGCGCTCAGGCTTGTTCGATGCGACCTCGGCGCTACCTGGCACAATGGGAAGCCACACTTGCTTCATCATTAGCTTTAGATTTCTGCAGGCTTGGCTCAGCCTCGGTTGGCATGGGGTAACTAAACGTCCGTGGGCTTCACCCAGGCATAGGCCGGCTCGGCGAGGACAGCGCAGGAGGTAAGGGATTGAGGGGGTGAAGAGCATGACGACAGGGGTGGACGAGGAGGCGAGGCTCGGAACACTAGAGGAACGAAGAATGACATAAACATAAAAACTCGGAGATCCGCGCGAATTTCCATGATCGGCGCTGGGGCCCCCTGGCGGCGCCTCTGGCGCCGCCCATGGCGCGCTCCCCGCGCCAGGGAGGGGGGTCCAGCGCGGATCCAAGAAATCCGCGCGGACCTCCGAGTTTTTTATGTTTGTGAACACGGAAATGTGACAAGACGACGAATCAAGGAGACTGGGAGACGAGGAGACGAGGACAGGAGATGACCAGGAGCCAGCGGAAAAACGTGATTCGACAAGGACGCGGCGGGAGGAGACATGGCTTTTCTTGTGGCAGCGCCGCACGCCTTCGCCCAGTTGTTGCCCGCTCCCGTCTGGCCGAAGACGAAATTGTCCTCGGGAGGCGCTTCCGAACGCGAACCGGCCAGGGTTTACAGTGGAGGCCCGTCCACACGCAACCTTCTACAAGAAACCCAGCCCCGAGACCCCAAGACGTCCACCGATCTCTGGTGTGGGAACGACACGCTTTACATAGCAAAACCATTGAAACCCAAGAAACCCAGGGCACCCAGGAGTCAAGCAGGGTTTTTCTTGGCATGGGTCTCCACTGTAGGGGCCAACCTTGTGAGAATAGAGGCCTCCCAGGCGGGCTCGAAACCGAGGAGGTCAGAGGATCACGCTGCATCTTCGATGCATCGCCGATGCATCGCCGATGCATCACCGATGCATCGGCGACGTCGGGCGATGCATCGGCGCCGTCGGCGTGGAGAAAGTCGGGCTCAGAAAGACGGGCTCCACATCGAACCGCATCGCCGATGCATCGGCGGTGCGGCGCGATCCTCCGACCCTATCTACCCCGACCCCACATCGGAGACCCAGAAGCTTGTGAGAAGGCGAGGAGGGCTGCTTGACTACCTACCAGACAACCCCAACCCAACCCGAAGACCCGAATTTCGGGTTGGGGGGGTACGGGTTCCACATGTGTTTTCTCCATGTTCCCCGACCCCCCCCCCACTGGAAATGGAGGACAAATTGAGGCCGTCGGGTTAAGTTGGGGTGATTTGGTGGGTGGTCTGGGTCTTCTAGGGAGGCCGCTCCCGTCCAAGCAGCTGCTTGGACGGGAGCGGCCTTCCTCGAAGACCTGCCCTGCACGCCTCACAGGGGGGACCTGCCCCCCCCCCCTTGCAGACGCGACCGCCCAACCCTGGACCCTTTCGCTCGCGGCTGGTATCCGGGCGGAAGAGCTGGCCGAACGGCCCGGCACGGACGCTGTCCATGGTGCCGGGCTCCAGGTCCATCAGCACCGCGCGAGGCACGTAGCGCCCTCCCGTCGCCTCGTTGTAGTACACGTTGATGCGCTCCAGCTGGAGGTCGGAGTCGCCGTGGTAGGTCCCCGTCGGGTCGATGCCATGCTCGTCGGAGATCCGCCAGTGCGCTGGAAAGCGTCTGGGGTGTGTTCGGGCTCCTTGGTCTCTCGATTAGTTCCGCAAGGAATGCCGGTCAGGACCCACCCGTCGCATCGAGCCAAGCATGCGTCAATGTGGGTTGTCCTGCCAGTCCCATCGCTCGAGGCGTTCCACACGCACAGTGATGCCCATGGACCCTCCTCCCCAAGCCCTCTCCTCCACTCCCAAGCGGCGAGCGGATGCAGCGGCAGCGCACTCGGATAACTTCCCAGAACTTGTAGCGCTTTTGTCTTGCCCACCAGAGCTGCGAACTGCGGACTGCAAAGTTGCACAGCGAGGGTGCCGCAGGGAAGCGCCGAGATGCCCAGATGATTGTGAGAAACGTGCAAGCAGTGCGCGCGACAACAAGATTACACGGAGAACATTCGTTCACACGCGAGAGTGACCCTGGGCAAGAGGGGCCTTTGGTGCGCGGCTTCAGGGGGTCGCGGGTGGGCCACCACACCCAAGCGCGCAAGCCAGTGCTGGAGGAAGCCGTGTGGGCCCGCACGAGAGAGTCACTCCAACCAAAGGTCACTCGCACGCGTACAGTCGGACCTGGGCCAGAAGAACATCCCTCAAGACCACGAAACCCTCCGTCGTCCAAAGTGCACAGAGCAGCCAAGGGTATCCTCTCCCAGGATGCACAAGAACATCCAACAAACACGAAGAACATTAGGGCACCCTCCCCGAACCGACCTCGATCTTATACCTCGGTCCGACTGACACTTCTCGAGGCGCACACACCGGGGAGCACCAAGCTTTTTAGCTGGGGCAGCGGCAACGCCAGCGAGGGCAAGAGCATATGATACCACTATTGCTATCAGCTCGCTTGTCTACTGCGGCTACGAACTACAATGGTGTATGTAATTATATGCGTTATACGATTAGCAACGACTAACCGACCTATCATGACTGTGCAGCTCACTGCGTATATACTACACCACGCGCTACTATCTGCAATACTACTACCTACAACGACTTACTACAGATACAGCTACATACAGACACACATAGAAGAAGAAACACCTTAGCTCCGATCTGGTTCCCGCACTGGCCGCCCTGGATGTGCACGAGCTCACGCATGGCTCCGAGGCTGCCACGCTACCTTGCTTGGAGACCTGCAGTGCTCCCAGGGCGCCGCGATGTCGCTCGAGCCGAGACGGCAGCGGGTCGCGCGCGGAGCGCTCCCGATTGATGAACGAAGCCCGCGGCTGTTGGGCAACTCACCCCCCCCCCCCGCATCGCACAGGACATCTCCGGAGGGCGCCACCTCACTTCGCGCACGTCGCGCCCCGCGAGGTGCGACGCGCGGTCCCCTTCGCGCCCCCGCACCAGCCCCTGCAGCAGGCCCGCTGGGCGGCACCCGCCGCGGCGCGCGCCGCGCGACCACCTTCGCGCCCCAGGGGGGTGACCCGGGGGGGCGGACGAGGACCAGCGGCCGAGGCACGGCACAGGCAACCCGCACAGCGAGGGCGCACGATGCGGGGATGCAGGGGCCCTGGAAGGCCAGGTCGACGACTCTGCGGGCGGGGCGCGGCCAGCGAAAGCGGCCAAGGCCCCCGCCGCCACGCGCGAAGCTAGAGGCCTCCCAGATGGGGTCGGAGTAGATGGGGTCGGAGGATCAAGCCGAATTCTCGATGCATCACCGATGCATCGGCGATGCATCGGCGACGTCGAAGATGCATCGGCGACGTGGGCGTGGAGAAATCGGGCCCCACATCGAGCCGCATCGCCGATGCATCGGCGGTGCGGCGCGATCCTCCGACACCATCTCCTCCGACCCCGTCTGGGAGGCCTAGGATGGCCATCTTCGCGCCCCCGGAGGTGGAGGAGGAGGAGGAGGAGGAGGTGTGCTTCTCCGCCTCGAGGGGGCGCCTGCCCCCGGGGGCGGCTGGAGACAGAGCTCGTAACATGCCCCCCGCGCGTGCCGCCGCGCTCGCACATCGACGGCGCGTGGACGCTGTCCTCTGCCGGCCCTGGGGCGGGCGCCCCCCCGACGGCGGAGGAGTCCTCTTCGAGCAGGGAACATCGGCTACAGAGCTGAGTGACCCCCGACTTGGCTGTCCCGTCAGCCTGGGGAGGAACGTCGGATGCTCCGTAGATCTACAAGTGGGGGCCCGACCACAAGAAGCCTTCCACAAGAGACCCAACCCCGAGTCCCCAGGACGTTCGCTGATTTTTTGGTGTGGGAACATCACGCTGTCCACGGCAAAACCATCGAAACCCAAGAACCCCAGAGCATCCTGGAGGCAAGCAGGGTGTTTCTTGGCATGGGTCTCCACTGCATTGAACCTTCTACGTGAACCGCTCGTTGATGCGACGGAAAACCAAGTTTGGGGTAGACCAATTCTGTAGTCGATCGCCTCTTCGAGACCCATGCTGTGCCGCCAGTCGCCCGCGGAGAGACGGGCAGCGCGACGCGGAACCCGCTCGGGCGGCGCAAGCAGGCCAGGCCCCGCGCTCCCCGTTGCGAGAGCAATTCAGCGACTTGCCAGCTCGCACACCCAGCCCCGGCCCGCGCGAGCAGCTTCACGACCTGCTGATGTCGCGCCACTGTGGCCTCAGCCCCCTGGGCAGCGCGAGCAGTCCAACTTGCGGTGGCAACTCACGGGAGCCTCCCATGCCATTTTGCCTGCTCTTGCGAATCGACGCTAACCGACGCTAACCAACGCTAATCGGCGCTAATCGGCGCTAATCGGCGCTACATCGACGCTAGTCGACGCTAAATCGGCGCCTTCTCGTCGATTACCACATGCCAGCGCACGCCAATGCACTCTGAAGACGGAACTCCGAGGACGCAATTAGAAAGCTGAGGTGTCCAAATGGCCCCGACATTGCGCCGCAAGGCCCTCAAGGGGCCCCCCGAGGGCCCCAAGAGTGTTCCCGAAGGCGCCCAAGCACACGCCCAGAAAATCCCACGATTGCCCCGAGAGAAGATGTCACGACAGTCAAAAAGGACGGGGGGCGGACACAACAGCGGCAGCGCATATCGGTGAGGACATCGAACGTCCTTCCACGTTTTGACGATGGCCATGTGGATAGCGTCCTGCATGCCCCCACGCGATTCCTTACGAGGGCTGGAAACGCTCCAAGATAGTGCCAAGAGGACTCCAAGATGGTCCCAGAGGGGCCCCACGTGGCCCCGTGTGGCGTGACCGGTGTTTTTCGCTGGTGCTTCTTACACTTCCTTGAACACCTTGCCTGGGCATCGTTGCAGCACGGTCTGGTGAGACGATGCGAAGACTCCAATATCTATGTTTTTCATCTTGTGGCATGCAACCAAGACGGTCCAACAGTATGGCCGCCCCGCATACGCGTGTTGCTTGAGTGAGCAGCGAGCAAGAGGTGAGGCGTGCGAAACACGCACGCTCTCCAAGCGACGTGCTCACAATGTGCTGACTCGCGCAGCCGTAAAATCCGCCACGCTGCCCCAGAGGCACGAGTTGGAGCCTTGGTCTTCAATCCTGAAAACTGTTCAAGGGGCCCGGACCCGCAGTTCTCAAATTCTCCGGTGCGCGCCGCGTGGCCCCTGGGGCCTGGGGCGTCGTCTCGCCTGACTGTTTCGGGCCCCAGAAGGCCCCTAGACGGGCCAAGAGGGCCCCAAGAGGCCCCCAACATCTGGTCCAAGAGGGCCCCGAATCGCTGCAGAATCGGTCCGAGACGCCCAAGGTGACTTCCAGTCGGCCCGAAAAGCGCCCAAGACGTCCCAAGAGGGCGCCAAGACCAGTACCAAGAGGGCCCCGAGAAGCAAACAGCATTGATGTTCGATTGGTGTTTGAAGACTGTTGGCTTTCTCGCCTTCTCGGCTTCCCGACGCTCCAGGGCGGCTGAAGAGGCCCCCAAGATCGCCCCAAGACGGTCCAAGAGGCCACCAGGGCCCCACCACGGCACCACAGGGCCCCAAGACGACCCAAGAGGCCTCTAAGACGGCCCCAAAGGCCCCCAAGACGGCTCCAAGGCGGGGCTCAGACGGGGAACCCGAACGGACACTTCGAGCCCTCGGCCCCAAGAAGGCTCTCAGGATGCCCCAAGAGGCCCCAAAGAGGCCCCCAGAAGACCCCAAGAAACCCCCGAGAGGCTCCCAAGAGGCCCCCGAACGGCCCCCAACAGGTCGCGTTACTGTCCCCATGAGGCCCCCAAGAGGCCTCCGAGAGAGCTCCGAGGAGACCCCAAAAAGCATCCCTGAGGACTCTGACCCACAATCCAGGTACGGTGGCGGGATGGGCCGAAAGCCGTTTGATCCGCCGCCCCCTGCTTGCAGGGGTGCACGGCGTGCTGGATGTTTCAGGTTTTGGTTTTGGTTCTTTTTCTAAAAGAACTCCCCAGTGGGCTTCGGCCCGTCCCGCCGGCCACCCGGAAAGGATGCCCAGGAGCTCAATTCCCCAATTTCCTGCCCCAGACGGTTCCAAGATGGCCTCCAAGATGCCTCTAAGACGGCCAGGATGGTCTCTAAGACGGCTAAGATGGCTCCAAGATGCCTCCAAGACGGCCCAAGATGCCCTCCAAGACGGCCAAGATGGCCCCAAGATGCCTCCAAGATGGCCCAAGAGGCCTCCAAGACGTTCTCCAGGAGAGCCCGAAGAGGCCAAAATCATTGGTTTTCCTTAGGTTTTTGAAGGTTTTTTGCGTTTTCTTCTTTTCGGCCTTCCGACGGCCCAAGAGGCCCCCAAGATCGCCCAAGAGGCCTCCAAGAAGGCCCTATGACGGCCCAAGGGCCCCCCAAGACGGCCCCAAGAGCGCCCCAAGACGGCCCAAGAGGCCTCCAAGACGCCCAACATGGCCTCCAAGACGGCCCTGAAGCGCCCCAAGAGGGCCCCAAGACGGCCCAGAGAGGCCCCCAAGACGGCTCCAGACGGCGTCAGACGGACCAGGAACGCCCTAAGACGGCCAAAGAGACCCCCAGGAAGCCCCCAAAGGCCCCCAAGAGGCCCAAGGAGGCCCCCAAGATGCCTCCAAGAGGCCTCGAAGAGGCCCCCAAGAAGCCCCCAACAGACCCCAAGGGTGCCCCAAGAGACTCCTAACAACCCTCATCCTCCTACTCTATTTCTTCCTCTTCCTCTTCCTGTTCATAATCATTCTCTCCCATGTGTTCCCCGAAAGCTTTCCAAACCGACTCGGGGAACTCATGGTCCGATAGCTTGGCCAAGCTCTAGTCCAACTTTCGGCCACATCGGCGTTTCCAAAAAGGCAGGGGGCGGCGGTGATTCGCCGTAGGCGTCTTCGATCCGCCGCCCCCTGCTTGCAGGGGTGCACGGCGTGCTGGATGATTCAGGTTTTGGTTTTGGTTCTTTTTCTAAAAGAACTCCCCAGTGGGCTTCGGCCCGTCCCGCCGGCCACCCGCAAATTTCGGAAAACCCATCCCTCAATGCCCAAAAACGGCCGTTTCGCTCGGGACATCCTCAAAAAATCGCGAAGATGGCCCAAGATGGCCTCCAAGTCCGCCCGAGATGGTCCAAGACGGCCTCCAAAACGGCCCAAGAGAGTCCAAGACGGCCCAAGACGGCCCAAGAGGCCCCCCAGAGGCCTCCCAGACGGCCCAAGAGGCCTCCAAGAGGTCCTCCAGGAGAGTCCGAAGAGGCCAAAATCATTGATTTTCCCTTGGTTTTTGAAGGATTTTGGCATTTGCGCCTTTTCGGCTCTCCGACGGCTCAAGACGGCCCAAGAAGCCCCCAAGATCGCCCAAGAGGCCCCCAAGAGAGCCCCATGATGGCCCAAGTGGCCTCCAAGATGGCCCCTAGAGGGCCCCAAGAGGGCCCAAGAGGCCTCCAACACGCCCAAGATGGCCTCCAAGACGCCCAAGATGGCCTCCAAGACGGCCCTGGAGCATTCCAAGCGGGCCCCAAGTCGGCCCATAGAGGCCCCCCAAACGGCTTCCGACGGCTTCAGACGTGCCAGGAACCCACCAAGATGGCCGAAGTTGGCTCGAAGCTGGCCCGAGACGGCCCAAAAAGCCCCAAAGATCGCCCAAAGCTTGCCCAAGAGGCCTCCAAGACGGCCAAGATGACCTTCAAGATGCCCACGTGTTCCCCGAAGGCTTTCCAAACCGATTCGGGGAACACGTGGTCCGATAGCTTGGCAGGTCTGGCCTCAACGTTCGGCCACATAGGCGCTTCCAAAAAGGCAGGGGGCGGCGGTGATTCGCCGTAGGCGTCTTCGATATTAGTTCCAGCGAGTGCGAACGAGCAATAGATACATCCATTGCTAGGTCGCAGGTACTGGAAAGTGGACGAGCGGCATCTCACTGCTCACCATCTTCCTCTTCGTCGAACTCACCCTCCTCCTCTGCGGTGGCATCCTGGTACTGCTGGTATTCAGAGACCAGGTCGTTCATGTTGCTCTCGGCCTCAGTGAACTCCATCTCGTCCATGCCCTCGCCAGTGTACCAGTGCAGGAAGGCCTTGCGCCGGAACATCGCCGTGAAGTACTCGGCCACACGCTTGAACATCTCCTCAGTTCGGCTGTTGTACGAAATTGAGGCACATCCCCTGGAACCAACGCGAGCACCGAACTACAGTAAACTGATAAGCACAGAAGCTCAAGCGGATAAGGAACAGGCGAGCGCCGAGCCGCGAGGCCGAGAACTCAAGCGGATGAGGAACAGACTCAGCACCCAGGTGCACTGCAAGCACAAAAAGGCACCCAGAGGTGCCCTGCCTGAGCTCTGGCCATTGTTCACACCCGCTTGCTGGGCCGTTCGCCGCGGCCACGCCCTCCGGCCCCTCCAGCCTTCCTCCTTACCCCGGGCGCTGGTGCGCCGGGTCCGCCTGCGAGCCCTGGCCGGGCGTCCTCCACTCCCTCACCCTCCTCCGCCGCGGGCTGCATCTCCTCCTCCCCGCTGCCTATGCCTCCTCCATGGCCTGCTGCCTCCTCCCTGCCCTCCTGTGGTCGCGGACTGCATCCCCCCCTCCCCCTTCCACAGTTCCAGCCGCTGTGCGCAGCCTCTTCCTGGGCCGCTCACTGCGGCCACGTCCTCCGCCTCCTCCTGCCCACCCCCTTACCTTGGGCGCCGACGCGCCCGTGCGCGAGGTCTCCTCAGGTCGGCGCGCAAAGAAATGTGAGGGTGCCACCATCCCGAGACACCGGCCCAGGCGGGCGAGAGCTCAAGCGGGCAGGTGACAGTTTCAGCACCTGGGCGAATTGAAACCCCGATTGGCCCTCAGAGGGGCCCAACGCCGATCCTAACAGACTGCTCCGGCCACTCGCTTCGTTCGTTCGGAGGACAGCGATACAGGGGCATCATGTGGAACCAAAACAAGCACTGAACGAGACGGGTCAGTGCTCCAAATAGGTAAGGAGCATTATCATATGTTTTGGATGGAAATTCTCATTGAGAAAGAACAGCTTTGCCAGCCTGGACCCCTCACAGTGAGTTACTGCAGTGTGGGGGCGCAAGCTTCGCAGTGACAGATATATGATGCAACCTGTGTAGCGTAGGCTACGTGGTGCACGCTACGTGGTGTCGGCTGCGTGGAAGAAGATGTCCACTGTAAGTTGGGTGGTGTGAGTGATCTCCACTGCAAACGATGTGGCGCAAACGAATCACCTGCGCCCAAGAGGCGCCCACGACGAAGCACTGGCCAGGCACCAGGCGAATCCGCGACAGACCCACCCAGCGCCCACGAGGCGCCCACTGAGGGCGACGTGGCGAAACCTAGCCAGACACGTCCAAATCGCTTGGCAGCAGAAATAAGAACCCGTAAGTGAAAGCACTGTTTGGCGGAGGGAGTCACGCTAGTTCCGCACCCTCCTCCTCACTTCCATTCCACTTATCTCGGGGGCGCGCAAAGCACGGATTAGCAATCCATGGATTTGGCGCGCCGTCGCCAAATCCATGGATCGGGGGAGGGCACCTCCCCAAAATGCGGCAAGTGCCGCCTCCGTCGCTAATCCATGCCCCCCTGATCCATATTTGCAATCGCCTGATGATCACCCTGATCCTCCTCATCCCCGCCTCTTCGTCCTTCCCCCCTCTCCTGGATCGCGGTGGAATTCCCGGCGAAGGCCACCGCCATCTTCAGGCCCTTGGGGGGGATGTCGCACACGGAAGCCTTGATGTTGTTCGGGATCCACTCGACGAAGTACGACGAGTTCTTGTTCTGGACGTTCAGCATCCACCATCGCGCTTGCCGCGCGGCAGGCGTGTGCTGGCTAACGATTGCCTTGACACACAAGAGGTGCTGAGAGCAGTGCGGATTGAGGCAACGGCAGAACAAAATCATTCCCCCGACCCCTCCAAGGGTTCCGAGCTGCGTCCAGCCGTGGCGACGAGGGGGGGGCCCCCAAAGGCAGACTATCGTTGCCTCAGATCACCCTCCTCTGAAGTGCCCCTCCCTGCGCAGCAATACTCAGGGCTCTCACGATTTCGACGCCAGGGCGCGCTCGTGTGCAGCAACTGGCCCCGAGGTTTCCCGCAGACTTCTTCCAGTGCCGAGGGGCTCTCGGTTGTGCCGTGAAGAGCCTGGTCGGGGCGCCTAGGGACCAGCCGCGGCTGCCCAGCGAGTATCCGTGCACGCGCCGGCGGACAGGCGCGGCAGCGCAGCTGGATCTGCTCGTCGACCTCCTTCGTGGACATGCGGCCGCGGAACAGCGCCGCGGCAGTCAAGTAGCGGCCGTGGCGCGGATCGGCAGCACACATCATGTTCTTCGCGTCAAACATCTGCTGGGTAAGCTCAGGCACCTCGGGGAGAACGAATTAGGAATTAGCCGCCGACGCCAAATCCCATCGCAGAACTGCCCACCAGCTTCTGGCACAGGCGCCCCTGGGATCGAAGAATAGAATGCAGGCGGGGGTGACTTGCGGACGGTGATCGCGGCGCTTGGGGTGAGTGGGGGGGGCATCGTTTGGCGGCACGCTGAGTGCACTGGGGCTTCGGCCACGACAAGCCTCAACATGAACCCGACACGACCCCAATTAGGCGCCGTTTCTTTGAAAACGACTCGAGGCAGTCCAAAACAATGCGAAGCAATGGAGCTGCTTGGCATTGCTGGGTATTGCCGTGTATTGCTTGGAATTGCTTGGCATTGTCCAGCATCGCTTTGCATTGCACTGCAGTGCTTAGCATTGCCTGGCATTGTCTGGCAATGGCTGGGGGGGAGGGGCATCTGAGCATGGACGCGAGCTTGCCCTTCCAGTTTCGAGGAAATGCCGTCGCGGGT
>CAUYUJ010018047.1:118992-151492 GCA_963575745.1 Prorocentrum cordatum
TACTACTACTACTACTACTACTACTACTACTACTACTACTACTACTACTACTACTACTAGTACTACTACTACTAACTACTACTACTACTACTACTACGACTACTACGACTACTACTACTACTGCTACTACTACCACTACGACTACGACTACTACTACTACTACCACTACTACTACTACTACTACTACTACTACTACTACTACTACTACTACTACGACTACTACTACTACTACTACTACTACTACTCCTACTACTACTACTACTACTCCTACTACTACTACGACTACTACTACTACTACTACTACTACTACTACGACTGATATTTCTATACTACTACCACTACTACTACTACCACTACCACTGCTACTACTACTACTACTACTACTACTACTACTACTACTACTACTACTGCTACTACCCACAACGACTACTATACTACGACTACTACTACTACTACTACTACTACTACTACTACGACTGCAACTCCTAGTCCTAGCACTACCGCTACCACTAAGACTACCACTACTATTACTGCTGCGACTAATACCACTACTACTACAACAACAACTACTACTACTACTACTATTACTACTATAGCTAGGACTACTACTACTACTAATAATAATAGTAATAGGACGACTACTACTACTACTACTACTACTACTACGACTACGACGACTACTACTACTACTACTACTACTACGACTACTACTACTCTACTACTACTACTACTACTACTGCTACTACGACGACGACGACGACGACTACTACTACTACTATTACTACTACTACAGTACTACTACTAGTCCTACTGCTAGTCCTACTGCTAAGTCCCAGTACACGTACTAGCACTACTACGACTACTACGACTACTACTACTACTACTACTACTACTACTACTACGACTACGACGACGACGACGACGACGACGACTACTAGTACTACTACTACTACTACTACTACTACTACTACTACTACTACTACTACTACTACTACTACTAGTACTACTACTACTACGACTACTACTACTACTACTACTACTACTTAGACTACTACTACCTCGACTACTACTACTACTACTACTACTACTACTACTACTACTACTACTACTTACTACTACTACTACTACTTACTACTTACTACTACTACTTACTACTACTACTACTTACTTACTACTATACTACTACTACTACGACTACTACTACTACTACTACTACTACTACTACTATTACTACTGCTACGACTACTACGACTACTACGACTACTACGACTACCACTACTATTACCACTCCGACCACTACTACCACAACTACAACTACAACTACAACTACAACTACTACTACTACTACTACTACTACTACTACTACTACTACTACTACTACTACTACTACTACTACTACTACTACTACTACTACTACTACTACTACTACTACTACTACTACTACTACTACTACTACTACTACTACTACTACTACTACTACTACTACTACTACTACTACTACTACTACTACTACTACTACTACTACTACTACTACGACTACTACTACTACTACTACTACTACTACTACTACTACTACTACTACTACTACTACTACTACTACTACTACTACTACTACTACTACTACTACTACTACTACTACTACTACTACTACTACTACTACTACTGAGGACTCATGAAACCTCCAGAGGACTCCTGAGGGATCCTACAGGCAACTGTGGAACCCTGACGCTTCCTACGGGATCCGAAGTATCCCACAAGAAACCGAATGATTTGTTGGGCGCCTGCAAACCCCGTGCGCCCACGCCTCACCCGGCCCCGCGGGGCCTGGTCAGGGCCCCCAGCACACGCAGAATCTGTGAAAATCCCTGGGGATCCTCAAGGATTGTTGGTCGTCGGCGCGCCAGTGTGCGCCGCCATCCCACCCGGCCCCGGGGGGGCATGACCAGGACTCCCGCCCCAGTGCCAACGCCCCTGCCAGCCCCGGGGGTTCGAGGTCAAGGCCGCCAACCACTCCTCCACCCAACTCCACTCTCGAAGAAGAACACGATCTCAACAACAAATGGGAGCCAGCATGGTGGTTGCAACGAGCAAAAACAACAACATCACAACAACAACAACAACAACAACAACAATCATTTTACCCGAACGCGTGGTGTTCTCCCCAGTGCCAGGGTTTTCATACGACACCAGGCAATACCCCCACTTCGTGGGGGGGCATTACAAGCTCTACCAAATATCCAAACGACTCTTCGCGACCACCCAAACCCAGCTTCCCGCCCTATGACGTTGGGACACTTCACTTCGTGGCGTGCGGACGACCGTGGCTACTACACTGGCGTGGGGTACACACCCACAGAACCCAATGGTTTTTGGAGATTTCGGCGTGCGCGCGCGAAGAAAAAACGAATGTGTCCCGCATGGTATTATTTGACAGGGATGATGGCCCTGGCAGGTGCGCAACCGTTGTCGCAGAAGTTCGAAAAAGTTGCTCGCAAAAGCCCGTTTGACAGAAATGTTTAAAAAGTGTTGGGTTTCCTACGAATCCGCAAGAGCGCGCGGGATGAGATTTTGACATTTTTTTGTTGAAAAACCATTGGTTTTTTGATGTTTTTATGTTAAAATCGCTCCGAACACTAAGCTTTTGGAAGGATTTCGTCTTGCGCGCGCGAATGTCCACTTTACCTTATTTTTTACAAGGGATTCTTGAAATTTGATAATATTTGAACAAGAAATGTCATTTTATAGTGTTTTTTGCAAGGGAAAGCGGATTACAACAAAACAACCGGATCTTGATCACCTCGAATTACCTGAGGCTTCCTCACGAAAATGATGAAAACGTGGCTGCGGCCTAGGCGCGGCGGGGGGGGCGCGCACCAGGGGGCCCAACAATAATTATTCTTTAGAATTAATAATGTTCAACAACAACAACAACAATAATTAAGACCGTTCGCCCTTATATGCTCGAGTGTCCAATAACGCGTATTTCCCAAACCCTCGATACCCGCCCTCTTCGTCTTCGATCGAACCCCTTCTTGGGGGTATACCTTTCTTCCCTGCAGGCCGGGCCGGCAAGCGGCGGGGCGGCCGCGGACAGTCGGTCTGGCCAGCTGCAGCGCTGATCGGCGGGGCGGCCGCGGACCGTCGACCCGACCCCAACGAGGGACGGACAGGGGACCGACCACGACGACGACGACGACGACGTCGAAGACGACGGCGAAGACGACGGCGACGACGAGCGAAAGCGAGAGCGAGAGAGAACGACAGCAGGGCCACGAAGGGCACGAAGTAGGCCACGAAGGGCGACAGCGGGGACACGAAGGGAATGCGTATGGGGCCACGAAGAGTGCGAACGAGCGGGGGCCACGAAGTGCAGATAATGCGGGGCCACAGAAGGCAAGTATGGGGCCACTGAGGGTAGCAACTGGGCCACGTAGGACAGTGAGGGGGACACAAATAGCGACAGCGGGGCCACGAAGGGCATGCACATGGGGCCACAACGGGCGCGACTCCTGGGTGCCTGGGTGTCGGGAGCGAGGCGCTTGGGCAAATTGCAGGAAATTCCAACGCAGGGCCAGTCTTGAGTAAGTTGGAAGCAAGTCTCCAGCGAGAGCGCGACTCCAGAGCGCCGGGAGAGCGATTCCTGAATAAAATGTAAGGAAGTCCCAAGCAAGAGCGCGATTCCTAAATGAAATGCGAGGAAGTCTCGGGCGGGAGCAGGGGTCCTGGCAAAAGTGTACGGAAGTCTCAAGCGGGAGCCGTTGCTGTTGTTGCCCGGGGGCCAGGGGCCCAGTTTGTGCAGGAAGACTTTCCCCGTCTAAAAACAAGGTGCGAGCGTCGAGGGGCACACTTTGATTGAGAAAAATCAATATGCACCGGTGGGGGGGGATCAACAATAAGCATTCTTCAGAAATGAGAATTCAGCAACAACAACAACAACAACAACAACGACGACAACAACAACAACAACAACAACAACAACAACAACAACAACAACAACAGCAGCAACAGCAACAGCAGCAACAGCAACAGCAACAACAACAACAGCAACAACAACAACAACAACATCAACATCAACAGAAACAACAACAACAACAACAACAAAACAACAACACAACAACAACAACAACAACAACAACAACAACCACCACAACAACAACCACAACAACAACAACCACCACCACCACAACCACCACAACAACAACAGCAACAACAACAACAGCAACAGCAACAGCAACAGCAACAACAACAGCAGCAGCAGCAACAACAACCACAACAACCACCACAACAACAACCACAATAACCACCACCACCACAACAACAACAATAAGAACAGCAACAGCAACAACAACAACAACAGCAGCAACAACAACAACAACCCCAACAACGACAACCACAACACCACCAACAACAACAGCAAAAACAACGGTAACAACAACCTACCACCACAACAACCACCACAACAACAACCACAACAACAACAACAACCACCACCACCACCACCACAACAACAACACAACCCCAACAACAACAACAACAACAACAACAACAACAACAACAACATCAACATCAACAACAACAACCACAACCACAACCACAACCACAACCACAACAACCACCACAACAACAACCACAACAACAGCAGCAGCAACAACAACAACCACAGCAACAACAACCGCAACACTAACAACCACAACAACCACCACAACAACAACCACAACAACAACAACCACAACAACAGCAAAAGCGCCCAGGACCGAGGCCTCCGTGGGCCCCCGGTAACGCGGCCCGCGCTTCGAGCCGCGCCGGGGCCGGAGCGGCTGACTATTTTTAGGGCGGGCCCATTCCCCGTGCATGTTTCGGTTTCGCGCGCCCACTTTTCGCAAGATGGTATCCAAGAGGCTCCTCGCAGGTCCTGCCCTCGCCGAGAGATCACGTGCACGCGCGTCCGAGCGATGCCAGGCTGAGATTCGTCCTGTCTTCGCTCTGCCTTTGCTGCGAAACGAAAGCAAAACGAAAAAGACGGTCCACGAAATCGCCGAGCTCCAGCCCTGCCAGGACCCCCGTGCCCCCTAGCACCAGGCAGGGGAGCTGGCGGGCGCGGCGCTGGCCTCGCGGCTCGTAGAGCGCCTCGTTGTCCAGCAGGAAGCACTCGTCCGCGTTCTCCACGAGCTGGTGGAACGACAGCACCGCGTTGTACGGCTCCACGACGGTGTCGCTGACTTTCGGGCTGGGCCCGCGGTCGGCTCTGCCGCCCCCATCGGGGCCCCGGGGGCCCCCAGGAGCACCCAGACATGCAGAGCTCTGGCGACCGAGACGAACCGCGCCTGACGATCCTCACCGTGTTCAGCGCATGGGGCCCGCTCCCGGGCCCCACCCCAGGACCGTCCAAAAGCGACGGGGGAGGAAGAGCCAGTCCCGGGTGGGAGGCCTGGAGATAGGCACCAACACCAACACACGGGCATGCCCCGACCAGGGGAAGATGACCCTAGAATTCGGCGTTGGTGGTACAGTGGGGGCTCGACCACGAGAAACCTTCCACATGAAACCCAACCCTGAGACCCCAGGGCGTCCATTGACTCTTGGTGTGGGAGCGTCACGCTTTTCAGAGCAAAACCATCGAAACCCAAGAAACCCAGGGCACCCTGGAGGCAAGCAGGGTGTTCTTTGGCACGGGCCTCCACTGTAATACTTCGGCCACCTACGAGGCCAAACTATCACCACCATCACCGAGATCGGGAGCACCTCCCCTCGGCGGAGGCTCACCGCAGATACCGGTGTTTGTGTCAACCTCTGGGCCTCCCAGCCAGGACAGGGATCGAGAGCTCCTGGGGGCCAGCGAGGCGAGAAAAATCGAGTCTGGGCCTCCCCAAAACCACAAATGGAGATCTTGAGAAACCCAAGGGCTACCTCCTGAGCCCATTCCGCGCTCCAGCCCAGTTCGGGCGCCAGCTGGGCTGCCGAACTAGAAGAGCAAAAAACGGTATGAACACAGACTGTCGCCGGTCCGCGCGGATCTCTTGGATCCGCGCTGGGCCCCCGCGCGGAGCGCCCAAAGTGTATGTGTATGGCGCGTCTTCTTCTTCAACTTCTTCGACGAAGGGGCGCAATTCCGATGGTGGTGGGACTTGAGCCCGTTCTGCCGCCGGCTGGGCTCAGGAGGAGACCCTCGGGAATCGGCCCCTATCGACTCTTCTCCCGGCCGGGTGAGGGTCTCTGCCCGACCGCTCCCGGGCCGTCCCCCCCCCAGCCCCTCGGGGGCCGCGAAGCGACCGCGGAGCTGGGAATAATGGAGAACCTTAGCGCTCCGCCCGATCGATGCCGGCCCGCGGCCCGATCTCGATCCAAAAAGGACCCCCGAGCCTGACTGCCTGACGGGCCTGCCGGCTCCCGGCTCCCGCCGAGGGGAGGGGGAGGAAGGGCAGGGGGCGGGGGGATCTCGACCCCCCGGTCGATGACCCCTCGGGGTGGGGCGACGGAGGCGGCCCTTGAGAGAAGACGGGGGGGCTTCTGAGGAGGGCCCCAGGGGGGCTTCCGGGCAGGCGTTCTCCGCGGAAGGAGAAGATCGCCAGAGGCACTGCAGAACGCTGCGTGCCATGAGGAAGAGTGGAAAGAAAAGTGGAACTGGAGTGGCAGAGGGCCATCCGGGAAAGATGTAACAGCATCGAGAATCCTGGAATGTGCGTCGATTCGCTCGTGTCCCCCTGGGCCCCTTGATCTCTGGAGGACTGGGGGGCAGTCCGGGAAGGATGGAAAGAGGAGTGAAGCTCCTTGGATGCGCGTGGATCCGTTCGTGTCCCCTTGAGCCCCCGTGGATCCATTGGAGGGATCGAGGGCAACACAGTCCGGGAAAGGCGTAAAGGGTATTGAAACTCCCGGGAAGGCGCGTCGATGCGCTCGCGTCCCCCTGGGCCCCCTCGGATCCCAGGGGGCGGGAGGGCCCCAGACATGGAGAGAGGCGTGGCCCCTTCGAAGAGGCCGCGCCCCTCGGGTGCAGCAGAGCCTGGCCCTTTGACCCGACTCTGCTCCACCTCCCAGTCGAGGACCCTCCATCCATCCTGTGGTGGTGAGCGAGGGGGCCTTCTCAGACGGCGCCGGGGCTTCTCGGGAGCCGGCTGAGAAAACTTCTCAGAAGGCCGGGGGGCCTCCGGGCCTTCTGAAAAGGCCTTCTCCTTCTCG
Source organism: Prorocentrum cordatum (assembly GCA_963575745.1). Lineage (NCBI taxonomy): Eukaryota > Dinophyceae > Prorocentrales > Prorocentraceae > Prorocentrum > Prorocentrum cordatum. Next base: position 126,169 of record CAUYUJ010018047.1, read on the forward strand.
CTTCCTCCCCTCGCCCGCCGCCGACACAAGCCTGAGACAGATTCCCCTCCCTATGATGGGCATCACCGTATCTCGATGCCCATGTCACGGACTACATCAGCTTCTGGGGACGCAACCCTAAGATTTGTCGTCTGGTCGTTTCGGCCTCCTCCTCCTCCTTCCTCTCCCCTTCTCTCATCTTCCTCTTCCCTCCTGCCCCTTCCCCTCTCCAAGCAACTCACGCGCGCACAATTCTTTATCTGCAAATGCGCCGCTTGGGCGCCAGGCTTGACTGACTGACTGAGCCTTGGGGAAGGGGGTGAGTTCCAGGCTGGTTAACCCCAGACCGCGAGGCGCCCCTCCGACCGATGGCCCGACGACTCTGCGGACGTGTGCTGGCGCCAGCGCATGCTTCTCCATCGACGCCTTTTCAAGACAGCGCAGGCGGTGTAACGAGGCCCCTTGGACGCCCATGCCGAAGCTTTTCGAGCGGGGCCAGCTATCGAGAGTGGGCCAGGAGAGGAGGCAAGGACGCAAGGGCACCCCTGGGAAGCTTGCCCATCCTTTACTATCGGCTTCGACTGCACAGCGCAAGCGCTGCAACGAGGGCCGACGCCGGCTGCGTGCACTCGGCGGAGCTGAACGAGGAAAGCACACGTTGGGCCAACGCACGCCCAGAGGATGATCGAATCCGGATGGCTCGCCCGGTCCGGTGGGCCTCGCCAGTCCGTCAGGTCACCCACCAATCGATGACCGATTGCGCCGAGCTGGTTCGGCACCCGGGTCGGTCGGCCGAACGATGGGCACGACCTCGACACCTACAGTCGGGGCTGACGTTGCAGAGGGCATCCGGGAGGACGCGAGTCCCTTCCGAGGGCCACCTGCGCGAAGAGGACACGAAGATGCGATAGGCAGGACACCAGGGCACCCTGGACTCTGCAGGGTCGGCCCACTGATCAGACCCCGACTGCAACGCCCGATGGTCGGCTCCAGAAGGCACCGTCCGAAAGGCCTCCACCTGCGAAGACTTTCGGATCCCGCTGGTCTAGGGCAAGCGGCCTCTCAGGGCTGGTCGGGGCTGGCTGTGGCTAGACCGGCTGCTGGACGAGCGGTCAGTCGATGCTGGCGGCGGCCAGCCCCCGACCAATCCGCGGAAACTCTTCGAAGCGGTGCACAGTGCAAGCACTGCTGGTGGAGCTCGGGGAGCAGTTCGCTGTTGTGGTAAGCTTACGTGACTCAGTCGCCAGCATGACGTGCTCTGTTGGTGCATTGACATGGTAACCTCCAGATAGCCATAGTACGAGATTCCCATGCCAGAGGGAACGACAATCATGCGGTCCATATTTTAGCTCCGCCCTGGAAAAAAAGCATAGTCTTAGTGATTGAGCAATGGCCTTCCGAGCGTCTCGGACCGTTGGCAATTGGTACTGGGCCATGACGATGTGTTACAAGCTTCATCGTGATGCCTATCAGCGCACAGACCCCTCAAGAAATCAGTGAATCTTGCAATTGGATCCGTTCGACTGTAGCACAGTTCACTAGTCCTCAGACACCAGGGTGTCCTGCAGCCGATGAATCAGCGATTGGAAGTGTCCTTGATCGCTACCCTGTCGATCGATCAAGATCATCTGAGTGCGAAGCGTCTCCATGATACGATCTGGGTACTCCTCGCGAACCTTGGAGATCAGCAAGGTACCCATGCCAGCGCCGGTACCGCCGCCAAGGGAGTGGCACATCTGGAAACCTGGGGACAACAAAATAATTGACTACGGCGCAGGCCGTCGAGGTAACCTCGCCGGAATAATTTTCCTTGAGGCCTGTTGGAGCGAAACGCTCCTCCCGACTGACGGAAGGGGCCCGTTCCAAAAATAGATACTGACACGATGGTATACACAAGTTCTATGCACCAAGCCCTTGGAAACCTTGGAGGCAGTCGCAGCCCTCGGCTTCCTTGCGGACAACGTCCAAGACGCTGTCAATCAACTCCGCCCCCTCGGTGTAGTGCCCCTGGCAAGGAAAACCCGCATTACGCACAACAGTGAGGCCTGCACCAACATAGAATGCGGCCTCGAAACTACAAAACAACCTTGCCATACGATGCCTTGTAAAGATACCCTGGTGGTGACCGTACGCCTACGACAGAAGCGCTGCTGGCAAGGACGAGTGGCAAGGACGAGTCGCAAGAAAGCAAAAGTTGGGCATGTTCCAAGAGAGGATGCTATCCCGAGGGCGCTGGAGAAAATCGACAAATCAGCAAAACCAGCAACATGTCGTTTACAAGATACGTGGAAGCAAGTTACAAACTCAAGCATGCGGGTGCAAGTGATGCCAGATCGTAGTGTGTGGAAGCAGATGAAGAAAACGGAGGCAATCAGGTTGCGATAGAGGCAAGTATGAGCGAGTAGCGGCAAGTGAACGCATGCAGAAGCATGCGGAAGCCAACGCAAGCAAGTGAAAAGCAAAGTGGAGCAAAAGGAAACAAATGAAGACCCCAGACCAGAGCTGGTCCGCCGCAAGAACGGGATTTGTCGGTTGCGGGGACGGGGCGGTCAGCTACGAGGAGGGAACATGTAGGTTGCTGTCACTGTTGCGTTTGCTCCTGATCGCGCTCAGGCTTGTTCGATGCGACCTCGGCGCTACCTGGCACAATGGGAAACCACACTTGCTTCATCATTAGCTCTAGATTTCTTCAGGCTTGGCTTAGCCTCGGTTGGCATGGGGTAACTGAACGTCCATGGGCTTCAGCCAGGCATAGGCTGGCTCGGGGAGGACAGCGCAGGAGGTAAGGGATTGAGGGGTGAAGAGGATGACGATAGGAGTGGACGAGGAGGCGAGGCTCGGAACATTAGAGGAACGAAGAATGACATAAACATAAAAACTCGGAGGTCCGCGCGAATTTCTCGGATCGGCGCTGGGCTCCAGCGCCGCCCATGGCGCGCTCCGCGCGCCAGGGAGGGGGGTCCAGCGCGGATCCAAGAAATCCGCGCGGACCTCCGAGCTTTTATGTTTGTGAACACGGAAATGCGACAAGAAGACGAATCAAGGAGACTGGGAGACGAGGAGACGAGGACAGGAGATGACCAGGAGCCAGCGGAAAAACGTGATTCGACAAGGACGCGGCGGGAGGAGACATGGCTTTTCTTGTGGCAGCGCCGCACGCCTTCGCCCAGTTGTTGCCCGCACCCGTCTGGCCGAAGACGAAATTGTCCTCGGGAAACGCTTCCGAAGGCGAACCGGCCAGGGTTTACAGTGGAGGGCCGTCCACACGCAACCTTCTACAAGAAACCCAGCCCTGAGACCCCAAGACGTCCATCGATTTCTGGTGTGGGAACGACACGCTTTACATAGCAAAACCATTGAAACCCAAGAAACCCAGAGCACCCTGGAGTCAAGCAGGGTGTTTCTTGGCATGGGTCTCCACTGTAGGGGCCAACCTTGTAAGAATAGAGGCCTCCCAGGTGGGCTCGAAACCGAGGAGGTCAGAGGATCGCGCTGCATCTTCGATGCATCTTCGATGCATCGCCGATGCATCACCGATGCATCGGCGACGTCAGCGATGCATCGGCGCCGTCGGCGTGGAGAAAGTCGGGCTCAGAAAGTCGGGCTCCACATCGAACCGCATCGCCGATGCATCGGCGGTGCGGCGCGATCCTCCGACCCTATCTACCCCGACCCCACATCGGAGGCCCAGAAGCTTGTGAGAAGGCGAGGAGGACTGCTTGATTACCTGGTTACCAAACCACCCCAACCCAACCCGAAGACGCGAATTTCGGGTTGGGGGGGGTACGGATTCCATATGTGTTTTCTCCATGTTCCCCGACCCCCCCCCCCACTGGAAATGGAGGGCAAATTGAGGCCGTCGGGTTAAGTTGGGGTGGTTTGGTGGGTGGTCTAGGTCTTCTAGGGAGGCCGCTCCCGTCCAAGCAGCTGCTTGGACGGGAGCGGCCTTCCTCGAAGACCTGCCCTGCACGCCTCACAGGGGGGACCTGCCCCCCCCCCCTTGCAGACGCGACCGCCCAACCCTGGACCCTTTCGCTCGCGGCTGGTATCCGGGCGGAAGAGCTGGCCGAACGGCCCGGCACGGACGCTGTCCATGGTGCCGGGCTCCAGGTCCATCAGCACCGCGCGAGGCACGTAGCGCCCTCCCGTCGCCTCGTTGTAGTACACGTTGATGCGCTCCAGCTGGAGGTCGGAGTCGCCGTGGTAGGTCCCCGTCGGGTCGATGCCATGCTCGTCGGAGATCCGCCAGTGCGCTGGAAAGCATCTGGGGTGTGTTCGGGCTCCTTGGTCTCCCGATTAGTTCCGCAAGGAATGCCGGTCAGGACCCACCCGACGCATCGAGCCAAGCATGGGTCAATGTAGGTTGTCCTCCCAGTCCCATCGCTCGAGGCCTTCCACACGCACAGTGATGCCCATGGACCCTCCTCCCCAAGCCCTCTCCTCCACTCCCAAGCGGCGAACGGATGCAGCGGCAGCGCACTCGGATAACTTCCCAGAACTTGTAGCGCTTTTGTCTTGCCCACCAGAGCTGCGAACTGCGGACTGCGAAGAAATTGCACAGCGAGGGTGCCGCAGGGAGGCGCCGAGATGCCCAGATGATTGTGAGAAACGTGCAAGCAGTGCGCGCGACAACAAGATTACACGGAGAACATTCGTTCACACGCGAGAGTGACCCTGGGCAAGAGGGGCCTTTGGTGCGCGGCTTCAGGGGGTCGCGGGTGGGCCACCACGACCAAGAGCGCAAGCCAGTGCTGGAGGGAGCCGTGTGGGCCCGCACGAGAAGTTCACTCCAGCAAAAGGTCACTCGTACGCGTACAGTCGGACCTAGGCCAGAAGAACATCCCTCAAGAACACGAAACCCTCCGTCGTCCAAAGCGCAGAGAACAGCCAAGGGTATCCGCCCCCAGGATGCACAGGAACATCCAACAAGCACGAAGAACATTAGGGTATCCTCCCCGAACCGACCTCGATCTTATACCTCGGTCCGACTGTAGCCGAAACGTTGCACACTTCTCGAGGCGAGCACACCGGGGAGCACCAAGATTTTTAGCTGGGGGGGCACAGGGACAGCGGCAACGCCAGCGAGGGCAAGAGCATCTGATACCACTATTGCTATCAGCTCGCTTGTCTACTGCGGCTACGAACTACAATGGTGTATGTATTTATATGTGTTATACGATTAGCAACGATTAACCAACCGACCATGACTGTACAGCTCACTGCGTACATACTACACCACGCGCTACTAACTGCAGTACTACTTACTACCTACTACGACTTACTACAGATACAGCTGCATACAGACACACAAAAAAAACACCTTAGCTCCGATCTGGTTCCCGCACTGGCCGCCCTGGATGTGCACGAGCTCACGCATGGCTCCGAAGCTGCCACGCTACCTTGCTTGGAGACCTGCAGTGTTCCCAGGGCGCCGCGATGTCGCTCGAGCCGAGACGGCAGCGGGTCGCGCGCGGAGCGCTCCCGATTGATGAACGAAGCCCGCGGCTGTTGGGCAACTCTCCGGAGGGCGCCACCTCCCTTCGCGCACGTCGCGCCGGGCGAGGTGCGACGCGCGCCGCATAACCACCTTCGCGCCCCCAGGGGGTGACCCGGGGGGGACGAACGAGGACCAGCGGCCGAGGCACGGCACAGGCAACCCGCACAGCGAGGGCGCACGATGCGGGGATGCAGGGGCCCTGGAAGGCCAGGTCGACGACTCTGCGGGCGGGGCGCGGCCAGCGAAAGCGGCCAAGGCCCCCGCCGCCACGCGCGAAGCTAGAGGCCTCCCAGATGGGGTCGGAGTAGATGGGGTCGGAGGATCAAGCCGAATTTTCGATGCATCACCGATGCATCGGCGATGCATCGGCGACGTCGACGATGCATCGGCGAGGTGGGCGTGGAGAAATCGGGCCCCACATCGAGCCGCATCGCCGATGCATCGGCGGTGCGGCGCGATCCTCCGACACCATCTCCTCCGACCCCGTCTGGGAGGCCTAGGGCCCAGGATGGCCATCTTCGCGCCCCCGGAGGTGGAGGAGGAGGAGGAGGAGGAGGAGGAGGTGTGCTTCTCCGCCTCGAGGGGGCGCCTGCCCCCGGGGGCGGCTGGAGACAGAGCTCGTAACATGCCCCCCGTGCGTGCCGCCGCGCTCGCACATCGACGGCGCGTGGACGCTGTCCTCTGCCGGCCCTGGGGCGGGCGCCCCCCCGACGGCGGAGGAGTCCTCTTCGAGCAGGGAACATCGGCTACAGAACTGAGTGACCCCCGACTTGGCTGTCCCGTCAGCCTGGGGAGGAACGTCGGATGCTCCGTAGATCTACAAGTGGGGGCCCGACCACAAGAAGCCTTCCACAAGAGACCCAACCCCGAGTCCCCAGGACGTTCGCGGATTTTTTGGTGTGGGAACATCACGCTCTCCACGGCAAAACCATCGAAACCCAAGAACCCCAGAGCATCCTGGAAGCAAGCAGGGCGTTTCTTGGCATGGGTCTCCACTGCATTGAACCTTCTGCGTGAACCGCTCGTTGATGCGACGGAAAACCAAGTTTGGGGTAGACCAATTCTGTAGTCGATCGCCTCTTCGAGACCCATGCTGTGCCGCCAGTCGCCCGCGGAGAGAGGGGCAGCGCGACGCGGAACCCGCTCGGGCGGCGCAAGCAGGCCAGGCCCCGCGCTCCCCGTTGCGAGAGCAATTCAGCGACTTGCCAGCTCGCACACCCAGCCCCGGCCCGCGCGAGCAGCTTCACGACCTGCTTAGGTCGCGCCACCGTGGCCTCAGCCCCCTGGGCAGCGCGAGCAGTCCAACTTGCGGTGGCAACTCACGGGAGCCTCCCATGCCATTTTGCCTGCTCTTGCGAATCGACGCTAACCGACGCTAACCAACGCTAATCGACGCTAATCGGCGCTAATCGGCGCTACATCGACGCTAGTCGACGCTAAATCGGCGCCTTCTCGTCGATTACCACATGCCAGCGCACGCCAATGCACTCTGAAGACGGAACTCCGAGGACGCAATTAGAAAGCTGAGGTGTCCAAATGGCCCCGACATTGCGCCGCAAGGCCCTCAAGGGGCCCCCCGAGGGCCCCAAGAGTGTTCCCGAAGGCGCCCAAGCACACGCCCAGAAAATCCCACGATTGCCCCGAGAGAAGATGTCACGACAGTCAAAAAGGACGGGGGGCGGACACAACAGCGGCAGCGCATATCGGTGAGGACATCGAACGTCCTTCCACGTTTTGACGATGGCCATGTGGATAGCGTCCTGCATGCCCCCACGCGATTCCTTACGAGGGCTGGAAACGCTCCAAGATAGTGCCAAGAGGACTCCAAGATGGTCCCAGAGGGGCCCCACGTGGCCCCGTTTGGCGTGACCAGTGTTCTCAATCTCTGTTTCGCCGGTGCTTCTTACACTTCCTTGAACACCTTGCCTGGGCATCGTTGCAGCACGGTCTGGTGAGACGATGCGAAGACTCCAATATCTATGTTTTCATCTTGTGGCATGCAACCAAGACGGTCCAACTGTATGGCCGCCCCGCACACGCGTGTTGCTTGAGTGAGCAGCGAGCAAGAGGTGAGGCGTGCGAAACACGCACGCTCTCCAAGCGACGTGCTTACAATGTGCTGACTCGCGCAGCAGTAAAATCCGCCACGCTGCCCCAGAGGCACGAGTTGGAGCCTTGGTCTTCAATCCTGAAAAATGTTCAAGGGGCCCGGACCCGCAGTTCTCAAATTACCTAACAGCTTTTGCTGATAGGTTTCTAGTGGTGTCAACAGAGAGCAGCAGATGACTCCACAGGGGGGTCGGGGCGGGACCCGGGGAGCTGTGTCCGAACTCGTGTCCGAACTCGTTTTTCGCAAACAGTCACACACTTCGTGCTCTTCGACCTCCCAGAACTCCATTCCCGGGCCACATTCTGAATGCCCGGAGCCAACTGTAGGCCACTTCGTGCTCTTCGACTTCCCAGAACTCCATTCCCGGGCCACATTTTGAATGCCCGGAGCCAACTGTAGGCCACTTCGTGCTCTTCGAGTTCCCAGAACTCCATTCCCGGGCCACATTTTGAATGCCCGGAGCCAACTGTAGGCCACTTCGTGCTCTTCCCCAGAACTCCATTCCCGGGCCACATTTTGAATGCCCGGAGCCAACTGTAGGCCACTTCGTGCTCTTCGAGTGTCCCAGAGACTCCATTCCCGGGCCACATTTTGAATGCCCGGAGCCAACTGTAGGCCACTTCGTGCTCTTCGAGTTCCCAGAACTCCATTCCCGGGCCACATTTTGATGCTGATGCAGAGGCTGAGAATGGTGATGCTGATGCTGAGGCTGAGGCTGAGGCAGGCAGGCTGAGGCTGATGAGGCTGAGGCAGGCTGAGGCTGAGGCCGAGGCTGAAGGCAGGCTGAGGCAGACGCTGAGGCAGGCTGAGGCTGAGGCAGGCTGAGGCTGAGGCTGAGGCTGAGGCAGGCTGATGCTGAGGCAGGCTGAGGCTGAGGCTGAGGCTGAAGGCAGACTGAGGCTGAGGCAGGCTGAGGCAGACGCTGAGGCAGGCTGATGCTGAGGCAGGCTGAGGCTGAGGCTGAGGCTGAGGCGGATGCAGGCTGATGCTGAGGCAGGCTGAGGCACAGAGGCTGAGGCTGAAGGCAGACTGAGGCTGAGGCTGAAGCAGGCTGAGGCTGAGGCAGGCTGAGGCTGAGACTGAGGCAGGCTGATGCTGAGGCTGAGGCAGGCTGAGGCTGAGGCAGGCTGAGGCTGAGGCTGAGGCTGAGGCTGAGGCTGAGGCAGGCTGAGGCAGACGCTGAGGCAGGCTGATGCTGAGGCAGGGTGAGGCTGAGGCTGAGGCTGATGCAGGCTGAGGCTGAGGCGAGGCTGAAGGCAGGCTGAGGCTGAGGCTGAAGCAGGCTGAGGCTGAGGCTGAGGCTGAGGCTGAGGCTGAGGCTGAAGCAGGCTGATACTGAGGCAGGCTGAGGCTGAGGCAGGCTGAGGCACAGAGGCTGAGGCTGAAGGCAGACTGAGGCTGAGGCTGAAGCAGGCTGAGGCTGAGGCTGAGGCAGGCTGAGGCTGAGGCTGAGGCAGGCTGATACTGAGGCAGGCTGAGGCTGTGACTGCGACTGCCGCTGCCACTGCGACTGTCATCGCGAATGCGACTGCGACTGCGAGAACAGCAGAACTCTACAACTGGATTATCATCTGAATCTTAAGGGGAATGCTTCCATATATGCTTCTACACATCGCTGTTAGGTTGCTTTGTCGGGATAATTTTCCGGTGCGCGCCGCGTGGCCCCTGGGGCCCGGGGCGTCGTCTCGCATGACTGTTTCGGGCCCCAGAAGGCCCCTAGACGGGCCAAGAGGGCCCCAAGAGGCCCCCAACATCTGGTCCAAGAGGGCCCCGAATCGCTGCAGAATCGGTCCGAGGCGCCCAAGGTGACTTCCAGTCGGCCCGAAAAGCGCCCAAGACGTCCCAAGAGGGCGCCAAGACCAGTCCCAAGAGGGCCCCGAGAAGCAAACAACATTGATGCTCGATTGGTGTTTGAAGAATGTTGGCTTTCTCGCCTTCTGGGCTTCCCGACGCTCCAGGGCGGCTGAAGAGGCCCCCAAGATCGCCCCAAGACGGTCCAAAAGGCCGCCAGGGCCCCACCACGGCACCACGGGGCCCCAATGACGACCCAAGAGGCCTCTAAGACAGCCCAAAAGGCCCCCAAGACGGCTCCAAGGCGGGGCTCAGACGGGGAACCCGAACGGACATTTCGAGCCCTCGGCCCCAAAAAGGCTCTCAGGATGCCCCAAGAGGCCCCAAAGAGGCCCCCAGAAGACCCCAAGAAACCCCCGAGAGGCTCCCAAGAGGCCCCCGAACGGCCCCCAACAGGTCGCTTTACTGCCCCCATGAGGCCCCCAAGAGGCCTCCGAGAGAGCTCCGAAGAGACCCCAAAAAGCATCCCTGAGGACTCACTCAGACCCACAATCCAGGCCCGGTGGCGGGATGGGCCGAAAGCCGTTTGATCCGCCGCCCCCTGCTTGCAGGGGTGCACGGCGTGCTGGACGAGCTGGACGTTTCAGGTTTTGGTTTTGGTTCTTTTTCTAAAAGAACTCCCCAGTGGGCTTCGGCCCGTCCCGCCGGCCACCCGCAAATTTCCGAAAATCCGTCTGACAATGCCAAAAAACGGCCGTTTCGCTCGGGACATCCTCAAAAAATCGCGAAGATGGCCCAAGATGGTCTCCAAGTCCGCCCGAGATGGTCCAAGACGGCCTCCAAAACGGCCCAAGAGAGTCCAAGACGGCCCAAGACGGCCCAAGAGGCCCCCCAGAGGCCTCCCAGACGGCCCAAGAGGCCTCCAAGAGGTCCTCCAGGAGAGTCCGAAGAGGCCAAAATCATTGATTTTCCCTTGGTTTTTGAAGGATTTTGGCATTTGCGCCTTTTCGGCTCTCCGACGGCTCAAGACGGCCCAAGAAGCCCCCAAGATCGCCCAAGAGGCCCCCAAGAGAGCCCCATGATGGCCCAAGTGGCCTCCAAGATGGCCCCTAGAGGGCCCCAAGAGGGCCCAAGAGGCCTCCAACACGCCCAAGATGGCCTCCCAGACGCCCAAGATGGCCTCCAAGACGGCCCTGGAGCATTCCAAGCGGGCCCCAAGTCGGCCCATAGAGGCCCCCCAAACGGCTTCCGACGGCTTCAGACGTGCCAGGAACCCACCAAGATGGCCGAAGTTGGCTCGAAGCTGGCCCGAGACGGCCCAAAAAGCCCCAAAGATCGCCCAAAGCTTGCCCAAGAGGCCTCCAAGACGGCCAAGATGACCTTCAAGATGCCCACGTGTTCCCCGAAGGCTTTCCAAACCGATTCGGGGAACACGTGGTCCGATAGCTTGGCAGGTCTGGCCTCAACGTTCGGCCACATAGGCGCTTCCAAAAAGGCAGGGGGCGGCGGTGATTCGCCGTAGGCGTCTTCGATATTAGTTCCAGCGAGTGCGAACGAGCAATAGATACATCCATTGCTAGGTCGCAGGTACTGGAAAGTGGACGAGCGGCATTTCACTGCTCACCATCTTCCTCTTCGTCGAACTCACCCTCCTCCTCTGCGGTGGCATCCTGGTACTGCTGGTATTCAGAGACCAGGTCGTTCATGTTGCTCTCGGCCTCAGTGAACTCCATCTCGTCCATGCCCTCGCCAGTGTACCAATGCAGGAAGGCCTTGCGCCGGAACATCGCCGTGAAGTACTCGGCCACACGCTTGAACATCTCCTCAGTTCGGCGGAACGAAATTGAGGCACATCCCCTGGAACCAACGCGAGCACCGAACTACAGTAAACTGATAAGCACAGAAGCTCAAGCGGATAAGGAACAGGTTCAGCACCCGGGTGCACTCAAAGCCCCGATTGGCACTCAGGAGCGCCCTTCCACTGCTACGGCTGCCGTGCGCTGCCGTTTCCTGGGCCGCTCGCCGCGGCCACGTCTCCCATCACCTCCAGCCCTCCTCCTTACCTTGGGCACTGGCGCGCCGGGTCTTTCTGCAGGCCCTCGCTGGGCGACCTCCTCCTCCACACCCTCCTCCACAGCGGGCTGCATCTCCTCCTCCATGCTGCCTCCGCCGCCTCCTTGGCCTTTAGCCTCCTCCCTCTCTTCCTGTATTGTTGTTGTTGTTGCGGACCGCTGCTGCACCTCCCGCCAGCCTCCGCCTCCTCCTCCTTGGCCTCCTGCCTCCTCCCTGTCCTCCTGCGTTGTCGTCGTTGCGGACAGGTGCTGCTCCTCCTTCCCGCCTCCGCCTCCTCCCTGGCCTTTTGCCTGCCCTGGATCACCCCACCTATGGTGGATGATGCCCTGCCGGACCTGCAGGTGCCAGTCCAGCACGTCGATCGAGTAGCCTGGGTCCTCTCGGATGGGCCACCCCAGCCGCGCCTGCATCGGGTCTGCTGGCCGCGGCGGCCGTCTGCGGTGAGCGGCCCCGGAGGCCCCCGGGCAGGCCCACACGAGGTGGATGAGATGTCCGCCGCCTTTCAGGCCACAGGCCGGGCACGCGATCTCCCCCCTGCGGGCCGACGGCCACGCCGCACAGCTCATCGTGGCGCCCGTGAGCACGGGCAAGATGGCAGGCTGCCTTTGCAGGTGCTTCTGCGCTTCTTTCAATCGTAGACTGTCGTACTGGACTGCGCCACGGCAGAACTCGGCATCGTTGCGCGTCGAGCGCCGCCACTGCGCGAACCGGTGCGCGCGCCACCCCTCGCGGAGGTCATGCTTCAGCTTGCTCACCGATACGGCATCGTCTGGCCGCAGGCTGACCGCCCCGCCGGTACCTGGGTGGGTCCACCTCCATCCTTTCTCTGGCGGAACCTCGGGGCTTCCTGCCTCTTCCCCCTCGCCCTCCTCCTCCTCAAACGGCGGCGCCTCCTCCAGCTCCTGCCAGCCTTCCCTCCGGAGGAGCGCCCGGATCGTTTTGGGCCAGCCTGGGGAGCCCCAGCGCCCCACGACAGCTCCGGTCTTCAGCACCCTCTGGGCCGCTGCCGCGACTGGCGCCTCCATCATCCGATACGACGCCGACGCCGAGTGGCCGACGAGGATCTCGAAGAGGTGCGGGGGGCCTCTTCTGGCCGCCCTCAGAGCTCGTCGCGCGGCGGCGCCGAGCCTGTCCACGTCTGCCTGGTTGGGCGGCCGGGCCACCCAGCCCCACAGGGCGACGGCCATAGTGCCTGCTGCAAAGCGTCGCTTGGCCAGCCCCGACCGCGGGATGAGCGCCAGCCTCCGCATCCTTGCCTGCGCCGCGGCCAGCCTCGCCTCCTCCTTGGGGGCCTTGCGGCGCCGTTGGGAGGGCTGGAAGTGGCACCCCAGCAGCAGTGGCTGCGCCAGCACCGTGGCTTCTGTGACCCCTGCCTGGGCCCTCAGCTGCCGTCGCCCCGCCTTCGTGCGGTGGCCGAACTGCTCCTTGCTCCTGTTCTCCTTAAGGCCCAGCGCTGCTGACCACCGCCGCCAGGAGGCCGCCACCTGGGCCACCTCCTCCGCCTCGGCGCTCTTCCAGGAGCGGTCGCCCATGTACACCGCCTGCTGCGCGCGCGGGAAGTCCTCCTGCCGCTTCGTGATCGGCGCCACGAGGAGCGCCGTCATGCCCACCACCGACCAGCCGTCGCCCTGCGGCATGCTGGCGTCGACCGCACACGGGTCCGCGAGGACGCGGCCCTGGAGCTCCAGCCACCGCTGCTGCTGCCCCCACACTCCTCCGACCAGGTCGGCCGCGCGCCGGGGCAGCCCCGCCTGCCTGAAGATGCCGACCACCGCCGCTGGGTCCGCCATGTCGAAGGCGAGGGAGTAGTCGAAGGTCGCCAAATACCCCCCTCCCGCGTACGCTTCCTCCAGGGGGCCAACAGCGTCGATGACCTCCCTGCCGGCGCGGCCGCCCACGGCCTCCTCTGGCCACCAGGAGTCAAGCCAGGCCTGCGCACTGCGCTCCCGCAGCCGGGCGCTGCCCCAGAGGCGCCACCACACCGAGAGAATGGTGATTGGCCGCAGCGCCGCGCAGTCGATTGCGCCATCTTCGGCCCTGGCCCCCTTGCCCTTGGGCAGCAGGACCATGCGAGCGTGGGTCCACGCCTGGGGCGGCACGCCCCCCGCCTCGATGGCTGCGTAGACCTCGGCCAGGTGCTGCCACACCGTGTCCGGCAGATCCTGCAGCTCGTCGCCGCGCCATCCGTCTGGGCCTGCCGCACTGCCCTTTCTGCCTCCGCGCCGCCTCGGAGAAGTCCTCCCCCACGAGGGCGTTGAGGTCCACTTCGTCCCTCGCGGGGATGACGCCGGCCACCTCCCGCAGCACGGCCTCCGTCGACGGCCGCTGTCGGTCCCACACGGTGCGCCAGTGGGCCGCTAGCCTCTCCAGGCTCTCTTGGGGGGACCTCGTCGCCGCCTTCCCGCCGGGGACCCTGTCCGAGAAGACGCTGGTGGTGGGGCGGAGCCAGGCCCCCTGGATCCACTTCCAGACCGCCCGGTCGTCTTCCTTCATCTTGCGCCTCCAGTCCGCGAGCCGGGCCTGGAAATCCGCCTTCATCTGCGCCTCCAGGATCCGGCGAGCTGCCGCCTCGGTGTCGCCTCGCGGCCCGTCCTCCTCCTGAAGCTCCTCCTCCAGGATTCTCCTCAGCTCCTCCGCCTCCTCCTCCGCCTGTTTGCTGCCCTCCCGCCCCTGGCGGCGGAGCCAGGCGAGGTGTCGTAGCCGCGTGCAGCGCGTAGCCTGCCTCAGGGCCTCGCAGCCCCCCGCAAAGGGGCCCTTGTCCTCCTGCCTCAAGGCGCCCAAGCGTTGGCGCCCCTTGGTGCGCCTCCAGTCCAGCTCCTCCGGGCTCGTGCCGACGCTGGCGGCTATCTCCCGCTTGGCGCCCCTCAGGGCGGCCTCCAGCGCAGCCGTGGCGGATGACCACAGCCGGTCCGCCCTCCTCCTCGAGGGATCCTCGCGGCGAGGCTGCCGTACCCCGGGGGCCCGGCAGGGGCGCTCGGCGCTTGGGCCTCCCAGTGTCTCGCGACCAGCTCCGTCCAGCGCTCCTTCGCGACGCCGGCGGGCCTCGCGAGGTCTACCGGCTTGTGCCTTTTTCCGGAGCCTCTCCTCGGGCGCCCTGCAGCGCGGGCGCCCGCTGACCTCCACCGCGGCGCGCACGACCTCGTGGTCAGAGGACGTTGTGGCCTCGAAGCCCCTCCCCTGGATCCAGGGCCCGTTGGCCACCCAGTAGTCCAGACACCTCCTGCCTTTCCACCGCGTGGGGGCGTGGCCGCCTTCTCCGTCAGGCACGGCCGCAACCCGCCCGCCGGCTTCTGAAATGAAGAGCGCCACTGGGTTGTCCTTTGGCGTCACATTCCAGTCTCCTGCAATGGCCCACTCGGCTTGGGCGCCAAGGCTGCTGACGGTCTGGGCGCCGTCGTCGAAGAGCGGCCCGTTGTCCTCCGTGGGCGACGCGTACACGTTGCCGAAAAGCTCCCCGGCCACCGAGACCAGCTGGAAGTGCGACGCCCCGAAAATCTTTTCGTGCACCGTCGCGGAGTTCAGCTCCTTGCTCACGAGGAGGGCGATGCCGCTCCTCCCTCCCCCTTCGCCGGCCCGTGTGACTGCGTCCACCACAAAAGCCCGGTATCCCAGCTTATCACAGTACGCGATGAACGCCCCCACGCCCTTGCCGCGGAGGCGGTGCTCCTGCATTGCGACGAAAGCCACGCCGTGCTTCGCTGCCAGCCGGGCGCAGTCCCAGGCCATCGTGGAGCCGCCCACGTTGTGGGTCCAGAACTCCCCCACCATCTTTTTGCCCATGCTCTTGAGCATTTTGGAAGGCTTCTCGCTGCAGGCCTTCTGCCGTTTCCACGGCGGGGACGCCGGCGCCTCCTCGTCCTCCCCGCCTCCTTCAGGGTCGCGTCTGCCGCGTCCTCCTGCTCCTCCTCGCCCTCTCCTGGGCCTCCTGCTGCGTCCCTTGGCTGGGCCTCGGTGCGGTTCCACGTCCCCGTCCTCCTGCAGGTTCCGCACCCACGCCGCGCGCATCCTGGCCGGCGCCCTGGCGCGGGCCGCCCTGGGAGGGGGGCCTGCCATGGCAGCGGCAGCCCCCCAGCCCCTTCAGGCCCCCCCGAGGGCGGGCTGCTCCCTGGCCCCTGGCTGTCGGGCCGCGGGCCGTCTCTTGACCCACTTGTCAGGCCTGCCCAGCGCGGCGCGCGCAGCCCGGCGCTGAGCCACCTGCCAGGCGTCCTTGCGCCGCTTGCCGTCTGGGCCCAGGGGCTGCTGGGGCGCCCGGCGTTTCTTCCCTTCGAGGGCGTCCGGCACAAAGTACCGTCTCAGCCGCGCCGCCGTGGCGCCGAGCGCCCGCCCAAGGGCAGCGTCGTCCCCGGTCGCCTGGACCTTGTTCCAGAAGGAGGTTGGCCCGGCGTACCTTTCCGCAGGCTGTCCTTTGCAGGGGGTGGCCCGCGCCTGGGAGCTCTCCATGTGGCGCCAGCACTTCTTGCACCACACCGTGACCCGCTTGTCTGCTGTCCTCAGGCCCGTGCCCCGCGAGGCTGACCACCCCTCGACCGTGACGGGGTCATGGCCCGCTCGCCGCACCTCCTCCTCGATCCGCCTCTTGCTGGCGGCCGCCTGTGCCTCCGCGGACTCTCGGCCGTGGCGGCCAGGGTCGTGCGCGCGCATGGAAGCGGCCTTCCACTGCTGGCGAATCACCTCCGGGTGGTCCTCCTTCCAGTGCCTCTGGCGGGCCGTGGGCAGGCACCGGCCCTGCACGTAGGCCGGCAGCGCCTTGTCGCAGAGGGGGCACTGCCAACCCCGGACCTCCTTCGGGATGCCGGCCACCGGCTTCACACCGAGCCACGGCGTGCGCGCCGTCTGGCATCGGGCCCGCTCCTCCGCCGAGTGTTTCCGCAGGTGCGCGCTCTTCCGGCTGAACAGCTGCTCCTTGCTGTCCGCCGTGACCCGGAGGCCGCAACAGGGGCACGGCCATGCCTCCGCCGGGGCTCCGGCCCCCACCTCCTGGCTCCTCTCGCTCCTCTGCCGCTCCAGCCATTCCCGGGCCTCGGCGGAGGCGGGGGCCCCCTGCAGCTCGCTTCACGCGCTCAGGCACGTCTTCCGCGTGAACCTCCTGCACACCGGGGCAGCGCCCCCGCCCCTGGCGACTCCACCAGCCGCGCGGCGCCCCGCAGCACCCACCATCATGGAGACCCGCCCCGTGGTGGTCACAGACGGCGGTGGTGGCAACCATCCTCCGTCGTCCTCCGCGCTCCCGGTTACCGACCGCGGCGCGGGAGGCAGCCCGTCACCGCCGTCGCCCGAGGTCGCGGGCGAGGCCGGGGGCAGCAGCATCCAGGCACCTGAATCGCCCTCGCTGTCCTCGCTGTCCTCCTTTTCCTCCTCCTCCTCCTCCTCCTCCTCCTCCACCTGCCCGCGCCCGGCCCCGCGGAGCAGCTTCAGCAAGGTCCCCGTTGGTGGCGGGTCTGCCCAGTGGCTCGGCCAAGGGCGCTGGTTGTCGGAGTCCAGGGTCGCATAGTGCTCCTCCTTGAAGAGCAGCAGCGGCAAGGGTGGGTGCTGCGCGGCCACCTCCTGCTGCCTGCGGCTGTAGGGTTCCACCACCGCCGCCTTGCACCAACCCAGCTTGAGGTCGTGCTTGAAGATGGTGATCTTTCGGCCGAGGCGGTTGGCCGCCACCTCAATGCATGCCCCGTCGATCCACCGAGTCGCCCGGCCAGTGGCCTCGACCCACTGCGCGTAGGTCCTGGGGATCGGGCCGCCTTCTGTCCTCAGAGACCAGCTGTCGTCGGGCAGCCACGCCTCCTTCCCGTAGTCCTTCCGTCGGATCTCCTGCGTGATTTCCAAACGGAGTTTCGCCGCCATGGCCTTGGCCTTGCGCGTGCACTCCTCCTTAGTGTGCGCCCCCGACTGCACGGCATACGCGGCCGCCAAGGCGCGGTACCCGCAGTCCCCATTGCCTCCGAGGTCCCACAGGGGGTACCCATCGATGGACACCTTTTCCTTTCCTGTCTCGGCCGCCGCGGGGCTCCTGGACCTGTCCCGAGCCTCGGCGCCGTCCTCCTCCTTCTTCCCCTCCTTGGCCTCCTCTCGGCCCCTGGCCGGCGCAGCGCCCTGCTGAGCGGCGCGCGGCCCTTCAGCAGCCCGGCGCGCCGGGGGGGCCGCAGGCGGCCCCTTCTCCTCTGGCTTCGCCGGCGCAGCCCTGCTGTCCTCGGCCCCCAGGTCTGGGAGCGCCCTGAAGGTGCCCGGCGTCAGCGTGAGGATGCTCTCGCCCACCTTGTAGAGGTAGCAAGCCTTGGTCGCTCCTGCCGGAGGCCTCCCTTTGACCACTGGGGGGGCTCTTGACAGGACCTCCACTTCTGTCCAGCGCGCCGCCTTCAAGAACCCTTCGAAGTCGGCCTGCAGCCAGTGCTTGGGGGCCCCTTTGACCCGGTAAGCTCTGGCATCCACGGTCTGTTCCCGCGCTTCCTCCTCGGAAAGCCTGATGCCGAGAGACGTCTTGCCGCCCCGGCGAAAGGAGACCCCGAGGTTCGGGTCTCGCGCCGCCGCAGCCCGCAGCACCCGCGCTCTCCTCAGTTCGGCGCGTAACGAAATTGAGGCACATCCCCTGGAACCAACGCGAGCACCGAACTACAGTAAACTGATAAGCACACAAGCTCAAGCGGATAAGAAACAGGCGAGCGCCGAGCCGTGAGGCCGAGAACTCAAGCGGATGAGGAACAGACTCAGCACCCAGGTGCACTGCAAGCACAAAAAGGCACCCAGAGGTGCCCTGCCTGAGCTCTGGCCATTGCTCACACCCGCTTGCTGGGCCGTTCGCCGCGGCCACGTCCTCCGACCCCTCCAGCCTTCCTCTTTACCCCGGGCGCTGGTGCGCCGGGTCCGCCTGCGAGCCCTGGCCGGGCGTCCTCCACTCCCTCACCCTCCTCCGCCGCGGGCTGCATCTCCTCCTCCCCGCTGCCTATGCCTCCTCCATGGCCTGCTGCCTCCTCCCTGCCCTCCTGTGGTCGCGGACTGCATCCCCCCCTCCCCCTTCCACAGTTCCAGCCGCTGTTTCTCAGCCTCTTCCTGGGCCGCTCACTGCGGCCACGTCCTCCGCCTCCTCCTGCCCACCCCCTTACCTTGGGCGCCGACGCGCCCGTGCGCGACGTCTCCTCAGGTCGGCGCGCAAAGAAATGTGAGGGTGCCACCATCCCGAGACACCGGCCCAGGCGGGCGAGAGCTCAAGCGGGCAGGTGACAGTTTCAGCACCTGGGCGAATTGAGACCCCGATTGGCCCTCAGAGGGGCCCAACGCCGATCCTAACAGACTGCTCCGGCGACTCGCTTCGTTCGTTCGGAGGACAGCGATACAGGGGCATCATGTGGAACCAAAACAAGCACTGAACGAGACGGGTCAGTGCTGCAAATAGATAAGGAGCATTATCATATATTTCGGATGGAAATTCTCATTGAGAAAGAACAGCTTTGCCAGCCTGGACCCCTCGCAGTGAGTTACTGCAGCGTGGGGGCGCAAGCTTTGCAGTGTCAGATATATGATGCAACCTGTGTAGCGTAGGCTACGTGGTGCACGCTACGTGGTGTCGGCTGCATGGAAGAAGATGTCCACTGTAAGTTGGGTGGTGTGAGTGATCTCCACTGCAAACGATGTGGCGCAAACGAATCACCTGCGCCCAAGAGGCGCCCACGACGAAGCACTGGCCAGGCACCAGGCGAATCCGCGACAGACCCACCCAGCGCCCACGAGGCGCCCACTGAGGGCGACGTGGCGAAACCTAGCCAGACACGTCCAAATCGCTTGGCAGCAGAAATAAGAACCCGTAAGTGAAAGCACTGTTTGGCGGAGGGAGTCACGCTAGTTCCGCACCCTCCTCCTCACTTCCATTCCACTTATCTCGGGGGCGCGCAAAGCACGGATTTGCAATCCATGGATTTGGCGCGCCGTCGCCAAATCCATGGATCGGGGGAGGTGCCCTCCCCAAAATGCGGCAAGTGCCGCCTCCGTCGCTAATCCATGCCCCCCTGATCCATATTTGCAATCACCTGATGATCACCCTGATCCTCCTCATCCCCGCCTCTTCGTCCTTCCCCCCTCTCCTGGATCGCGGTGGAATTCCCGGCGAAGGCCACCGCCATCTTCAGGCCCTTGGGGGGGATGTCGCACACGGACGCCTTGATGTTGTTCGGGATCCACTCGACGAAGTACGACGAGTTCTTGTTCTGGACGTTCAGCATCCACCATCGCGCTTGCCGCGCGGCAGGCGTGTGCTGGCTAACTACTGCCTTGACACACAAGAGGTGCTGAGAGCAGTGCGGATTGAGGCAACGGCAGAACAAAATCGGTCCCCGGACCCCTCCCAGGGTTCCGAGCTGCGTCCAGCCGTGGCGACGAGAGGGGGGCCCCCAAAGGCAGACTATCGTTGCCTCAGATCACCCTCCTCTGAAATGCCCCTCCCTGCGCAGCAATAAGGGCTCTCACGATTTCGACGCCAGGGCGCGCTCGTGTGCAGCAACAGGCCCCGAGGTTTCCCACAGACTTCTTCCAGTGCCGAGGGGCTCTCGGTTGTGCCGTGAAGAGCCTGGTCGGGGCGCCTAGGGACCAGCCGCGGCTGCCCAGCAAGTATCCGTGCACGCGCCGGCGGACAGGCGCGGCAGCGCAGCTGGATCTGCTCGTCGACCTCCTTCGTGGACATGCGGCCGCGGAACAGCGCCGCGGCAGTCAAGTAGCGGCCGTGGCGCGGATCGGCAGCACACATCATGTTCTTCGCGTCAAACATCTGCTGGGTAAGCTCAGGCACCTCGGGGAGAACGAATTAGCCGCCGACGCCAAATTCCATCGCAGAACTGCCCACCAGCTTCTGGCACAGGCGCCCCTGGGATCGAAGAATAGAATGCAGGCGGGGGTGACTTGCGAACGGTGATCGCGGCGCTTGGGGTGAGTGGGGGGGGCATCGTTTGGCGGCACGCCGAGTGCACTGGGGCTTCGGCCACGACAAGCCTCAACATGAACCCGACACGACCCCAATTAGGCGCCTTTTCTTTGAAAACGACTCGAGGCAGTCCTGAACAATGCGAAGCAATGGAGCTGCTTGGCATTGCTGGATATTGCCGTGTATTGCTTGGAATTGCTTGGCATTGTCCAGCATCGCTTTGCATTGCACTGCAGTGCTTGGCATTGCCTGGCATTGTCTGGCAATGGCTGGGGGGGAGGGGCATCTGAGCATGGACGCGAGCCCAGTTTCGAGGAAATGCCGTCGCGGGTCGCTCGTGCGCCCCCGAGCGCCGTGAGGGCGCGGTACTGCTGGGAGCCCCTCGACGTCAGCGGAGCGAAGCCCGTCATGAAGAAGTGCAGGCGCGGGAACGGGATCAGGTTCACGGCGATCAGCCAACCCCCTGAGGGGTTCTTCGTAGGCGCGTGAGGTCCTTGCCTTGGTACGATCGAAATGGGTACGATGCCCAAGAGCAAACATGGTCACAAAGCTGCAGCGGCCGCTGTCGGGCAGGCGACTGGCTGTCTGAGAGGGGCCACATCCGCAACGACACCGACAGCGAGTCCCGCTCAGAATGGGCAGGATCTGCTGTCAGTCTTCGTCCCCATTCCTCCCGCACCCATG
Organism: Prorocentrum cordatum; assembly: GCA_963575745.1. Lineage (NCBI taxonomy): Eukaryota > Dinophyceae > Prorocentrales > Prorocentraceae > Prorocentrum > Prorocentrum cordatum. Next base: position 147,202 of record CAUYUJ010018047.1, read on the forward strand.
TCTATCGCGCCGAGTGCCCCTCCACAAGAGCCCTGCGCGCCCTGGAAGCCCGGACCAGCAAGCTTAGAAGGAGGGCTGGGTGGGCCGAGGGTGTCAGAATCGCTGCGGGCCCCCACGTGCCCCTCACCGTTCGAATTGCGACAAGCTGGGCCTAGCGGGCTACAAAAGGCCTCTCGGATCTTGCAGGATAGTCAGGTGTCAGTGCAAGATGGCCTCCAGGATGCGCCCAAGACGCCTCAAGACGGCTCCAAGCCGGCAGGTGGTGGCTAAGAGGCTCGCCAATAATGCTCCGAAGAAACCAGAACCATCAAAGATCATGGGGCGGCACACAAGAGGGCCCAAGAGACCCCCAACAGTCCCCAAGAGGCCCCCAAGACGGCCTCTACGAAAACGCCAAAAAGGAGAGACATCCAAGGCCCCCAAGGGGTTCGCGGTGTGGCCTGAGCCAACGGATCTTGCGCAGGTCGCAATTGAGCTGCCCCGGGAAGCGGAGGCACGTGGTCACGCCGCTGATTGCTGCGCTCACCAGGTGGTTGAGGTCTCCGTAGGTCGGAGTGGTCAGCTTCAGCGTGCGGAAGCAGATGTCCGCCGAGCACCCTCGCGAGATCACCAGGCGTACTGGACTGCATCTCCCCCGAAGAGAACCTCGACTGGAGCACGCCGATACCGATCCTGAGCCCACTGGCAGGCCGATGCTAGGCCGAAGACTGGTGGAAGACGCCTCCCCTGACACGCACGGAAGTGTGGGGGGGAAAGGAAAAAAAAGAAGAAGAAGAAGAAGAAGAAGAATAAGAAGAAGAAGAACAACAACAACAACAACAACGTAGCAACCAGGCTGCCGGCCCGGAATGGGGCCGGCAGAGGTGTTGGCACACCGGGGTGTGCACACTCTCAGCCGGCCCCATCTGACAGCGTTCGCGCGCCAAGAGTGCCGCCGGCTCTGCCGGCCCCAGGGGTCGTTCCACTCAGGCGGCCGCGCGCTTAGGTGTAGCAACGCCCCAGCCGACCCCTGGAGACGCCTAGGGAATCCATAGGGACACACTCGGGAATCCTCAGGAATCCCGAATGGATCCTGAGGGAATCTTTATAAATCCCAAGAGGATCCTGAGGCAATCCCTAAGGAATTTCTACGAATCTTGGGATTCCCTCGGGAATCTCAAAGAATCCCTCGAGGGTCATTAGGAATCCTAAAGAAATATTCAGAATCTTTGGGAGACAATATTTCTACGACTACTGCTACTACTTCTACTTCTACTTCTACTTCTACTTATACTTCTACTACTACTACTACTACTACTACTACTACTACTACTACTACTACTACTACTACTACGACTACTACTACTACTACTACTACTACTACTTACTACTACTACTACTACTACTACTACTACTACTAATACTCTTACTACTACTACGACTACTACTACTACTACTACTACTACTACGACTATGGACTATTACTACTACTAACTACTTCTACTACTACTCCTACTAACTACTAACTACTACTACTAACTACTACTACTACATTACGACTGACTACTACTTCTATCTACACTACTACTTACTACTACGAACTACGACTACTACTACTACCACTACGAGTAATGCTTTTGTTACTACTTAACTACTACTACTACTACTAACTACTACTACTACAACTACTAATTACGCGACGACGACGACGACGACTACGACTACTACTATTTAACTACTCTAACTGCTACGAATAACTAACTACTACTACGACTACTAACGACTACTACTAACTACTACTACCGCTCACTACCTACTACTACTACTACTACCTTTTAACAAAAAACTACTACTACTACGAAAGTACTAACTACTACTACTACTACACTACTCTACTATTTCTACTACTACGACTACCAACACTACGACTATACGACTACGAATGCTAATACGACTACTACTACTACTACAACTACGACTACTACTACGACTACTACTACTACTAACTACTAACTACTACTACGACTACTACTACTAATACTGCTAACTTGCCGCTACTTCTACTACTACTACAACTACTACTACTACTACTACTACTACTACTACTACTACGACTACTACGACTACTACGACTACTACGACTACTACTACTACTACTACTACTACTACTACTACTGCTACTGCCGCTACTACTACTACTACTACTACTACTACTACTACTACTACTACTGCTGCTGCTGCTGCTGCTGCTGCTGCTGCTGCTGCGACTACTACTGCCACGACTAGTAGTCGTAGCGCTACTACTAATACTATTACTACTACTACTACTACTACTACTACTACTACTACTACTACTACTACTACTACGACTACTACTACTACTACTACTACTGCTACTGCTACTACTACGACCACTACTACGACTACTACTACCACTCGCACTACTCTTACGACTACCGCTACTACTACAACTACGACTACTACTGCTACTACTACGGCTACCAGTACTACTACTACCACTACTACGACTACTACTACTACTACTACTACTACTACTACGACGGCTACGACGACTACGACTACTACTATGTCTAGCTCTTCGCATACGAAGGTTACTATCGTGGATACTACCACTACTACGACTGCTACTACTACTACTACTACTATTACTCCGACTACTACTACTAATGCTACTATTTGTTTCTACCACTACGAGAACGACTACGACTACTACTACGACTACGACTACTACTACCACTACTACCACTACTACTACCACTACTACTACTACTACTACTACTACTACTACTACTACGACTACGACTACGACTACGACTACGACTACTACTACTACTACTACTACCACTACTACTACTACTACTACTACTACTACTACTACTGCTACTACTAGTACCATTACTACTACTGTTACTACCCCTGCTACTACGACTAATACCACTACTACCAGTAAGGCCACTACTACTACTAGTACTTCTCCCCGCACGGCTACTACAACTTCTACGACTACAACAACGACAACAACTACTACTACTACTACTACTACTACTACCACGACTACTACTACTACTACTACTACTACTACTACTACTACTACTACTGCTACTGCTACTACTACTGCTACTGCTACGACTACTACGACTACTACTACTACTACTACTACCACTACTACTACTACTACTACTACTACTACTACTACTACTACTATTACTACTACTAGTATTACGACGACGACTACTACTACTACTATTACTACTACTACTACTACTACTACTACTACTACTATTACTACTACTACTACTACGACTACTACTACTACTACTGCGACTAATACTTCAAGCTGTACGGCGACCGCCACTACTACTACTACTACTACTACTACTACTACTACTACTACTACTACGACTAGTACTACTACTACTACTACTACTACTACTACTACTACTACTACTACGACTACAACTACTTCTACGCCTGCAACTAATACTACTACTACTACTACTACTAAAGCTGCTGCTACCCCTGTTACTGCTACTACTACTACTACTACTACTACTACTACTACGGCGACTAGTCCTACGACTACGACTGCTGATACTACTACTGCAACTACTACCACTAATACTACTATCACTACGACTACTACTGGTACTACGTCTACTACTACTACGACTACGACTACGACAACTACTACTACTATCTCTACGATTACTACTACTACTACTACTACTACTACTACTACTACTACTACTACGACTACTACCACTACTACTACTACTACTACTACTACTACTACTACTACTAGTACCACTACTTCTACTACTACGACTACTACTATTACGACTACTACTACTACTACGTGCGGCACGACTCCTGCGATCATTAATACTACGACTACTCTACACCTACTACTGCTAGAATTACTACTACTACTACTACTACTACTACTACTACGACTGCTACTCCTATGACTACTACCAATACTACTGCTACTACTACTACTACTACTGCTGCTGCTGCTACTACTACTACTACTACTACTACTACTACTGCTACTACTACTACTGCTATTTCTACGACTACGACTGCTACAACTACGACTACGACGACGACTACGACTACGACTACTACGACTACTACTACTACTACTACTACTACCACAACTACGACTACTACGACTACTACTACTACCACTACTACTACTACTACTACTACTACTACGACTACTACTACAACTACAACTACTACTACTACTACTACTACTACTACTACTACTACTACCACTACCACTACA
>CAUYUJ010018047.1:158992-196492 GCA_963575745.1 Prorocentrum cordatum
AACAACAACAACCACAACCACCACCACAACAACACAACCCCAACAACAACAACAACAACAACAACAACAACAACCACAACCACAACCACAACCACAACCACAACCACAACAACCACCACAACAACAACCACAACAACAGCAGCAGCAACAACAACAACCACAGCAACAACAACCGCAACACTACCACAACAACATCCACAACAACAACCACAACAACAACAACCACAACAACAGCAAAAGCGCCCAGGACCGAGGCCTCCGTGGGCCCCCGAGCACGCGGCCCGCGCTTCGAGCCGCGCCGGGGCCGGAGCGGCTCACTATTTTTAGGTCGGGCCCATTCCCCGTGCATGTTTCGGTTTCGCGCGCCCACTTTTCGCAAGATGGTATCCAAGAGGCTCCTCGCAGGTCCTGCCCTCGCCGAGAGATCACGTGCACGCGCGTCCGAGCGATGCCAGGCTGAGATTCGTCCTGTCTTCGCTCTGCCTTTGCTGCGAAACGAAAGCAAAACGAAAAAAAATCGCCGAGCTCCAGCCCTGCCAGGACCCCCGTGCCCCCTAGCACCAGGCAGGGGAGCTGGCGGGCGCGGCGCCGGCCTCGCGGCTCGTAGAGCGCCTCGTTGTCCAGCAGGAAGCACTCGTCCGCGTTCTCCACGAGCTGGTGGAACGACAGCACCGCGTTGTACGGCTCCACGACGGTGTCGCTGACTTTCGGGCTGGGCCCGCGGTCGGCTCTGCCGCCCCCATCGGGGCCCCGGGGGCCCCCAGGAGCACCCAGACATGCAGAGCTCTGGCGACTGAGACGAACCGCGCCTGACGATCCTCACCGTGTTCAGCGCATGGGGCCCGCTCCCGGGCCCCACCCCAGGACCGTCCAAAAGCGACGGTCCCAGGTGGGAGGCCTGGAGATAGGCACCAAGACCAACACACGGGCACGCCCCAACCAGGGGAAGATGACCCCAGAATTCGGCGTTGGTGGTACAGTGGGGGGCTCGACCACGAGAAACCTTCCACATGAAACCCAACCCTGAGACCCCAGCGCGTCCATTGACATTTGGTGTGGGAGCGTCACGCTTTTCAAAGCAAAACCATCGAAACCCAAGAAACCCAGGGCACCCTGGAGGCAAGCAGGGTGTTTCTTGGCACGGGCCTCCACTGTAATACTTCGGCCACCTACGAGGCCAAACTATCACCACCATCACCGAGATCGGGAGCACCTCCCCTCGGCGGAGGCTCGCCGCAGATACCGGTGTTTGTGTCAACCTCTGGGCCTCCCAGCCAGGACAGGGATCGAGAGCTCCTGGGGGCCAGCGACGCGAGAAAAACCGCGTCTGGGCCTCCCCAAAACCACAAATGGAGATCTTGAGAAACCCCAGGGCTACCTCCTGAGCCCATTCCGCGCTCCAGCCCATTTCGGGCGCCAGCTGGGCTGCCGAACTAGAAGAGCAAAAAACGGTATGAACACAAACCGTCGCCGGTCCGCGCGGATTTCTTGGATCCGCGCTGGGCCCCCGCGCGGAGCGCCCAAAGTGTATGTGTATGGCGCGTCTTCTTCTTCTTCTTCTCTTTCTTCGACGAAGGGGCGCAATTCCGATGGTGGTGGGACTTGAGCCCGTTCTGCCGCCGGCTGGGCTCAGGAGGAGACCCTCGGGAATCGGCCCCTATCGACTCTTCTCCCGGCCGGGTGAGGGTCTCTGCCCGACCGCTCCCGGGCCGTCCCCCCCCAGCCCCTCGGGGGCCGCGAAGCGACCGCGGAGCTGGGAATAATGGAGAACCTTAGCGCTCCGCCCGATCGATGCCGGCCCGCGGCCCGATCTCGATCCAAAAAGGACCCCCGAGCCTGACTGCCTGACGGGCCTGCCGGCTCCCGGCTCCCGCCGAGGGGAGGGGGAGGAAGGGCAGGGGGCGGGGGGATCTCGACCCCCCCCGGTCGATGACCCCTGGGGGTGGGGCGACGGAGGCGGCCCTTGAGAGAAGACGGGGGGGCTTCTGAGAAGGGCCCCAGGGGGGCTTCCGGGCAGGCGTTCTCCGCGGAAGGAGAAGATCGCCAGAGGCACTGCAGAACGCTGCGTGCCATGAGGAAGAGTGGAAAGAAAGGTGGAACTGGAGTGGCAGAGGGCCATCCGGGAAAGATGTAACAGCATCGAGAATCTTGGAATGTGCGTCGATTCGCTTGTGTCCCCCTGGGCCCCTTGATCTCTGGAGGACTGGGAGGCAGTCCGGGAAGGATGGAAAGGGTAGTGAAGCTCCTGGGATGCGCGTGGATCCGTTCGTGTGTCCCCTTGGGCCCCCTTGGATCCATTGGAGGGATCGAGGGCAGCACAATCCGGGAAAGGCGTAAAGAGTAGTGAACCTCCCGGGAAGGCGCGTCGATCCGCTCGCGTCCCCCCTGGGCCCCCTCGGATCCCGGATCCCTTTGGCCCGACCCTGCTCCACCTCCCAGTCGAGGGCCCTCCATCCATCCTGTGGTGGTGAGCGAGGGGGGGGGGGGGGGCAACGAGAAGGCGAAGGCCTTCTCAGACGGTGCCGGGGCTTCTCGGGAGCCCTCGCGCCTTCTGAGAATGTTCTGTGCTTGTCTTCGGGGAAGGCTGAGAAAACTTCTCAGAAGGCCGGGGGGCCTCCCGGCCTTCTGAAAAGGCCTTCTCCTTCTCGCTTCCTCCCCTCGCCCGCTGCCGATACAAGCCTGAGACAGATTCCCCTCCCTATGATGGGCATCACCGTATCTCGATGCCCATGTCACGGACTACATCAGCTTCTGGGGACGCAACCCTAAGATTTGTCGTCTGATCGTTTCGGCCTCCACGTCCTCCTCCTTCCTCTCCCCTTCTCATCTTCCTCTTCCCTCCTGCCCCTTCCCCTCTCCACGCAACTCACGCACGCAATTCTTTATCTGCAAATGCGCCGCTTGGTCGCCAGGCTTGACTTACTGACTGAGCCTTGGGGAAGGGGGTGAGTTCCAGGCTGGTTAACCCCAGACCGCGAGGCGCCCCTCCGACCGATGGCCCGACGACCCTGCGGACGTGTGCTGGCGCCAGCGCATGCTTCTCCATCGACGCCTTTTCAAGACAGCGCAGGCGGTGTGACGAGGCCCCTTGGACGCCCATGCCGAAGCGTTTCGAGCGGGGCCAGCTATCGAGAGTGGGCCAGGAGAGGAGGCAAGGATGCAAGGGTACCCCTGGGAAGCTTGCCCATCCTTTACTATCGGCTTCGACTGCACAGCGCAAGCGCTGCAACGAGGGCCGACGCCGGCTGCGCGCACTCGGCGGAGCTGAACGAGGGAAAGCACTCGGTGGGCCAACGCACGCCCGGAGGATGATCGAACCCGGATGGCTCGCCCGGTCCGGTGGGCCTCGCCAGTCCGAAAGGTCACCCACCAATCGATGACCGATTGCGCCGATCTGGTTCGGCACCCGGGTCGGTCGGCCGATCGATGGGCACGACCTGGACACCTGCAGTCGGGGCCGACGTTGCAGAGGGCATCCGGGAGGACGCGAGTCCCTTCCGAGGGCCACCCGCGCGAAGAGGACACGAAGATGCGATAGGCAGGACACCAGGGCACCCTGGACTCTGCAGGGTCGGCCCACTGATCAGACCCCGACTGCAACGCCCGATGGTCGGCTCCAGAAGGCACCGTCCGAAAAGCCTCCGCCTGCGAAGACTTTCGGACCCCGCTGGTCTAGGGCAAGCGGCCTCTCAGGGCTGGTCGGGGCTGGCTGTGGCTAGACCGGCTGCTGGACGAGCGGTCAGTCGATGCTGGCGGCGGCCAGCCCCCGACCAATCCGCGGAAACTCTTCGAAGCGGTGCACAGTGCAAGCACTGCTGGTGGAGCTCGGGGAGCAGTTCGCTGTTGTGGTAAGCTTACGTGACTCAGTCGCCAGCATGACGTGCTCTGTTGGTGCATTGACATGGTAACCTCCAGATAGCCATAGTACGAGATTCCCATGCCAGAGGGAACGACAACCATGCGGTCCATATTTTAGCTCCGCCCTGGAAAAAAAGCATAGTCTTAGTGATTGAGCAATGGCCTTCCGAGCGTCTCGGACCGTTGGCAATTGGTACTGGGCCATGACGATGTGTTACAAGCTTCACCGTGATGCCTATCAGCGCACAGACCCCTCAAGAAATCAGTGAATCTTGCAATTGGATCCGTTCGACTGTAGCACAGTTCACTAGTCCTCAGACACCAGGGTGTCCTGCAGCCGATGAATCAGCGATCGGAAGTGTCCTTGACCCCTACCCTGTCGATCGATCAAGATCGTCTGAGTGCGAAGCGTCTCCATGATACGATCTGGGTACTCCTCGCGAACCTTGGAGATCAGCAAGGTACCCATGCCAGCGCCGGTACCGCCGCCAAGGGAGTGGCACATCTGGAAACCTGGGGACAACAAAAAGGTTGACTACGGCGCAGGCCCTCGAAGTAACCTCGCCGGAATAATTTTCCTTGAGGCCGGTTGGAGCGAAACGCGGCCTCCCGACTGACGGAAGGGGCCCGTTCCAAAAATAGATACTGACACGATGGTACACACAAGTTCTACGCCAAGCCCTTCGAAACCTTGGAGGCAGTCGCAGCCCTCGGCTTCCTTGCGGACAACGTCCAAGACGCTGTCGATCAACTCCGCCCCCTCGGTGTAGTGCCCCTGACAAGGAAAACCCGCATTACGCACAACAGTGAGGCCTGCACCAACATCGAATGCGGCCTCGAAACTACAAAACAACCTTGCCATACGATGCCTTGCAAAGATACCCTGCTGGTAACCGTGCGCCTGCAACAGAAGTGCTGCTGGAAAGGACGAGTCGCAAGAAAGCAAAAGTTGGGCATGTCCCAATAGAGGATGCGATCCCGAGGGCGCTGGAGAAAATCGACAAATCAGCAAAACCAGCAACATGTCTTTTACAAGATTGAGGCTGCTTGTGGCCCAGGTCAGCAACATGTCTTCTACAAGATACGTGGAAGCAAGTTGCAAACTCAAGCATGCGGGTGCAAGTGATGCCAGATCGTAGTGTGTGGAAGCAGATGAAGAGAACGGAGGCAATCAGGTTCCAGTAGAGGCAAGTATAAGCGAGTAGCGGCAAGTAGACGCATGCAGACGCATGCGGAAGCCAACGCAAGCAAGTGAAAAGCAGAGTGGAGCAAAAGGAAGCAAATGAAACCCCCAGACCAGAGCTGGTCCGCCGCAAGAACAGGATTTGTCGGTTGCGGGGACGGGGCGGTCAGCTACGAGGAGGGAACATGTAGGTTACTGTCACTGTTGCGCTTGCTCCTGATCGCGCTCAGGATTGTTCGATGCGGCCTCGGCACTACCTTGCACAGTGGGAAGTCACACTTGCTTCATCATTAGTTTCAGATGTCTTCAGGCTTGGCTCAGCCTCGGTTGACACGGGGTAACTAAACGTCCGTGGGTTTCACCAAGGCATAGACCGGCTCAGCGAGGACAGCGCAGGAGGTAAGGGAAGGAGGGGGTGAAGAGGATGACGACAGGGGCGGACGAGGAGGCGAGGCTCGGAACACGAGAACGCGACAAGAAGATGAATAGAAGAAGAGAAAACGGCATTAACATAATTGTTGGCGCTCCGCGCGGATTTCTTAGATCTGCGCTGGGACACCCTCCCTGGCGCGCGGAGCGCACCAGGGACGGCGCTGGAGGCGCCGCCTGGGGGGCCCAGGCGCCGATCCAAGAAATCCGCGCGGAGCGCCAAAAGTTTATGTCTATGCCGTTGGCTTCGCCTCGGTTAGCATAGGGTAACCAAACGTCCATGGGCTTCAACCAGGCATAGGCCGGCTCGGAGAGGACAGCGCAGGAGGTAAAGGATTGAGGGGGTGAAGAGGATGACGATAGGAGTGGAAGAGGAGGCGAGACTCGGAACACTGGGGGAACGAAGAATGACATAAACATAAAAACTCAGAGGTCAGCACGAATTTTTCGGATCGGCGCTGGGGCCCCTTGGCGGCGCCTGCGGCGCCGCCCCTGGCGCGCTCCGCGCGCCTGGGAGGGGGGTCCAGCGCGGATCCAAGCAATCCGCGCGGACCTCCGAGTTTTTATGTTTATGAAAACAAGAATGCGACAAGAAGACGAATCAAGGAGACTGGGAGACGAGGAGACGAGGACAGGAGATGACCAGGAGCCAGCGGAAAAACGTAATTCGACAAGGACGCGGCGGGAGGAGACATGGCTTTTCTTGTGGCAGCGCCGCACGCCTTCGCCCAGTTGTTGCCCGCACCCGTCTGGCCGAAGACGAAATTGTCCTCGGGAGGCGCGTCCGAACGCGAACCGGCCAGGGTTTACAGTTGAGGCCCGTCCACACGCAACCTTCTACAAGAAACCGGGCCCTGAGACCCCAGGACGTCCATCGATTTCTGGTGTGGGAACGACACGCGTTCCATAGCAAAACCATCGAAACCCGAGAAACCAAGGGCACGCTGGAGTCAAGCAGGGTGGTTCTTGGCATGGGTCTCCACTGTAGGGGCCAACCTTGTGAGAATAGAGGCCTCCCAGGCGGGCTCGAAACCGAGGAGCTCAGAGGATCACGCTGCATCTTCGATGCATCGCCGATGCATCGCCGATGCATCACCGATGCATCGGCGACGTCGGGCGATGCATCGGCGCCGTCGGCGTGGAGAAAGTCGGGCTCAGAAAGACGGGCTCCACATCGAACCGCATCGCCGATGCATCGGCGGTGCGGCGCGATCCTCCGACCCGATCGACCCCGACCCCACATCAGAGGCCCAGAAGCTTGTGAGAAGGCGAGGAGGGCTGCTTGATTACCTACCAAACCACCCCAACCCAACCCGAAGACGCGAATTTCGGGTTGGGGGGGGTACGGATTCCATATGTGTTTTCTCCATGTTCCCCGACCCCCCCCCCACTGGAAATGGAGGGCAAATTGAGGCCGTCGGGTTAAGTTGGGGTGGTTTGGTGGGTGGTCTGGGTCTTCTAGGGAGGCCGCTCCCGTCCAAGCAGCTGCTTGGACGGGAGCGGCCTTCCTCGAAGACCTGCCCTGCACGCCTCACAGGGGGGACCTGCCCCCCCCCCCTTGCAGACGCGACCGCCCAACCCTGGACCCTTTCGCTCGCGGCTGGTATCCGGGCGGAAGAGCTGGCCGAACGGCCCGGCACGGACGCTGTCCATGGTGCCGGGCTCCAGGTCCATCAGCACCGCGCGAGGCACGTAGCGCCCTCCCGTCGCCTCGTTGTAGTACACGTTGATGCGCTCCAGCTGGAGGTCGGAGTCGCCGTGGTAGGTCCCCGTCGGGTCGATGCCATGCTCGTCGGAGATCCGCCAGTGCGCTGGAAAGCGTCTGGGGTGTGTTCGGGCTCCTTGGTCTCTCGATTAGTTCCGCAAGGAATGCCGGTCAGGACCCACCCGTCGCATCGAGCCAAGCATGCGTCAATGTGGGTTGTCCTGCCAGTCCCATCGCTCGAGGCCTTCCACACGCACAGTGATGCCCATGGACCCTCCTCCCCAAGCCCTCTCCTCCACTCCCAAGCGGCGAACGGATGCAGCGGCAGCGCACTCGGATAACTTCCCAGAACTTGTAGCGCTTTTGTCTTCCCCACCAGAGCTGCGAACTGCGGACTGCAAAGTTGCACAGCGAGGGTGCCGCAGGGAGGCGCCGAGATGCCCAGATGATTGTGAGAAACGTGCAAGCAGTGCGCGCGACAACAAGATTACACGGAGAACATTCGTTCACACGCGAGAGTGACCCTGGGCAAGAGGGGCCTTTGGTGCGCGGCTTCAGGGGGTCGCGGGTGGGCCACCACACCCAAGCGCGCAAGCCAGTGCTGGAGGAAGCCGTGTGGGCCCGCACGAGAGAGTCACTCCAACCAAAGGTCACTCGTACGCGCACAGTCGGACCTGGGCCAGAAGAACATCCCTCAAGATCACGAAACCCTCCGTCGTCCAAAGTGCACAGAGCAGCCAAGGGTATCCTCTCCCAGGATGCACAAGAACATCCAACAAACACGAAGAACATTAGGGCACCCTCCCCGAACCGACCTCGATCTTATACCTCGGTCCGACTGACACTTCTCGAGGCGCGCACACCGGGGAGCACCAAGCTTTTTAGCTGGGGCAGCGGCAACGCCAGCGAGGACAAGAGCATCTGATACCACTATTGCTATCAGCTCGCTTGTCTACTGCGGCTACGAACTACAATGGTGTATGCAATTATATGCGTTATACGGTTAGCAACGACTAACCGACCTATCATGACTGTGCAGCTCACTGCGTATATACTACACCGCGCGCTACTAACTGCAGTGCTACTTACTACCTACTACGACTTACTACAGATACAGCTGCATACAGACACACAAAAAAAAACACCTTAGCTCCGATCTGGTTCCCGCACTGGCCGCCCTGGATGTGCACGAGCTCACGCATGGCTCCGAAGCTGCCACGCTACCTTGCTTGGAGACCTGCAGTGTTCCCAGGGCGCCGCGATGTCGCTCGAGCCGAGACGGCAGCGGGTCGCGCGCGGAGCGCTCCCGATTGCTGAACGAAGCCCGCGGCTGTTGGGCAACTCCCCCCCCCCGCATCGCACACGACATCTCTGGAGGGCGCCACCTCACGTCGCGCACGTCGCGCCCCGCGAGGTGCGACGCGCGGTCCCCTTCGCGCCCCCGCACCAGCCCCTGCAGCCGGCCCGCTGGGCGGCACCCGCCGCGGCGCGCGCCGCGCGACCACCTTCGCGCCCCAGGGGGGTGACCCGGGGGAGCGGACGAGGACCAGCGGCCGAGGCACGGCACAGGCAGCCCGCACAGCGAGGACGCAGGCTACAGGGATGCAAGGGCCCTGGGAGGCCAGATCGACACTTCTGCGGGCGGGGCGCGGCCAGGCAACCCGCCGCGGCGCGCGAAGCTAGAGGCCTCCCAGCTGGGGTCGCAGCAGATGAGGTCGGAGGATCAAGCCGAATCGTCGATGCATCGCCGATGCTTCGGCGATGCATCGGCGACGTCGACGATGCATCGGCGACGTCGGCGTGGAGCAGTCGGGCCCCACATCGAGCCGCATCGCCGATGCATCGGCGATGCGGCGCGATCCTCCGACACAATCTGCTCCGACCCCGTCTGGGAGGCCCAGAGTGGCCAGCTGCGCGCCCCTGGGGGTGACCTGGGGGGCGAAGGATGATGATGATGATGATGATGATGATGATGATGATGATGATGATGCTGATGATGATGCTGATGATGCTGATGCTGATGCTGATGCTGATGATGATGAAGATGATGTTGATGCTGATGCTGATGATGCTGATGCTGATGCTGATGATGATGCTGATGCTGATGCTGATGCGGATGCTGATGCTGATGCTGATGATGATCCTGATGATGTTGATGCTGATGCTGATGCTGATGCTGGTGCTGATGCTGATGATGATGATGATGAAGATGCCAATGACGATGACCATGACGACGATGATGACGATGACGACGATGATGACGACGACGACGATGATGATGATAATTCATTGATGATGATGGTGATGATGATGATGATGATGATGATGATGATGATGATGATGATGATGATCATGATGAACGCCATCTGCGCGCCCCTGGGGGTGACCCGCGGGGGGGCGCCTGTCCCCAGGGCGCCTGCCCCTGGGGGCGGCTGGATGATGATGATGATGATGATGATGATGATGATGATGATGATGATGATGATGATGATGATGATGATGTTGAACGCCATCTGCACGCCCCTGGGGGTGACCCGCCGGGGGCGAACGAGAATCCGCGGGCGACCCGCGGGTGGTGACCCGCGGAGGGCGTGTGTGTGTGTGTGTGCTTCTTCGCCTCGGGGAGGCGCCTGCCCCCGGGGGCGGCTGGAGCACGAGCTCGTAACATACCCCCCCCCTTGCGTGCCGCCGCGCTCGCACAGCGAAGCGCGTGGACGCTGTCCTCTGCCAGCCCTGGGGCGGGCGCCCCCCGACGGCGGAGGAGTCTTCTTCGAGCAGGGAGATAGGGAAACGAGCTCTATACACCGACGCTTTTTCCGACCCTGCGCTGAAATTCGCACAGGAACGCGGATCCTGGTGTATACGGGATCCTGGTGTATACATTTTTCCTTGTTTCCCTTGGAAAACGGGGGAGAAGTGTACATCACACCACCCCGACGTCGTCCCCGACCCTCAAAAAGTCGTGGGATTGAAACGAAACCCGCCACTGGCAATGTAGCTGTTCCAGTCTCCGAGGAAATTCGACTAGAGAATTGAGTTACCCCCGAAGGTCGAAGGGCCCAGAGATCCGACGCTCCCAAAAACAGATGGAGCGGGCGGTTTTGGACCGTTTTTTCGGCCTGCAGGAGCCCCCGCCGGGCTTTTGGGAGCGTCCAAAAGCGGCTCGGGACGAAGAGCCGGCCCCGGGGAAGAGATCCAGACCTCCGGAACCCACGCATCGACAAACATTGGAGCAGCCCGGGTGTCTGGGAAGGAGAAGGCCATCGACCTGGGAAAGAACGTAGGATGCTCCGTAGATCTACAGTGGGGGCCCGAACGCAAGAAGCCCTTCACAAGAGACACAACCCTGAGACCCCAGGACGGTCATTGATTTTTGGTGTGGGAGCGTCACGCTCTCCACGGCAAAACTGTCGAAGCCCAAGAAACCCAGGGCACCCTGGAGGCAAGCAGGGTGTTTCTTGGCATAGGTCTCCACTGTATTGAACCTTCTACGTGAAACGTTCGTTGATGTGACGGAAAACCAAGTTTGGGGTAGACCAATTCTGTAGCCGATCGCCTCTTCGAAGCCCATGCTGTGCCGCCAGTCGCCCACGAAGAGAGGGGCAGCGCGACGCGGAACCCGCTCGCGCGGCGCAAGCGCGCCAGGCCCCACGCTCCCCTTTGCGCGAGCAGTTCAGCGACTTGCCAGCTCGCACACCTGGCCCCGGCCCGCGCGACCAGCTTCACGACCTACTCAGGTCGCGCAACCGTGACCTCAGCCCCCCCAGGGCAGCGCGGGCAGTCTAACTTTCGGTGGCAATCTCCTTGGAGCCTCCCATGCATTCTGATGGCGCTTGCTAATCGACGCTAATCGGCGCCAATTCGACGCCAGTCGACGCTAAATCGGCGCCTTTTCGTCGATTACCACATGCCAGCACACGCCAATGCACTCTAAAGCCGGAACTCCGAGGACGTAATCACGAAGCTCCCGTAAGCTGCTGCCGAAAAGTCGAACTGTCTGCGAAAGTCCGAGCCAGCGTCAGAAGTCGTCGAACATGTCCGCCAGGCTCTGGATCCTGGCAACCATCCTGTCGGCTGCACACAGGAGTGACTCCGAGTAAAGAGTGACCTCTGGTGCGCGGCTTTTGCTTTTGGGGTGCCGCGGGGGGGGCCAAACACCAGCGCGCAAGAGGCCACTGCCGCCTCGCGTTCAGCGATTGGGGGACCCGAGTGGGCCCGCACCAATAGAAGAAGAATAAAAAGAGAAAACTGCATAAAGATTAACTTTTGGCGCTCCGCGCGGATTTCTTGGATCAGCGATGGGACACCCTCCCTGGCGCGCGGAGCGCGGCAGTGGCGGCGCCAGAGGCGTCGCCAGAGGGGGACCCAGCGCGGATCCAAGAAATCCGCGCGGAGCGCTTAAAGTTTATGTTTATGCCGTTTTTTACTCTTCGAACCAAAGGTCACTCCAGCGAAGGGGACCTCTGACGTGCGGCCGATCCTGGCGCGCTCGACCCTCTCCGCTGGGCTCTCGAGCGGCGCGGCGCCGGCGCCCGCCGCCGCCGCCGGCGCGAAGGGCCGCGAGCTGCACCGCGGGCCCGACGGTGGGCCGCCGCGATGCCCGGCCGCCTCTGAGCATCGCTCCGCCGAGCCAGAGGAGGAGGAGGAGGAGGAGGAGGAGGAGGAGGAGGAGGAGGAGGACAGGAGGAGAAGGAGGGAGGAGGAGGAGGAGGAGGAAGGGGGAGGAGGAGGAGGAGGAGGAGGAGGAGGAGAGGGAGGAGGAGGAGGGGGAGGAGGAGGAGAGGAGGAGGGGAGGACGAGGAGGAGGAGGAGAATAGGAGGAGGAGGGAGGAGGAGGAGGAGAAGGAGGAGGAAGAGGGAGGGGAGGAGGAGGAGGAGGAGGAGGAAGAGGAGGAGGAGAGGAGGAGGAAGGAGGAGGGAGGAGGAGAAGGAGGAGGGGGAGGAGGAGGGAGGAGGAGGAGGAGGAGGAGGAGGAGGAGGAAGAGGAAGAGGAGAGGAGGAGGAGGAGGAGGAGGAGGAGGAGAGGAGGAGGGGGAGGGGAGGGGAGGAGAGGAAGGAGGAGGAGGAGGAGAAGGAGGAGGAGGCGGAGGAGGAGGAGGAGGAGGAGAGGAGAAGGAGGAGGAGGAGGAGGAGAGAGGAGAGGAGGAGGCGGAGAAGGAGGACGAGGAGGGAGGAGGAGGAGGAGGAGGAGGGGGAGGAGGAGGAGGAGGAAGAGGAGCAGGAGGAAGAAGAAGAACAACCAGAAAAAGAATAATAATAAGAAGAAGAAGACAAAGAAGAAGACAAAGAAGAAGAAGAAGAAGGAGAAGAAGAAGAGGAGCCCCACTGGCGTGGCCCGGGCCCACTGGCCACGGACAGGATCAATTCGTGAGAAAATCAGGGCGGAGGTGCTTCGTACTATTTCTGGCCCATGTGGGGGCCCTCGCTCGGCCCCGGGGACCGTCCAAAGCACGGCTCGCGATGAAAAAGCGGGCCTGGGGGGTTGAGGTCGGGGCTTCCGGGGGACCCCGTGCCGAATCCATCAGGGCACTGCATGTCTGGGCCCCTGCCTAGAGGGCAAAGAATCCAGCCACATAAGAATCACCCCGACAGGCGAAGCCATTTAGTAAACGCACCAACGGCAGGAAGCGAACAGGGCAGAGCTGTTTGGTCAACGCCCAGGGCCGTTTAGTAAACGCAGATTGTCGGGTCCGGGTAGTTTTTCCTCCTTTGACTCTCCCCACTGGCGTGGCCTGGGTCCCACTGGCCCATTTCTAGAGGAACCGATACAGCATATAAAGCATGAATCGTTGGAGGCCCGCGCGGGTTTTTGGGACCGGCGCTGGACCCCCTGGCGCGCACGCGTGCGCGCCAAGGGCGGCGCCAGAGGCGCCGCTATGGGGCTCCAGCGCCGATCAGAGAAATCCACGCGGACCTCCAAGAGTTTTTTTGGCTTATGGCACTTCTTGCTCCCCGAACTTACCCCCCCAGAGGCTGCCCCCTTCGGGACTCGTAATTAGGGCCTATCCCCACCGGGGTCGGTGCGGTGCGGTGGTGGGGCTGAGATGTAATGGCAAGGTGGAGATGGGGACAGGCTGAACGCTACGGAGCCTCGACGGCACGCCTGGGACGGCAGCAGCGCGTCCCAGGCGCGCCTTGGACAAGATGTGTTATCTTTTGGGGCCCATCGGACAACAAATCTTGTTATGCTGACAACATCCCTTGTCCATTTGACAGCACAGGCTGACCAAAAATGGACGAGAACCGCCGCCACGATGACGAGACATGTTGCCAGACGGGCTCCGAAGAACAGCAACTCTTGCCCCAGATGAACAAGCGCTGCTGTTGGGCACCGTACCCGTACTTTCCGTCCCCATCTCTGTGGTTAGCAACGAAAGGACCCCTAACCCTTTGAGAGGGGACCCGAGTTAGGAGGGCCACAAACACATCAGGGATAGAGAGCCTGTTATGCAGACGTGCCAACCCAAAGCGCCCAGGTCCAGTATCCCCAACGCAGAGGCGGGGACCCAAGCCAGGCCACGCCTGCAGTATGTCATTGGGGATCGGGGCCCCCTTTCTCCTCCTCGATTCTGTGAAGGGGCCCCAGGACACACAAATAAATACACACTAATAAACATATTCCTATATTTTTCCATATTTTCGGGGTTTCTGTCTTCGCCCCCACTTCCCATATTTTCCCATATTTTCTGAGGAATCGACGATTAATTGTGTCTGTGTGTTTCTTCCCCTCCTCGATTCTGGGCGCGCGAAGCCTGGGAGGGCAGCAGCGCGTCCCCGGGACCGCCCTCGGCCCGCGGCGCCCGGGACGCGCCGGGCGCCTCCGCGGCGCGCCCGCGGCCCTCCTGCGTCGCGCCCTCCGCCGCCGCGGCGGCCTCGCCGCCGGCGCGCCGCAGCTGTGCCGCGGGCGGCGCGGGGGGGCTCCTCCGCCGCGCCGCGCGCGGGCGGGGCCGCGGCGGCGGGCCACGGCAAGGCCGCCGGCGCGCCCGCTGCGCCGTGGCCGGCCGCGGCGGCGGCGAGCCGCCTGCGCCGGCGGGGCGGGCCCCCGGGCGCGCCGTGCTCCACCCACGCCTTGCGCTTCTCGGCCGCCTGCTGCCGCGCCTGCCGCGAGCGCCGGGCCGCCTCCTTCTGCCGCCGGGCCCGGTCCTCGTGGTCCCAGCACTCCAGGAAGTGCTTGTTGAGCTCGTTGTACAGGTCCCGCTTCGCCTGCGACTCCTCCGGCGACAGGAGGCACTGCGCGGGGACGTCGTCGCCGTCGCCGTCCGAGCTCAGCGGCTGCGGGGCCCGGTGGCACTCGGCGGCCTCCAGGGCGCCTGCCCTGCGCTTCTCCTTGTCCCGCCTCTCGGCGACACGCAGGGGTGGCCCTGGGCAAGAGTGACCTTCGGTGCGCGGACTGAGGGGGCGCAAGGTGGCCGAAGCCAAGCGCGCAAGCAGCCGCCACAGCGTCGCGCTCAGCAGTCGGGGGGGCCCCGATGAGCCCGCACCCAAAGGTCACTCCGGCGCAGGGCCCCTCTGACGTGCAGCCGACGCCTCCTCCTGCAGGCCCTCTCCGCCCAGAGGTCCCCGGCCTCCGTCCGCGCCCCCGGCGGCGCCTCGCCTCGGCACTCCGGGCCCCGCGAAGGCGCGGCCCCAGGCGCCCCCGATCGCCTGGCGCAGGGACGCCACCCCACCTGCGGGCAGAACTCTCGCCATCGCTCGGACGTCCATTCCCCGTGCACTGTTCGGTTTCGTGCGTGTTTTTTGTTTGCTCGAGGGTCCAGGATGCTCCTCGATGGTCCTCGCCGAGAAAACAAAGGCACACGTCCGAGCGATGCCGAGGACTTGGGTCCATGTCCACGGGGTCTTGGATGCTGAGAAGGGGCGCTGAAAACAGGAGATGCGGTGGATGAGGAGAAAGTCTGGCCTCCCTGGAAGCCAGGTGCTTGCTCCTACATGCCTCCAGGGGAAGGAATCCGAACATCCGAGACGCACAGGACCTAGAGATCCGACGACGCGAAAAACTGCAACATCGTGAAAGATCACGGCCAGAATCCACACCCCCTCTTTCTGCCCCGCTTTTCGACCCAAATCGGCCTGTGAAGGACCCAGGGCCCGAAACAAGGCGAGATCGCCCAGCTCGAAAAGATCAACACGCCAGAATTTCAAGGGATACAGTAGAGGCCTCCGAGATGGGGTCTGAGTAGATTGGGTCGGATGATCGCGCCGCATCGAGGATACATCGGCGAGCCATCGGCGACGTCGGCGGTGCGTCAACGCCGTCGGCGTGCAGAAAATCGGGCTCAACATCGAGCCGCACCTTCGATACATCGTCAATGCGAGGCGATCCTCCGACCCAATCTGCTCGGACCCCAGCTGGGAAGCCTAGAAATACCTTGCACGCACCACCTCCGGGTGGGCCCAGTGGCAGGGGTCCCTGCAGCTGCTGATGGGCAGGCGGCCTTTTGCCTCAAATGCGCCCGCGGCGACGCCGACGGCGAGTCTGGCTCACAATCAACAGGAACCGGCGCGGGTCTTCGCAACCCTGCTTCCGTACCATTTCGATCGCGTACTTGTCCTGGGTTCGACCGCCCTGGCATTCCCATAGGCCTACCACGACGAACAAACGAAAGTCCGTACATCAAAAACATTGTTCTGAGACCATGGCCCGATTGAGTTAAACAGGACAGCCTCAGCCAGAAATGTTCCAAGAACATTTCGGGCAAACCACAAACAAGCCTATAGGCAAGCCAGGACGCTTCGCCACTGCTTGTCGGGGATCTATTGGCCCGTGTCGATCCAGACACGGGTCAGGTCAGGCCTTGCAAGATCTGGCAAGATTCTGCAGAATCCTGCAGCGTCCTGCACCCAAACCCAGGTCAGTGCACCCCTGGCGCTGCAGGAACCTGCCAGATCTGGCGCTCTGACTGAACCCCCGTTTGCATTTTGACCCCCGTCTCGTGAGCCCCGATTCGCGCCTCTGGGGGTGACCCAGGGGACGAACGAGAATCCGCGGGGGAAGGGCGGTGCGTGTGTGCTTCTCCGCCCTTCCCTTTGCATGGCACAATTCGCTACAACGGCACCCCCGTTTAGTCAGCTCTCCGCCAGCGCACTTACTCTGCCCAGCCGCCGACGCAAAAGTGTGTTTCTCCGCCTCGGGGAAGCGCCTGCCCCAGGTCGGGTGGAAAGCTTCTACCTTCAACCCCTGCGTGCCGCCGCGCTCGCATCGAAGCGTGGACTGTCCTGCTTGATTTACCAAGGAACTGTCTTCCGTCGACATACCAAAAAACAAGGAAACAAAGAAAATGCCGATCTGGGACTGGCACCCCAGACGGCGGAAGGGGATCGACACAGACTTGACTTACCCCAGAACTGGTTTCCCCTTCAATCTGCGACGACACCAACAACGACGACGACGACGACAGCAGCAACAGCAACGGCAACAGCAACAACAACAGCATCAACAGCAACAACAATTACATCAACAGCAACCACACCCACAGCAACCACAACAACAACAGCAACAACAACAACAACAACAACCACAACCACAACAACAACAACAACAACAACAACAACAACAACAACAACAACAAGGCAACACCGGCTTTCTGGGCCCCATGCCCAGGGCCTCGCTTACCAGTCGTCCCCACAAGAGGAACACCGACATTCAGAGGCCCCCTCGGGGCTTGGGAGGGGGGAGGGGACACCGCACCGCACCGCACCGCACCTCAGCACCCTTACTAGAATCCTATGACAGGTGCATCCACCTCTCATAGAATCTTATGAGGGGTGCATCCACCCCGAATAGAATCCTACTTGAAGTGTACCTACTCCGAATAGAATCCTATGGGAGGTGTAACAACCCCTAATACAATCTCATCAAAGGCGCACCCACTCCAAATAGAATCCCACAAAAGGTGTATCCACCCACAAAAGAATCCGACTAGAGGTGCACCCAATCCTAACAGAATCCTATTAGAGGTGTATCCACCCCTAATAGAATCCGATTCGAGGTGTATCCACCCTTCATCGATACGTATTAGTGGCACCCTTAATAGATACCTATTAGAAGTGTATCCAGCCCCCTTTAGAATCGCATTAGAGGTGTATCCACCTCTAATTGAATCCTATTAGAGGTGTATCCACCCCAAAAAGAATCGCATTAGAGGTGTGTCCACCTCTACTAGAATCATATCAGAGGTGTTTCCACCCCAAATTGGATTCTATTGGAAGGGTATGCACCTCTCATATAATCGTACGAGACGTGTATCAACCCCAAATGGAATCTTATTAGAGGTATATCCATCCTTCATACAATCCTCCTGAAGGTGTGTCCACTCCAAATTAGATTATGTTAGAGGTGTATCCACCTCTAAGAAAATCCGCCGGCCCCCTTGCGGGGCCACCATGCTGCAAGACGAAGGTTCGCAGTTTCCTGTACCAGTTGCAGCTTCCAGTTTCCACTGTTACAGTTTTGCTTCTTGCTGCTTACTGTTCCTTGCTGACTTCTTGCTGCTTACTGTTCCTTGTTGATAGACCGCGCGAGGGGGGGGGCCCAAAACGGGCATTTTTACCACGACCTGAGCGTATGCTCTGAATTCTGGGGTGGGCAAAAACTGACACCCCTCACGCAGATCGGCGGTGTCAGGGTCCAAAAACACACGGGGTTTGCCAAATTTCTAAAATTCGGTGGCGCCCCTGTCAGGGTCCAAAAACACACGGGATTTGCCACAATTCTGAGAAGGGGGAGAAAAAAAAGACACCCCTCACGCAGATCGGCGGGGTCTGGGTCCAAAAACAAATCGGATTTGCCACATGTCTGACATCCGGTGGCACTTCTCACGCAGATCGGCGAGGTCAGGGTCCAAAAACACATGAGATTTGCAACACTTCTACATTCTGGCAGCACCTCTCACGCAGATCGGCGGGGTCAGGGTCCAAAAACACAGGGGATTTGCCACACTGGTAAAATTCGGTGGCACCCTTCACGCAGATCGGCGGGGTCACGGTCCAAAAACACATGGGGTTTGCCATATTTCTAAAATTCGGTGACACCCCTCACGCAGATCGGCAGGGTCAGGGTCCAAAAGCACATGGGATTCGCCACATTTCTAAAATTCGGCGGCACCCCTCACGCAGATCGGCCGGGTCAGGGTCCAAAAACACATAGGATTTGCCACATGTCGCAAATCCGTAGGGTCAGGGTCCAAACACACAAAGGATTTGCCACAGTTCTGAAATGCGGTGGCACCCGTGACGCAGATCCGTAGGGTCAGGGTGGAAAAACAAACAGGTCCCGACACTGCTTCACGGCGGCGCCCAGACCTCATGATTTAGCTGTTGCATCTCCCATTATCCGAGACAGGGGCCCGGCGGCATGGGGCGAAGCCCTTACGGATCTTTTTAGAGGTGTATCCACCCTTAACAGATACCTAGTAGAGGTGCACCCACCCTTAATAGAGACCTATTAGGGGTGCATCCACCCCTGATAGAATCGCATTAGATGTGTACCGACCTCGAATAGAATCCTAATAAGGGTGTACCCTCCCCGAATAGAATCCGATTAGAGGTCAACCCACCAAACATAACATCGTATTAGAGTTGTGCCAACCTCTAGTATACTCGTATACGAGTGCATCCACCTCTCATAGAATCGTATTAGAGGTTATCCACCTCTATTAGTATCGCATTCGAGGTGTATCTACCTCTAATAGAATTCGATCAGAGGTGATCCACCTCTAAAAGAATCATATCAGAGGTGTATCCACCCCTAATAGAATCCGATGAGAGGTGTACCCACCCCAAATAGAATCGCTTTAGAAGCGTATCCACCTCAAATAGAATCGTATTAGAAGTGGAACTACCTCTCATACAGTCGAATTCACTATGTATCCAGTACCCACCCCGAATACAATCCCAGTAGAGGTGTATCCGCCCCTTGTAGAATCCGTTTAGAGGCGCACCCACTCCTAATAGAATCCTCTTAGAAGTGTGCCCACCCTTCATAAAATCAGATTAGAGGTGTACCCACAGCTAATAGAATCCTATGTGTGGTGTCCCCACCCCTAGTAGAATCCGATTAAAAGAGTACCCACCGATAGTAGAATACGTAACGCCCCGTAAATGCGGATGCGAGCGAGGGTGCGGTGGGGACGTCGGCAGTCTGCGAGACCCTGGATAACCCCGCCGCAGGCGCTAAAGTTCCAAAAATTACACAACGAGCCCGCCGCAGGCGCCGAATTCTTCTTCAAGCCAATGTGGATCGGTCGCGGGTAGGTCGCGGGTGGGTCGTGGGTGGGTTGCGGGGTGGAACGCGGGGTGGGTCGCGGGTGGGTCGCGGGTGGGTCGCGGGTGTGTCGCAGGTGGGTCGCGGGTGGGTCGCGGGGTGGGTCGCGGGGTGGGTCGCGGGGTGGGTCGCGGGTGGGTCGCAGGGTGGGTCGCGGGGTGGGTCGCAGGGTGGGTCGCGGGGTGGGTCGCGTGTGGGTCGCGGGGGAGGGCGACGACAACAAACAACAACAATGCAACAAGCAGAATCCTCACCACGGATTCTCTCTTAAGCCACGCACCCAGGAACAATGAATGACCGTTCGGCCCCCTCACTCACTGTTAGAAGTGTACCCACCCGTACTAGAACCGTAGAAGATGTGTAGCCACTCCGAATAGAATCCGATTAGAAGTCGATCCACCCCTAATAAAATCAGATTAGAGGTGTATCCATTGCTGCTAAAATCCTTCTAGACGTGTGTCCACCCCTACTAAAATCCTATGAGAAGTGTACCGGCCCTTGTTATATTCCTATTAGAGGCGTACCCACCCCTAATAAAATCCGAGTATGGGTTCATCCGCCGCAAAAATAATCCGTTTAGGCAAGTGTCCACCCAATTTATACACTTTTCTTCGAAACGTATCCACCTCCAATAGAACCGTACTAGAGGTTTACCCACCCCTACTAGAACTCATGAGAAGTGTATCCACCCCTAATAGAATCTTATTAGAAGTGCATCCACCCCTAATAGAATCCGATCAGAGGTGCACTCACTCCGAATAGAAGCCTACCATCGGCGCAACCATCATCATAATGACCATCCTCGTCATCACCAGCATCATAATGATCATCCTCGTCATCACCATCGTCATAATGATCATCACCGTCATCACCATATTAAGAATCGGAATCATCACCATCATCACCACACCAACATCGCCTATACTAGCATCATCGTCATGATCGTCATCCTAGTAAGCATCACCATCATCGTAGTTCACATCATCATCATTATTGTCGTCACCAGTACCACCAGCATCAACACCATCATCGTAGTCAGCATCATCATTATCGCAGTCGCCAGCACCGCCATCATCATCATCATCATCATCATCATCATCATCATCATCATCATCATCATCGTCGTCGTCGTCGTCGTCGTCATCATCATCATCATCATCATCATCATCAACAACCTCAACAGCATCATCATCATCAGCATCATCATCATCATCCTCATAGTAGCAGTCAGCATCACCAGTATCGTCGTCACCAGTATCACCAGCAGCATCGCCATAATCTTCGTAGTCAGCATCCTCATTCGCAACATCATCAGCATCATCATCATCATCAGCATCATCATCATCATGGTCAGATTATGCATCATGTCAAGATCAGCGTCGTCATAGTCAGCATCATCATAGTCACCACCAGCACCATCAGAATCAGCATCATCATAGTCGTCATGTGCATCACCATCGTCAGCACTAACAGTATCGCCACCAGCATATTCATCATCGACGTCTGCATAATCAGCATCGCCATTATCATCATCATCAGCATCATCATAATCATCAGCATCATCATCCTCATCATCATCAGCATCATCATCATTATCACCATTACCATTACCATCATCATCGTTACTATCATCGACTCCCCCTCCCTCCCCCTGGAGGGAACAGACCACGGATGGCGAGAGAGAACGGGGGGGAGAGGAGGGGAGGAGGACGAGAAGGAGGCAGAAGGGGGGAGAAGAGGGGGAGAAGATCGAGGAAGAGGCCAAGGGGAGAGGGAGGAGGATGGAGGACAAGGAGAGCAATCGCACTCAACACTGCGAACATAAGAATAATCATCGTACGTATGTGCATGATCGTGACCCCCATCATCCTCATCACTGCCCTCCCCATTGTTTATCATCCTCGTATGGATGATCGTCAGTCTCCCCCTCATCCTCTCCATCATTATCTTCGTCATCCTCCGCCGCATCATCATTGCCCTTACCATCCTAGGCATCATCATCCTCATCATCCTCCCTCTCCCCAATCATCCTCTTCAGCCTCATCATCCTCCCCATCCGTCTCCTCAGGCAAGGGCGACATGCGACATACAGGCTCCAACATCGAAAAGGGAAAGGGGTAAGAAGATCATCATCATCATCATCATACTCATCATCATCATCATCATCATCGTCAGCATAATAATCACAGCCACCCTCATGTTCAGCATCGTCACCATGATCATGAAAATATAAATTGCATAATCATGGCCATGATCGTCAACATCATCATGGTAATTATCATCCTAGTCCATCACCATCATCGTCATCACCAGTACAGTCATCATCGTCAACAGCATAACAATAATCAATACCATAACATCGCCACGGTCAGTATCACAATCATAATCATCATGTGCATCACCATCACCATCGTCATCACCATCACGTTCATCATCATAATCCTCACCATCATCATAATCATCGTCGAAGTTTGAATAGGATGAAGGAGGACAGTAGTAACAAGGAGAAAGGAGGTAGGAGTTACAAGGAGGTACTCGCACAAGGAGGAGTCCAGAATCGTCTCACTCCTCCCACAAGGAGGAAGGACAAGGAGGTAGGTGGTAGGAGTACAGAAATAACAGAAGGCTCTCAGAAGCCTCTCAGAGGCCTCTGAGAAGCATCTCAGGAAGCCCTCAGATGCCTCTCGGAAGCCTCTCAGAAGCATCTCGGAGGCCTCAGTGGCCTATCAGAGGCCTCGCAAAGAGCTCTCAGAGGCCTCTCGGAAGCAAGCCTCTCAGAGACATCTCAGAAGCCTCTGATGTTCTCCCGGGGGGTTCCTTAGGATTCCGTAGGACGCCCTAGGGCTTCCCTAGGGATGCATTAGGATGCTTTCGGATTCCGTCGGGTTTCCGAGGGGCTCCTCAGGATTCCGCAGGGATGCTGTAGGGATCCCGAAGATTCCGTAGAACATCCCGGGATTCCGAGGGACTCCCTACGGATTCATAAGGTTTCCCTAGGGATCCCTTGGGATTCCTAAGAATTCCCTGGGGATCCCATAGGCTCCCTAAGGATTCCTCCGGATTCCTTAAGGATTCTTAAGGGTTCTCTCAGGATTCCGAAAGATTCCGTAGGACGCCCCAGGGCTTCCCTAGGGACGCATTAGGATTCCTTAAGATCCCGTAGGATCCCCGAAGGATTCCTCAAGATTCCGCAGGGATTCCCCGGGGATGCCGAAGATTCCGTAGAACACCCTGAAGATTCCTGATGATTCCCTAGCACCTTAGGATTCCTAAGATTCTCTGGAAATCCCGTAGGATTCCCGAGGGATTCTTCAGGATTCCCTGAGGATCCCGAAGGGTTCCCTATGGATTCCTATGGATTTCGTAAGACGCCATCGGAATTTCCTGGGGATTCCAAAGGATTCCCTAGGGATTCCTTAGGATGCCTAAAAATTCCCCGCGGCGCGGTGCGCTGAGGTGCGGTGCGCCCGGTACGGTGCGCGCGGTGCGGGGGCCTCTGAAACACGACGCCAACAATAACAACAACAACAACAACAACAACAACAACAACAACAACAACAATAATCACTTTACCCGAACGCTCAGTGTTCTCACCAGTGCCAGGGTTTTCACAGGAGGCGGGCAATACCCCCACTTTGTGGGGGGGCCGGTTCAAGCTCTACCAAATTTCCAAACGACTCTTCGCCACCACCCACACCCAGCTTCCCGCCCTATGACGTTCGGACACTTCACTTCGTGGCATGCGGACGACCGTGGCTACTATTCAGGGCCCCGCGGCCGACGACGACGGCGTGCGCGCGCGAAGAAAAAACGAATGTGTCCCGCATGGTATTATTTGACAGGGATGATGGCCCTGGCAGGTGCGCAACCGTTGTCGCAGAAGTTCGAAAAAGTTGCTCGCAAAAGCCCGTTTGACAGAAATGTTTAAAAAGTGTTGGGTTTCCTACGAATCCGCAAGAGCGCGCGGGATGAGATTTTGACATTTTTTTGTTGAAAAACCATTGGTTTTTTGATGTTTTTATGTTAAAATCGCTCCGAACACTAAGCTTTTGGAAGGATTTCGTCTTGCGCGCGCGAATGTCCACTTTACCTTATTTTTTGCAAGGGATTCTTGAAATTTGATTATATTAGAACAAGAAATGTCATTTTATAGTGTTTTTTGCAAGGGAAAGCGGGGGGGAACAAAACAACCGGATCTTGATCACATCGAATTACCTGAGGCTTCCTCACGAAAATGATGAAAATGTAGCTGCGGCCTAGGCGGCGCAGGGGGGCCGTGCACCAGGGGTCCCAACAATAATTATTCTTTAGAATTAATAATGTTCAACAACAACAACAACAACAACAACAACAGCAGCAGCAGCAGCAGCAGCAGCAGCAACAGCAACCACAACCACAACCACAGCCACAATCAAAACCACAACCACAACCACAACCACAACCACAACCACAACAACCACCACCACAGCAACAAGGTCAAGGCGGTTCTGAGGGACGTGTCCCGTGCGCTCGCTGTAATAACCTCGTCCACTAGTACCTACGGCGGGTAACAAGGACGCGTGGCTAGCACCCCCCCAGCAACCCAGCAGCCGAGCAACCCAACGAAAACAAAACAAAACAAAACAAAAAGAATGCTCTCCTTACGTTCCCCCGACGAAGTTCCGAGCGGGTACCTATTTTGCTCCGGCGACCCTGCAGGATCCCTATAAGGCAGATGAAAACCCTGCAGGCCCCATAGTATTCCTGTAAGACCCTTAATGGAAAACCTGCAAGGCCTGTAGGATCCCTACAGGGCCCCTAAAAGAACCCTATATGGGCTCTTTTGGGTCTCTATTGGGGCCCTATAGATGCCCTATAGAGATCCTTATAAGGTTTTGTTAGGATCCCTGTAGAGACATTATAGAGATCCCTGTAGGGTTATTCAGGATCCTTGAAGACCATGTAGAGATCCCTGTAAGGTCCCTTGAGGATCCCAAAAAAGACCCCGCTCTATATATATATATATATATATATATATATATATATATAAGACCCTATAGAGATCCCTGTAAGGTTCTTCAGGATCCCCACAGAGACCCGATAGAGATCCCAGGGTTCTTTAAAGATCCATATAAAAAAACCATATAGAAATCCCTACAGGGTTCCTTTAGGATCCCAAGAAAGACCCGAAAGGGATCCCTGTAGGGTCCCTGCAGGAACCCTGCAGAGACCCGGTAGACCCTATTGAGATCCCTACAGGGTGCCTCGAGGGACCCTATAGAGACCCGGAAACGTATAGAGATCCGCTAGGGATCCTATACAGTTCAGGAACCCTATAGAAACCCGATAGAGATCCCGATAGGGTCCCTTTCGGAAACTCATAGAAACCTTACAGAGATCCCTATAGGAACCCTTGAGGAACCCTATAGAGATCCCAGAAGTTCCTTTAGGCACTCTATCAAGATCTTACAGATCCATATAGGGTCCTTCCTTTTATGAACCCAAAAGAAATCCTACGGCGACCCTATAGGGTCCCTTTTTAGGATCCCTATAGAAACCCTATAAAGACCCGATAGAGATCATGCAGGGCCTGTAAGGTTCCTATCGGATCCCGCTGGGATCCCTATAGGGTTCCTGTAGAGACCCTACAGGCTCGCTGTAGGACTCCATATAGGGTCCCTGCAAGACCCTGAAAGGATCCCTATGGAGATCCTGGACGGCCTGACAAAAATTATCCTGGCGAAGGACCCAACCATATGCAAACGGGAATACCGCAGGGCAGGTGGGACGAAGCAAAAAGAATTCCCAATGTGGCCACGAACCGTGTGAGGGGTGCGCCACACTGGGGCGGGGCCGCCATGCGAACCCTGCCACTGAGGCCTTCGGTGGAGCTCTCTATGTCCCTGCGGGGCCACGAACCGTGTGAGGGGTGCGCCAATATGGGGCGGGGCCGCCATGCGAACCCTGCCACTGGGGCCTTCGGTGGAGCTCCCTATGGGGCCACGAACCGTGTGAGGGGTGCGCCAAAATGAGGCGGGGCCGCCATGCGAACCCTGCCACTGGGGCCTTCGGTGGAGCTCCCTATGGGGCCACGAACCGTGTGAGGGGTGCGCCAAAATGGGCGGGGCCGCCATGCGAACCCTGCCACTGGGGCCTTCGGTGGAGCTCCCTATGGGGCCACGAACCGTGTGAGGGGTGCGCCAAAATGGGCGGGGCCGCCATGCGAACCCTGCCACTGGGGCCTTCGGTGGAGCTCCCTATGGGGCCACGAACCGTGTGAGGGGTGCGCCAAAATGAGGCGGGGCCGCCATGCGAACCCTGCCACTGGGGCCTTCGGTGGAGCTCCCTTCGGTGGAGGTGTGTGGGGCCAGGGGCGAACCGTGTGCGCCAAAATGGGCGGGGCCGCCATGCGAACCCTGCCACTGGGGCCTTCGGTGGAGCTCCCTATGGGGCCACGAACCGTGTGAGGGGTGCGCCAAAATGGGCGGGGCCGCCATGCGAACCCTGCCACTGGGGCCTTCGGTGGAGCTCCCTATGGGGCCACGAACCGTGTGAGGGGTGCGCCAAAATGGGCGGGGCCGCCATGCGAACCCTGCCACTGGGGCCTTCGGTGGAGCTCCCTATGGGGCCACGACCCGTGTGAGGGGTGCGCCAAAATGGGCGGGGCCGCCATGCGAACCCTGCCACTGAGGCCTTCGGTGGAGCTCCCTATGGGGCCACGAACCGTGTGAGGGGTGCGCCAAAATGGGGCGGGGCCGCCATGCGAACCCTGCCACTGGGGCCTTCGGTGGAGCTCCCTATGGGGCCACGAACCGTGTGAGGGGTGCGCCAAAATGGGGCGGGGCCGCCATGCGAACCCTGCCACTGGGGCCTTCGGTGGAGCTCCCTATGGGGCCACGAACCGTGTGAGGGGTGCGCCAAAATGAGGCGGGGCCGCCATGCGAACCCTGCCACTGGGGCCTTCGGTGGAGCTCCCTATGGGGCCACGAACCGTGTGAGGGGTGCGCCAAAATGAGGCGGGGCCGCCATGCGAACCCTGCCACTGGGGCCTTCGGTGGAGCTCCCTATGGGGCCACGAACCGTGTGAGGGGTGCGCCAAAATGGGCGGGGCCGCCATGCGAACCCTGCCACTGGGGCCTTCGGTGGAGCTCCCTATGGGGCCACGAACCGTGTGAGGGGTGCGCCAAAAAGAGGCGGGGCCGCCATGCGAACCCTGCAACTGGGGGCTTCGGTGGAGCTCCCTATGGGGCCACGAACCGTGTGATTGGTGTGCCGAAATAGAAACATGCGGAGGGTGATGCTGGTGATGACGCCGAATATCATGGTGTGGTTGATGATGACGATGATGATGATGACGATGATGATGATGATGGTGGCAGGAGGGAGGGGACAGCGGGAGGAGGAGAAGGAGGGAACGCGGGGCACCGTCTCTTCAAAACGAGGACCCAACACCACAGGATGGTTGGGAAAAACACAATTGGATCCCTACATACAGGATCCCTTTCGGATCCCTAAGAAGACCCTATAGAAATCCTGCAGGGCATGTAAGGTCCCTACAGGATCCCTATGGAGACCCTATAGAGATCCCCATAGGATCCCTATACAGAACCTATAAAGATCCTGCGGAGCCTGCACGGTCCCTATAGGATCCCTAGACAGGACGTCATAGAGACCCTTTAGAAGTAGTACTAGTAGTACTATTCGTGGTAGTAGCGCTGGTAGTAATAGTAATAGTAATAGTAGTAGGTAGTAGTACTGGTAGTACCAGTAGTACTAGTAGTAAAATTACTCATACTACCAGTCATACTTATAGTACGAGTAGTAGTAGTAGTAGTAGTAGTAGTAGTAGTAGTAGTAGTACTACTACTACTACTACTACTACTACTACTACTACCAGTAGTACAAGTAATACCAATACTACTACTACTACTACTACTACTACTACTACTACTACTACGACTACTACTACTACTACTACTACTACTACTACTACTACTACTAGTGGAGCGAGTAGTACTAGTAGTACGAGTAGTAGTAGCAGTAGTAGCAGTAGCAGCAGTAGTAGCAGTAGTAATAGTAGTAGTAGTGGTGGTAGTAGTAGTAGTAGTAGTAGTGGTAGTGGTAGTGGTAGTGGTAGTGGTAGTGGTAGTGGTAGTGGTAGTGGTAGTGGTAGTGGTAGTGGTAGTGGTAGTGGTAGTGGTAGTAATACGATTAATATTCGCAGTACTCGCAGCACTAGTAATACAAGTAAACGAGTAGTACTAGTCGTGAACCCTGAGAACCCTGGGGGAATCCTACGAATCTTTCGAGAATTCTTGGGAATCCCTCGGGGATCCTAGGAAAACTTGGAAATCCCTGTCGCTGAACCCCCGCGCCCTGTATGGGATCCCACACAGATCCCATACGGCCTGGTAGGGCTGGGTTCGGCTCCGGTTGGATTCATATAGGGTTGGAAGCACACACCCCTGGACGGGGCGTAGCCCACCCCCAAGAGGGGGGCCGAAGGCCGTTTGGGAGGGGGGGTGCTGGGTTGCTGGTTGCTGGGGGGAGGGGGTTGGGCGACCTTCAAACCCGCCGCGTTCCATCACCATAACAACAACAACCACCACCACCACCATCACAACTACAACAGCAACAACAGCAACAACAGCAACAACAACAGCAACAACAGCCATCACAACAACAACGACAACAACAACCACAGCAACAACAACAACCATAAACCATAAACACAACAAGAACAACAACATCAACAACAACAACAACAACAACAACAACAATCATTTAAGACTGGGGACACTCCGTTCTCACCAGTGCCAGGGTTTTCATAGGAGGCGGGCAATACCCCCACTTTGTGGGGGGGCCGGTTCAAGCTCTACCAAATTTCCAAACGACTCTTCGCCACCACCCACACCCAGCTTCCCGCCCTATGACGTTCGGACACTTCACTTCGTGGCATGCGGACGACCGTGGCTACTATTCAGGGCCCCGCGGCCGACGACGACGGCGTGCGCGCGCGAAGAAAAAACGAATGTGTCCCGCATGGTATTATTTGACAGGGATGATGGCCCTGGCAGGTGCGCAACCGTTGTCGCAGAAGTTCGAAAAAGTTGCTCGCAAAAGCCCGTTTGACAGAAATGTTTAAAAAGTGTTGGGTTTCCTACGAATCCGCAAGAGCGCGCGGGATGAGATTTTGACATTTTTTTGTTGAAAAACCATTGGTTTTTTGATGTTTTTATGTTAAAATCGCTCCGAACACTAAGCTTTTGGAAGGATTTCGTCTTGCGCGCGCGAATGTCCACTTTACCTTATTTTTTGCAAGGGATTCTTGAAATTTGATTATATTAGAACAAGAAATGTCATTTTATACTGTTTTTTGCAAGGGAAAACGGATTACAACAAAACAACCGGATCTGATCACATCGTTTACCTGAGGCTTCCTCACGAAAATGATGAAAACGTGGCTGCGGCCTAGGCGCGGCGGGGGGGGCGTGCACCAGGGGGCCCAACAATAATTATTCTTTAGAAGTAATAATATTCAACAACAACAACAACAACAACAACAACAACGAAAACCACCACAACAACAACAAAAGCAATAACAACAGCAACGACATCATCAACAACAACAACAACAACAACAACAACAACAACACAAACAACAACAGAACAGCACAAACAACGTATCATGTTGCGCACTGTTCGTCGATCTGACGGAACACCATTCTTGGGGTAAACCGACCCTGTAAAACCAAAGAAAAAAAACTTGACCCCGTCTCTCTGTCGGGGAGACGTGAGACTCGGGTGCGGGGGAGTCGGGTTGGCCTGACGGGGCCACCATAAAAATGACGAGGCCCAATCTGAAACTTGACGCGGGCTCCCGCTGCAGACATCCCACGAAAACGAGGCCGTCAAAATCCAGGACGCGCTCGTCAAAAAAAAGTCGGCAAACCCGACTTCCGGCTGTCTTACGTTTCCCCGACTCTGGAGCCCCGGGCTTGACGCACGGGGAACCGCCTCCGGGTTGGCCCAGTGGCAGGGGTCCCGGCAGCTGCTCCGCAGGGCCACCGCCGGCAAGAAGAGCGCGTCCGCGGCGCGGCACGCCCGCAGGCCGCCCCGGCTTCGCCGGGCGCCGGGGGCCGCCCGCTCGCAGCGCGCCAGCGCGCCGCTCGGGCCCGAGGCGCACGCGCCGGCGCCGGGCTCGGCCACGGGCACGACGGCGCCGGGAGGGCACGCCAGGGAGGTCTCGTCGTCGGAGCGGCGAGGGGTGCAGGGCTGCCACAGGTCAGGGGTTGCTGGCTGGTGCCCCGGGCCAGAGGGGCGCTGCAGCTCTTCGTTCCATGTGGGAGCCCCCATGGGGCCCGCTGGGCCTCGTGGGGGGTGCTCGAGGAGGCCGTGGGGGCCTCCTCGGAAGTCCTGGAGGCACGCCAGGAGCACTTCTGGGAACACCCGAACAGGCCTGATGGAGAGGCCACTGAGCCGGATCGGGCCGCAGGATCCAGCCCAGGATCCAGCGGGATCCAGCCCAGGATCCAGCCCAAGGTCCAGCCCAGAGGGAACGCCAGGGAGGCCTTCGTCAGAGCGACGAGAGGTTCAGGGCTTCTGTGTAGCCCCGATGGAGGGGCCCCTGACCCGGATCGGGCCAGAGGAGGAAGCCCAGGATCCAGCCCAGGATCCAGCGGGGATCCAGCCCAGGATCCTGCACAGAGGGAACGCCAGGGAGGTCTTCTTCATAAGGCGAAGCCAGGACGAGGATAAAATCGGGTGAGGACGAATCGAGGATCTCTGAGATCTGGCGGATCTGGAGGATGTCTCAGGCGCCGTGCCCTTCTCAGAGCGTTCTGGGAAGCTCTGAGAGCGTTCCAGACGCTCGGGAACGGACTTATCCTCGTCCTATAGCCCCGTCCTATAGGCCCGAATGAGGGGCCACTGAGCCAGATCTGGCCGGATGAAGCCCAGGATCAAGCGGGATGAAACGAGCAGGATGGGAAGCGGGAGCAAGCCGGAGGAAAGGCAGGAGGACACCAAATCAGGCCAGCTATCGACCAGGGAAATTCCAGCGCCGATGCAGAGTTCCTGGACCCCCGACGTCGTGATTTTTTCGCTACGTCGACCCCCAAATGTCTGGACCTCTTCCCTGGGACCGGTTTTTCATCCTGAGTCGATTTTTGACGGTCCCGAGGCCTGGGAAGGGCCCACGGAGGCCGAAAATAGCGAGAAACCTCCCGTCGTGTTTTTCTTGACAACGCGAGGGCGTCTGTGTTTGACCTCCAAGGGGTTGCCTCCCAGGATGGCCACGGACGCCGCAGCGGAGCGGTCGGGGTCGGCGGCGGCCTGGCCTGCCGTGGCGTCCGCAGCGGCCGCCATCGGGCCAGGCCCGGCGGCGGAGGCGGGCCCTGCGAGCGAAGGTGCTGGCAGGCGGGGGCCGGCGAGAGGAGAGGGGGGAGGAGGAGGGGGAGGAGGAGGAGGAGGAGGAGGAGGAGGAGGAGGAGGAGGAGGAGGAGGAGGAGGAGGAGGAGGAGGAGGGGAGGAGGAGGAGGAGGGAGGAGGAGGAGGAGGAGGGAGGAGGACGAGGAGGAGGAGGAGAGGAGGACGACGACGACGAGGACGACGAGACGAGGACGAGGAGGGGGAGGAGGAGGGGGAGGGAGGAAGAGGAGGAGGAGAGGAGCGGGATGGGCAAGCGGGGCGCGCTCGCGCCGTACCTGACATCCTACCCCTCCCACCCATCCCTTCCAGTTGCGCTGTTCTTTCTCTGTGCGCCGACGCGCATCACAGCGGACCTGGGAACTCCAAAAAGGACACCCCTATCGTGGTGTGCGCCATCGGAAAAAAAGGAGGGTTGTGTGCATTGGAGGAGGAGGTGGCGGGTGAGCAGGAGAATGAGCAGGTGTCGAAGGGAGGACGGAGGTGGACGAGGACGAACAGCAGCAGCAGGAACTGGAGTGGAAGGCGCGGGAGGAGCAGGAGGACCAGGGGAAGACGGAGGAGGGGAAATGACAGGGGCGACAATGATGAAGAAGGACTCGGATCCAGGCAAGTGGCCCGCGCTGGGGCGAGAGCACCATGCGGGACCAAAGCGCCGATCCGAACATGACGCCAACGCTGCAGTGGGAGTACCATTTTGAAACACTGAAAAAAACAATTGGAGTATCTCAAAAAACATACGAAAGATCATGTGTTGAAGTTCTGCGGGTGCAGAGCAATACGCGGAGAGGGTCGAACATCTCATGGACAAAGTCAGGAGAGAGAGAGAGAGAGAGGAGAGCACCATTTATAACGTGCGATCGTGAAGGGGGGCCTGGACATGGGGACGGAAGACCAGGACGGAGGACGAAAATGGGGGGATGGTCGGGGAAGCGAAAGAGGCATGTATATGACGGCATATATATAGAACGTGTTGAATGAACTTGAAAAAATATACGCACACTGCGTGTTCAATTCGTTCAAATCCGCCGGCCCCCTTGTGGGGCCACCAGGCTGCAGGCCCGTGATTCGCAGTTTCCTGTACCAGTTGTAGCTTGTAGTTTCCAGTGTTACAGTTCTGTTGATTGCTGGTTACTGTGACTAGTTGATTGACCGCGCGAGGGGAGGGAGGCCCAAACCAGATTTTTTAGCACCCCCTGGGCGCGTTGTCTGAATTGCTGGGGGGGCTCGAAATCAACACCCCTCACGCAGATCCGCGGGGTCAGGGTCCAAAAACACAAGGGATTTGCCACATTTCTGAAAGTCGGTGCCACCCCTCTCGCAGATCCGCGGGGTCCGGGTCCAAAAACACAGGGGATTTGCCACATTTCTGAAATTCGGTGCCACCCCTCACGCAGATCCGCGGGGTCAGGGTCCAAAAACACAAGGGATTTGTCACATTTCTGAAATTCGGTGTCACCCCTTACGCAGACCCGCGGGGTCAGGGTCCAAAAACACAGGGGATTTGGCACATTTCTGAAATTCGGTGCCACCCCTCACACACATCCATCGCAAGGCGTGGTAACCCAAACTGCGAGTACTCCTTCGGCCCTTTAATCCCAAGGTGTGGTAACCAAACTCGTAAACCATACACGTCTTACCAATCGCCCTGTGTGGTAACCCCTCTTGTGATCAGTTGGTTTTGCCGATTGCGACTCGGCCTCGCATGAAGTTCCGATACTGCTGCACGACAGCGCCAAAGCCTCATGACTTAGCTCTTCCATGGCCCATTCTCCGAGAGAGGGGGCCGGCGGCAGGGGGCGAAGCCCTTACGGATAAACGCTCTATACATGCCGGTCTATACGGGACAACACGAACACACGGCAGACGCTCGATACGGACCTCTTGGCCGCTCGCCCGTGCCTGCTTGGCCCCTGCTGTGCGCGCGGGCCCGGGGAGGCGATCCGAAGGCCCTCTCCTCCACCACGCGCCACCCGAGACCCGACGTCTTTTTTTCTTTTAAAAAAAGAAATAAAAAAAAAATATAAAAAAAAAAAAAAAAAAAAAAAAAAAAAAAAAAAAAAAAAAAAAAAAAAAAAAAAAAAAAACGTGCGCGACATCGCAAAACGAACTCGACAGGAGCCTCAGACCCCATCTTGCTGCACCATTCTTCGAGCCGGATCGATCTGCGAGGGTCTCGGGGCGCGAGGCTATGCGCAAACGCCAGGCTGAAAAAGTTGAGAAGCCAGGATTTCAGGGCCCTCGGCGTGTCTCTCGGCAACCGCCCTCTGGCCGAGGCCAACGTCGCTCGTCGGGCAGCCAGGCTTCGCCCCACTCCCGCCTGCCAATCCACCAGACGCCGAGCGCCGCAAGGCGCGGCTCTCCCGCCGGGCCCGGCGAGCCCAGCAAGCCCAGAAACGTCCCGTCGGCACCTTCCGTGACCGGACGTGCTCTCGTCATGAAAACTCACGACCGGGGTTTCCTCGTCGCTGTCGGCCCGCGGGGGGGGCCCCCGCCGGGCCCCGGGGCCGGCAGGAAACGACTGAGGCTGAAAATCGGTCCCGGGGGAAGGGTCGGGACAGGCGTGGGCCCCCGTTCTTGTCGTTATTCTTTTGAAAAGAATGCTTCAGATTTGTTCATAGAAGAAGATGAAGAGAAAAAAGAGGAAGGATAAAAAAACGAAACAAAACAAAAACAAGAACACATGTCTGGGTGCCTGTCGAGCGCTCTAAGATTCTGAGGCGCAGACTAGTGGAGGCTAGTCCAGGAGAAACCTTCCACCAGAAACCCAACCCTGAGACCCTAGAGCGTCCCTTGATTTTTGGAGTGGGAACGTCACGTTTTCCGCAGCAAAACCATCGAAACCCAAGTAACCTACGGCACCCTGGATGCAAGCAGGGTGTGTCTTGGCATGGGCCTCCACTGTACCCACTCTGACGACGACCCGACCCGAGCTGATCGAGTCGCCGGTCCCCCGAGCCCTCGATCTCCTCCCTGGGGCGATCATCGGCTTCTGGATTGCGAGAACAGCGAAAAACACCTCCAGCGCAGAGTTGCTCCAGTGGGCGGAGGTCTGGACTCAGATGAGGAGGCGGGGGAAGGAGAGGGGCAAGGCGAAAAGGAGGGGGAGAAGGAGGAGGAGGAGGAGGAGGAGGAGGAGGAGGAGGAGGAGGAGGAGGGGGGGGGGGAGGGGGAGGGAGGAGGAGGAGGAGGAGGAGGAGGAGAGGAGGAGGAGGAGGGGAAGCAGGGGCAGGGGCAGGGGGCAGGGGAGAGGAGGGCGAGAGGGAAGGGGAGAGGGAGGGGGATGAGGAGGAAGGACGAGGCGAAGGACGAGGAGGAGGAGGAGGAGGAGGAGGAGGAGGAAGGAGGAGG
This sequence comes from Prorocentrum cordatum, assembly GCA_963575745.1. Lineage (NCBI taxonomy): Eukaryota > Dinophyceae > Prorocentrales > Prorocentraceae > Prorocentrum > Prorocentrum cordatum. The sequence continues at coordinate 193,187 of CAUYUJ010018047.1, forward strand.
AGGGGGAGGAGGGGGGGGGCAGGGGCTGGGGCAGGGCAAGGGGAAAGGAAGGGGAGGGGGGAGGGGGAGGGGATGATGATGATGATGATGATGATGATGATGATGATGATGATGATGATGATGTTGATGATGATGATGATGATTATGATGATGATGATGATGATGATGATGATGATGATGATCATGATGATGATGATGATCATGATGATGATGATGATGATGATGGTGATCATCATCATAATAATGGTACTAATGATACTAATAATCATAATACTAATGATAGTAATAATAATAAACATAATAATACTAATAATAATAATAATAATAATCATAAAAAATAATAATACTAATAAAAATAAAAACAATAATAATAATAATAGTTATAATAATAATAACAATAATAATAATACTAATAATAATGATAACAACAGCAATAATAATTATTATCATGACAGCAATAATACTAATAAGAATGATGATGATGGTGGTGGTGATGGTGATGGTGATGGTGATGATGATGATGATGATGATGATGATGATGATGATGATGATGATGATGATGGTGGTGGTGGTGGTGGTGGTGATGGTGATGCTGGTGGTGATGATGACGATTATGATGAAGATGATGATGATGATGATGATGATGATGATGATGATGATGATGATGATGATGATGATGATGACGAGGAGGAGGAGGAGGAGGAGGGGGAGGAGAAAGAGGAGAAAGAGGAGGAGAAAGAGGAGAAAGAGGAAGAGGAGGAGGAGGAGGAAGAATAAAAGGCGGAGCAGACAGGAGGCAGCACGACATGGCGCATCGTGCAGAAACACACGACGTGCAGTACAGACGACGTTGCCCCCGCCTCTGCTCTCTGACGCAAGAAGGAGGGACGACGCGAACGAAGAGGACCCTGGGCCAAATGGGTGGAACCTGACCGAAGACCCCGGCGATTGGTTCACAACGTGTACCCCCCGAAGCCTCGACCAAATTCCCTTGGACCGGTTTTCATCCCGGGCTGTTTTCTGACGGTCCTGAAGCCTGGCAAGGGCCCCCAGCAGCCGAAACTTCCAGCAACAAGAGAGATCCCGCCACGACTCTTTCAGGGCGCACGGGGGCTCCAGTTCGGCCCAAGGTCCCGCCGACGACAGGGCGGAGGAGGCAACTCCGCGGGCACCATGGCACTAGGGGGCGGCAGCGTCCACCCCGGAGGGCCGTGCCGCACCCCTGCCTGGCCGCCAGCTCAGAACGCGGCCGTGGCCGTCGCGTTTTCCGCCTAGACGCCTCCGCGTCTACTGGCGCGTCGCGATCGCCACCGCACACGGGAGGGCGCAAGGAAACTTTCGGGGACGCAGCGGGGAAGCGAAACGGGCCCCCCCGACGGGCGGCAGCGCAGAGCCCCGAAGCCTTAGACCCAGTCCCTGGGGACCCCGCAAGGCCCTCCAGCGGCTGTTCCAAGCCTAGGCCCGAGAGCATGGATGTGCCGCACGTGCACCTCATGCCACCCAGTAGCGGGAGCCAGCACCCGGCGACTGGATCGAACGGCGGAGCATCGGCGCGCAGGCCACCCTCATGGGCACGGACACCCGGCGGTCTCTCAAGACGCTCCGAGATCGGGCGGCCCGCAACTCGGAGGACGGAGCCGTAGCCACCAGCAGGCCCTCGGCCCGCGCGCGCGGGGCTACGCTGCTGCGCAGCCTCTGCAGCCACGTCGGCTGCTCGCCGCGGAGGAGCGCCGTGAGGCACGGGAGGAGGGCAGCCACGCAGTCGAGCACGACCTGGTCGCCGCACAGCGCCTCGACGGCCCTGCTCCAGCAGCAGCCGCTGCTCCCGCGCTTCAGTGGACTCGGCCGAAAGGCGTCGGACCAGCCGATCTGCGCAGTCCTCGGCTGCGCGACGGGTGGCTCCACGGGCCGCGCGCGGGCACAACTGCACTCCAGGCACTTGTCCAGCAACTGCTGCACAGACTGCGAGCGAGGCGGCGGCGGCGGCGCCCCTCGCCATCACGGGTCCCACGCGCCGACAGCGGGCGGAACACCTGGATTTGAGCCACTTTTTATACCGACGGCCAAGAAGGAGGAGGAGGAGGAGGAGGAGGAGGAGGAGGAGGAGGAGAGGGATGATGATGATGATGAGGAGGAGGAGGAGGAGGAAGAGGAGGAGGAGGAGGAGGAGGAGGACGAGGAGGAGGAGGTTGAGCAGAGGCAGGGGCAGGGGGACAGGGAAGGGGAGGAGGAGGGGGATGATGATGAGGAGGAAGAGGAGGCAGGAAGAGGCGGAGGGTTTGCGAAAAGGACTTGCGGCGGGTAGGACGGGGAAGGGGGAGAACGCGAAACAAAGGGGGGGGGAGGGCAGGGGGGGAGAGGGAAGGGCGGGGGGACGGAAACGAGAGGGGGAAGAGCGCGGGGGCGGCGAGAGAGGGAAGGGACGGAGGGGGCTGGCGCAAACAGGGGGAGGGAGCTGCTGAAGCGGATGGGGGCGGGGAAGGAGGTGGGTGGGGGGGGCGGCGGGGGCGCGCCCGCTGCGGGGTGCACTGGGCGGGAAGGGGGCCCAACCCCCCGATCCCCTCCGGCCCCCCCGGGCCAGCCCGCGTCGCAGGGTGCGCCGCAGAACCGACTCGGCGCGGTCTGGCGGCGGTCGCGGGGGCAGGATCAGAGAAACTGTGGATTCGGCTCGTGTCGGGGACTCGGTTTCCTGCGATGCATGGGGCCAGGGGGCGCAGCGGACAGCGACGACGACCCCCATCCGTCCGATCGGTCCAAGCCAAGAGCAAGGGCAGAAGGGAAAAACGTATCGGAGTCACATTAAAGCCATGTTTGGGCAATATTGGGGCCAACGGGTCAACTAGGGTTCACGGTATCATCTTGGGGCTATCTCGAGGTCGTTTCGGGTTCATGGGGTCGTCTCGGGGCCACCTCGGAGTCAAGTCGAGGTCACGCGGTAACCTTAGTTCAGTCGGAAGACGGTCCGCAGGGTAGCACTGGGGTCGCTCTGAGGTCACATTGGGGCCATTGCTTAGCAGAGGGGCAATCTTGGAGCCACAAGGCTAAGTTTGCGATCCTTTCAGAACCCGTTTGGGTCCATCTTGGAATCATACTTCCACTGCTGCCGCTAAGTCTGCTTTGTTGCCACAGATGTTGCTGATGCTGCTGGCGTTGATGCTGCCGTTGCTGCCTGGGCTGCCCCAAATGCATGGCGTTGATGAAGCTATCGAGAAGCTGCATCTCGTTAGTCTGCACCTCCTGCCGAACAAAGAAGCACTGTGCTGAACCAAGATAATGCAGTGCGTTATGCTGGGCGATGCCACCGAG
>CAUYUJ010018047.1:201492-211492 GCA_963575745.1 Prorocentrum cordatum
TCCTCCTCTCCTCCTCTTCCTCCTCCTCCTCCTCCGCCTCCACCTCCCCCGTCCTCCTCCTCGTCCTCCTCCTCCTCCCTCCCACCACCTCCCCGCTCTCCCGCCCTCTGCACCCACTCCGGCTCGTCCTCGCTCCCCCCTTGTGCTTCAGGTCCTCGCTCCTCGCCCCTCCTCGCGCGCCCCTCCTCCGCTCCTCCCCGCGTCCTCGCTCTTTCCTCCCCGCTCCTCGGCGTCCCTGGCGCACGTCGGCCCGGCGCCTCCCTGCGCCGCCGTAGCCCCTCGCTTTTCCTTCCTCCCCCTCCTCCTCCTCCTCCTCCTCCTCCTCCTCCTCCTCCTCCTCCTGTTCCTCCTCCTTTCTTTCGGACGCCTCTAGCAGGCCTCTAAACAAGAATTGAAGGTTAAGAGCTGCGCTGAACTCTGCCATGCTTTGCCGTGCGGTTCTGATCGATGAGCCGAGGGATCGAGCAAACAGCGTCCTCTAAGGCCATGGCTTCCGCAGTGAAGGATGAGACAAGCGGATAAATGCACGTGCCGCTAATAGCGATAGGGAAACGGTAGCGCGTGCGGTCGGGCAAAACCACCGCCTCGGCGAACCAGGCTCCAGCTGAGCAGGAGCAAGCGCGCGTCCCCCCGTCAGAATACATGATAAAATTGGCTTCGAGCGCGCTGAAATCATTCAGGATTGGCGAAACGTCTTTCCGCCAGCTGGTGCCTGCATCCATGGTGTGATTCACGAGAAAATCAGCGATGCAATTGCTTTCGCGCCGGTGCCACAAAACGGGATCCGCCGTCTCAGACGCCGGAGACCATCCAGCATCGATCAGCTTGAAAATGGACACCGGACACCATCCATCCATAAAACGGGATCCACCACCGTTCCCCCTCCTCCTTCTCCTGTTCCTCCTCCTCCTCCTCCTCATCGTCCTCCTCCTCCCTGGACAAGAGACTCGGCGGCATCGTCGACGGAGGGGGCGCGCGTGCCGTGGTGCCAGACCCGCCGCAGCCGCGGCCCGCCCGGCGAGGCGAACAGCATGACCTTTCGCCTGGCCGCGCCGCGGGTTGGGAGAACTGCTGGGAGGCAGCTGGTTCAACCGCCGCCTTGCTTACCTCCACCGCCGCCTAGCCTCGTCATCACCATCATAGGATCACCAGCATCATCATCATCATCATCATCATCATCATCATCAGCAGCAGCAGCAGCAGCAGCATCAGAATCATCATCATCACCATCAGCAGCAGCAGCATCATCATGATCATCAGCAGCAGCATCATCCTCATCATCAGCAACACCATAATCAGCATCATCGTCAGCATCATCATCCTCATCAGCAGCATCATAGTAATCAGCCACATCATCATCATCAGCATCATCATCAGCAGCAGAATGCTCATGATCATCATAAGCAGCATCAACATCATCATCATCAGCATCATCATCAGCATCATCAGCATCCGTATCAGCATCATCAGCATCGTCATCATCAGCAGCATCATCGTCACCATCATCATTATCAGCATCATCATTATCAGTATCGTCATCAGCATCAGCAGCAACATCATAATCATCAGCAGCAGCATCATCAGCAGCATCAGCATCATCATCAGCATCAGCATCATCGTCAGCATCAGCATGATCATCAGCACCATCAGCATCATCAGCATCAGCATCATCATCATCACCATCGCCACCACCACCACCACCATCATCAGCAGCAGCATCATGATCATCATGAGCATCAGCACCATCATCAGCCGCAGCATCATCATCACAATAACAAGAATCAGCATCATCATCATCATCATCATCATCATCATCAGCAGCAGCAGCAGCATCAGCATCATCGTCAGCATCAGCTTCAGCAGGATCAGTGTTAGCACCAGCATCATCATAAGCACCATCATCCACATCAGCATCGTCATCATCATCATCATCAGCATCATCAACACCATCGTCCGTAGTATCATCAGAATCGTCCGCAGCATCAGCATCATCATCCTGATCAGCAGCATCGTCATCATCACCATCAGCATCATCAGCAGTATCAGCATCATCAAAATCATCACCATAAGCATCACCACAATCATCATAATCGTCGTTGGCATCATCATAATCACAAACGATCATCATCAGCAGCAACAGCAGCATCAGCATCACCATCAGCAGCGTCAGCATCAGCATCATCATCAGTATCAGCAGCATCAGCATCAGCATCAACATCATCATCTTTGTCATCAGCATCGCCATCATCAGCAGCAGTATAATCATACGCCCCTTCTTCTCTCCTCCCTCCTCCTCCCTCATCCCTCCTCCTCCTCCCTCCTCCTCCATCCTTCTCCTCCACCTCCGTCTCCGCCTCGTCCTCCTCCACCTCCGTCTCCGCCTCCTCCTCCTCCTCATCATCATCATCATCATCAGCATCGTCATCATCATCAACCCTCCTCCTCATCCATTTTGCGCGCTCCTCTTCCTCCTCCTCCTCAGCATCATTCCCACCCGCCTTCACCTCCTCCACTTTGGCCAACCACGCGTCGCGACTGGTACCGAATCGGTTTGGAGCGCACGGAGTGCGCTTCGTCGGAGAAGGAACACCTGCAGGATGCAGAATGCGGCGTTGCGGGGCCCTCCGCCCCTGGGGGGGACTGTGGGGCCCGCTTGAAGTGAGGCTGCAGCCTGCCGTCTCTTGAAGGACCCCGTCAGCGAGGCGCCTGCAGCGGCGGCCGCGGAGGGACAAGGAGGCAGAGGAGGAGGAGGAGGAGGAGCAGGAGCAGGAGGAAGCGGAGGAGGAGAAGCACCGCACTATCCAGCGTGCGCTCTCGGTCAGCTCGCCGAGGGAGGGGAAGAGAGAAGAGAGGGGAGGGAAGGACGGGGGAGGTGACGCCGCACGGCGCGGGCTGCCGGCTTCTCGGCAGTGGCCCGGCAGCGCCTGGCCCCGACGGGCTCCAGGTGCCGAGCTGCGGTTGGGGGTAGGGGAAGAGGGAGGGGGAGGGTCGAGGGAGGAGGCGCCGGGCGGGAGGGGGGGATGGGGGGAAGGGAGGAAGGAGAGGAGGAGGAGGTGAGGAGGAGAGGAGAGGGGAGGTGGTGAGGGGGAAGAAGAGGAGGAGGAGGAGGAGGAGGACCAGTGTAAACCCAAGACTCACCAACGATGTTGGAATAAACCCTCACTCCAAGCTCCCGCTTCATAGGCCCCCTACCAGGATTTATTTCCACTGAGGGAAGTGCCACGTTTGGAGACAACCGTTTCAAGATCCTGAAGCGCGCCAAAACACAATTCTCAAAACTCCGACACCACGAATGAACTGGACTGTTGCGTCTTGACGATCCTGAATCGCGCCAGAGCACAATTCCTGTATGTCAACACTGCGAATAACCGTAACTGTTGCGCCCTGACAATCCTGATTCGTTGAAAAAATACAATTTCTGAAACGTTAACCATGGGAAACAGCGAAATTATTGATTATGTTTTTCAATTGTGCGCGGCGCTAAGACGAAAACCACACTTTGAAAAGAATTCGCCCTCGATCCGTGAAGCTCTTGCAACATTCAAGACGAATGTGCGCCGGTGCGCCTGGTACGCCTGGCACGCATGGCGCACCTCGCCCCCGCGTTGCGCACATGGGGTACGTTGTGGTTCCCATCAGCTGTTCATCCAAAGACTACCGCTGAACACGCTGCGGCTCGGGTGCTAATCATGTGTTGGGAGGGCGGGTGGGAGTGAGCGAGACTGCTTGCGGGCGGGGAGAGTGTCTTGACCCCTTCCCCTGCCACCTCCCCTGGGCCTGGGGGGGGGGGTCCTGGGTTTGTTAGAGTTCCGAAATGGGCCCAAAATGGCTCCAAGAGGGCCCTCGGCAGCCCAGGTTGGCCCCCAAGATCGCTCAAATAGCCGAAGATGGTTCCAACATAGCTTCCGACATAGGCTCCAGGAAAGCCCCAAAACGGTTCCAAGTGCCCTTCGAACCTTCCTGGGCACCCTTCAAGGGGCGAAAATCCTTCAAGATCTTCAGGCAAATGTGTTTGCCTTCTCGCATTTTCACTTCCGATGGGCCTCGGAGGTCTCAAAACGGCCCCAAGATGGCCCAAGAAAGCCCCAAGAGGCGCTCAAGAGCGCTCCAAGACGGCCCAAAAGCGCCGAAGAGACCCCTAAGAGTGGCCCCAGAGGGCCCAAAGCACGATTTTTGAGTTTCCAGGGGGGGAGGACCTGGATTGTCCCCTCCCCCCATCCCTTTTGTTCGAGCCTTGAAGGCAAATGGGCCTCCCAGACCCCTCCAATAAGCCCGAAGAGAACCACAAGACCCCCACAAAGAGCCCCAAGAGGGCCTCCAGAGTGCTGCAAGAGGCCCCACGGGGACCCCCAAAGAGCCAGCCCCTGAAATGGCCTTAGCCGTCCTTCAAGAGCCTCTCACAACAACACACATCCGAAGCCCGACTTCTCATCCTCGTTATCATCGTGCGATCCGTCTCTCATCCTCCTCCTCCTCCTCCTGCTCCTCCTCCACCTCATCATCCTCATCATCATCATCATCATCATCATCAGCAGCAGCAGCAGCATCATCATCGTCGTCATCATCAGCATCATCATCATCATCATCATCAGCATCATCATCATCATCATCATCAGCATCATCATCATCATCATCATCATCATCACCACCATCATCATCATCATCATCATCATCATCATCATCATCATCATCATCACCATCGGCATCATCATCAGCAGCAGCGTCATCATCAGCAGCACCATCAGCATAATCATCCTCAGCATAATCATCACCATAATCATCATCATCACCACCAGCATTATCACCAGCATCATCAGCCGCATAAGCATCAACATCAGCATAATCATCAGCATCATCAGCATCAACAGCAGCATCATTATCAGCATCATCATCAGCAGCATCATCAGCATCACCATCATCAGCAGCAGCATCATCGTCATCATCCTCACCATCAACATCATCATCAGCATCAGCATCAACATCATCAGCAGCAGCATAATCATTACCATGCTCATCATGATTACTATGATCACCAAAGCGTCAGCATCGCCGTCATCATCACCATGATCAGCATCGTCGCCATCAATGGCATCACCATCGACATTATCATCACCATCATCATAATCGTCGCCATCATCAACAGCAGCATCATCAGCATCATCAGCATCGTCAGCATCAGCATCATCATCACCAGCATCAGCATCAGCATCAGAATCAGCATCAGCATAATAACTTGAACTACCATCATCACATCATCATCACCGTCATCGTCATAAGCATCGTCATGATGATCGTAATCATCGTCAGCAACAGCATCCTCACCATCGTCACCATGAGAGTTATCAGCATCAGCATCATCATCATCGTCGCCATGATAGCCTCAAGATGGCCCAAGATAGCTGAGCATGGCTCAACATCGCCTCCGACAGCCTCGAGCCGAGCATAGCTCAGGATAGCCTCAAAGAGGCCTCAAGAAAGCGCCCGATCATGTCTGGATGGGCTGATAGGGATATCTTTTTGTTTTGGTCGCGGCCGCGAGCGAAGAGCGCAGGCGGCGAACAGGGTGTCCGGGCCGACGGGCAAGCCTAATTAGCTACAAGACGCGCCGCTAGCCGGCCAGCCCACTCACTAAGCAGCCGCAGGGCTGTGCGGGAAGCTGACGGCAGGGAACATCCTGGGAAGCTCGGGCACGTGCAGTCTGACAAAATGTCGAGAAATTCGTTGCATGCCATGAGGCATAACCCACACAGCGACATGACGTGCACAGGGGCCGACGTGCCCGTCATACTGGGTAAGGCAGGCGCGAAGCCCGATGAGCGAGTCGCCAGTGGGGCGCCAGGCCCAAGCCGTCCCAACGACGTGTGCTGGCTGGGGGAGCTGAGCTGCCGAGGAACGTCGCAAACCTGCCGGAAGAGGAGGATGAGTCCAGGGTGCTGTTGCGGCTGCGGAAGACTAGACCACTCCGGCGCGGTCACAGCACCCAGAAGTCCATCAGTCAGTGCACGTAGTAGGCCAGGACGACCGCGGGCCGGCCCCGTCAACAACGGCACAACGCTGGCGCCAGATGGACTGGAGGAGAAAGCCAGGCAGGCGTGGTGAGCATCGCAAGCGAGGCAGGGGGATCCAGGGGGGTGCTGCACAGGGGGCACGGCAGCTGCCGCCTGAAGTACGCCGAAGGCCACCGAGGGACGGCCTTATCCTCCAAGTACACGAAGCTGGCTGTACCTCCAGGGGCGGTGTGTGGCGTGTGGCCAAGCTAGTGGGAAAACCATTGCTAGCAGGGTAGGGCGACCTGGGTGAAGCTGCGCTGTAGCAGGCGCGCGGGGCTGGAGGCCACCGTGGGCCGACCTTGTCCGCCGCTTCCGCCCTTCCCCGCGGGAGTCCAGGGTCGCCGTCAACCACACACCACGTGGGCCTCCAGGGTCGCAGCTAACCGCCGCTGAAAGTGAGGAAACTTACCACGGACAGCGGGGGTCCAGGGCGGCCCTGGGGAGGGGGGGCGAAGCCATCGATGCCAGTCGGCACGCCTGGCGAAGCCCCGCCAGTAGAAGGCCCGGAGGGAAGGAGGGGGGGAGACGCGACCGACCGCTCCCACAGGGGGCCACCAAGGGGGCGCCCGGTGAGAGAAGCGCAAGGAAGCGAGCCTCGAGGGCCAAGGGCGGGGGACACCCGCCCGGCCCGAGAGGGGCCCGAGGGGAGAGGCGAGGAGGACGCACCTCAACGCCCCTCGAACGGGCCCCAGATCTGCCTGTCAAGGGACACGGCCGCCATTCTCGAGAATCCTCCAGGGTCGCAGCTAATCGCCGCTGAAGTCAAATAGTAACGAGTGATAGGTCCTTCGCCCGGTGTTGGTGCAGTTCGATATTGTGATCCACAGTGGACATCCTGCCACGCTGAATGCTGGTCTGCCAAGGCGGAGACTGGCACCTCTGTGGGGACGGTGTGCGTTGGTTCCTCCAGGGTCGCAGCTAACCGCCGCTGATGTTCGGGCGCCTGCGGTGTGACAAAACTGTGACCTAGCTAGGTCGAGCTCGCCGCCAGGCAGGCGGGGGGGGATGCTGGGGCCCACCTCCTGCCCATGGCCCGCGAGCTGGCTGTCGTCATCGGACAGCAAAGTCTGGAAGCCGCGAGCCAGGCGGGCCCCGCCGTGCCAGTGAGGGTGAGATGTCGGGTGCAAGCGGGAGGTCCCCCGGTGTCAGGCCCGAAAAGGTGGATGGTGTTCATAAGTATCGTCATGATGATCGTAATCATCGTCAGCAACAGCATCCTCACCATCGTCATCATGAGAGTTATCAGCATCAGCACCATCATCATCGTCGCCATGACAGCCTCAAGATGGCCCAAGATAGCTGAGCATGGCTCAACATCGCCTCCGACAGCCTCGAGCCGAGCATAGCTCAGGATAGCCTCAAAGAGGCCTCAAGAAAGCGCCCGATCATGTCTGGATGGGCTGATAGGGATACGCGGAGCATCAAGAGTTTGTTTCAGACGAACGTGCGCGGCGCTCAGGCGAAAGTCACATGCTGGAAGCAACCCGCCATCCATCTATGAAACTGTTGCCAATTTCGAAACTTCAGGACCATTAACGGTAATGAAGTCTCAGGCGAAACGCCCGGCCCGCCAGTTCGACTGGCCTCGGGGTGTGACAGGGAGGAGGAGGGGAAGGAGGGAAGGAAAGGAAGGAAGCAAGAGGGGGAAGGTGGAGGAGGGGAAAGAAAGGAGGAGATAAGGGGAAGGATGGATAGGGACGGGGGAGAGGGGAAGGGAGGGGAGGAGGGAGAGAGGCCAGGCTAGAAAATGAATTGAGAGGACACAGGCCACGCGGGATCGGAGACAACACATGCCAGCGCGACAGGAAGAGACCGCCGGCGAAGGAGGTGTAGAACAGGAAGACCTGCAATGCGAGGGAACAAAGGGAGGGCTCGACAGGCTCCAGCTCTTCATCCTCCTCATCATACTCCTCCTTCCCCTCCTCTTCCTCCTCCTCCTTCTTTTCCTCCTTCCTCTTCCTCGTCCTCCTTCCTCTTCCTCTCCCTATCCCTCTTCCTCTTCCTCTTCCTCTTCCTCTCCTGTCCTCTCATCTCCTCCTCCTCTCCTCGTTAACCCTTCTACTAGCTCCTCACTCTCCTTCTCCTCCTCCTCCTCCTCCTCCTCCTCCTCCTCCTCCTCCTCCCCTCCTCATCCATCATCATCATCACCACCACCACCACCACCACCACCACCACCATCATCATCATCCCACCACCAACCATCATCATCATTCATCATCGTCATCATCATCATCATCAGCACATCAGCATCATCATCAGCATCAGCATCATCATCAGCACATCATCATCACAGCATCATCAGCATCCTCATCATCATCATCCTCCCCCTCCTCCACCTCCCCGGTCCTCCCCCCCTCCTCCCCCTCCTCCTCCTCCCCCTCCTCCCCCTCCTCCCCCTCCTCCCCCTCCTCATCCTCCTCCTCCTCCTCCTCCTCCTCCTCCTCTTCCTGAACTCTGGAGGGATAGGGCCCAGGAGACCGGTTTCTCGGACTCGCTAGTAGTAATTATTTGCAATCAGTATTAGGCGCCCAGGACAGTTGCTACTCGTGCTTCTGCGTTACCTGCTGGGTGCCCTGACAGAGGCATCGCGGCAGGCTGCTGGGCCGCCACCTTTGTCGTTCAGCAGAACTGCCTGCCGCCCATAGACATCTGGGTGGCCCAGAACCCGCGCGTGCAGCCCACGATTTTCATTGATGATTTTTGTTGGCCAGCCACAACAGCAAGCCCAACAGATTGATAGCAGACCTTGCCACGGCCTCAGCTAGTATGCACCAGTCGATCGTCCTCGATCATTTTTTACACCAAAAACAACAAACAAACAAACAAAAACATAAAACAACAACAACAAAAAAAGGCTGCTTTTGCTGCCTCCACGCCGATGATCCAGGCCGATCTTGCGGCCAAACTCGGTCAATGGGCTGGCCCGAAGGCCGCTCTGACCGAGCCTGCAGCCACAAATTTCGGAGTCGATTTCACTGCTGGAGCCAGACTAAGGAGTAAGGGAAGGAAAACTCTTAAGGCCAGGACTGGGAAGTTGAAGAATCCACTCCGCATATTACGAGCCCTCCGCGCCGCAGGAGCAGACACAAAGAAGATTTGGAACACTGGCCTTCAATAGGCAGGCCATTTCGGGACCGAAATTCTGAGACTCACGGTTCAGGAACTCCAGGATGCGCAAAATCTGTTCCTGAAGGTCGCCGGGCCCAAGTGTGCTACTCGGTCGCGTGCCCTGTCGCTTGCTGTGCTTGAAGACCCCACTTGGACATCAGCCGTGGGACCGTGCATTTACTGGAGTCTGATTGTTTTTCGGGCCGCCCAAAATCCAAGGAAATCCGAGTTCAGACTTCCAGAACTCAGACAACTTGCAGCCAACATCCTGGAAAAGCCACCTTCAGGTTGGGGTAATGTCAGAAGTCCCCTAGGTGCCGTCTATTGAAGTTTACCCACAGCTGGCTGGTCATGGACCAGTCCCATGGAGTTCATGAGCAGGGAAGGCGAGATCTACCCGCTCACGACCAGCTCGCCTGCTCTCATTCGTCGGATGCTCGAGGCGTCGTGGCAGGAGCTGCAGGCCGAGACCGTGGCAGTAAAGATTGGAGTGCCTGCTGTAGACTTGACTCACGATGAAGCAGCTCTCGCAGACAAACGACTTAGTAAACAAGATCGTAGCCTCCTGAAGTCGAACCTGACCCAATCGATTTGGACCAAATGTAGGCTGAAGGACGCGGGCTTGCCGAAGGCGATCTTGAAGCCCTGAGCGACCCCCAGGCCTTTGCTATGTGTGCTGGTTTTCCTGAGCCTCCGCCCGTTAAGGTCCCGAGGCCCATCGGTCTTGGCCTGGCTGAGGCCCAGTTTTGGTCCCGAAACGGCCTTTCGCCTTCGGAAGCCTTTGTCGGCGAGGATTATGTCGACGGAAATGTGGCCAAGGACGGCCACCAGTGGGTCCACGC